>RYFJ01001777.1:10000-44343 GCA_003991445.1 Oryza meyeriana var. granulata | reverse complement strand
GCCCGAGATTTTAATTAGTCTGGTGCCGATGGTAGGGCAAGGAAGGAGGAGTCGTCAATCTCTCCATGTAGAACTCGCAATACTGCGGTCAACTGCAATAACATTGAGCGGCACGATCTGAGTTCCCCCAGTTGTCTAACTTATTGACATGGCTATTTGATCCACTTCAAGATTTGGATCTAGGAGGTTCGATTATTGTGATCTACTCCATCAATTCACTCTATGTCCGACTCAAGTTGCGCAAGTTGCAGCACCTCCGCCGTGGCGAAAGTCTGATGTGGCCATTTCAATTTAGGCTTACTTCCTTATTCTTCATGAGCACACCTGATCTTACTGTGTACACCAAGAGGGGAGGCCTTTCGCCTTTGACTTTGTCGAGAGATCACAAGTTTATGTATCAGAAGCAGATCGCTGTGCTATCTGCGCTAACGACTGATTTCGTGCATTAGGGCTGGGGGCGGACTGGTGTTAGCAACATTATCCTCAACCGATGGTCGGCGACATTGCGTTCTTCGTTATGCTCAACGAAATAGTCATAGCGTGCATATTCTCTGGATTCTCGTTCTTTCTATGTTTGGGCCTGATCAACCAGGCCACCCGGACTTATAGCTAGGATTAATATGCCATGATTTCATCCTTGCTTGAGTGTCTATGCAGCAGCAACAGTCGTTTTGTTGGCGATATCTTCATAGCCAATCTAACGGGTGGTCTTCGGTCCAACAGCGTCTCATCGCATCGACGCGGATGGGTCTCCTATTAGTTGGTGTCATGGAAGGTCCTTATTCACACGTTCAACTTCGCTTTCTGAGTTAGTCACGTGGTTTGGAGGCGTGCACGTGATTTGTGTGTTAGTATGAGGTTGTGTCTTGTGGGTATTGGTACACCTGCTGGCCAGAAGTAAGACTATTTGATATAGGCATGCCCGTTAATGGGTGGCCTAGCAATGTTTTTTTTTCGTGATTAGTCCCAATCTATCTAGTTCAAGAATAAAGTTGGAACTTTGGTTAGTCTGTCGCAGGTTGGAGAGTTGGTTGGCCTATAACGTCTTTAGAAGCAGGTATAGTGTTGATTTAAGTATTGGTTTAATGGTTAGTTGTTTATTACGTTTCTCTTAAATGCTCTTATTAACTGCGTTATTTATTGCAATCTGTGTTTGGTTTTGATGCCAATTGTATTTTGTGCGCTATCCTTTGGCTATTCCTGTTACTTTTGTCATATTTGCTGTGTAGCTTACCGAGTATTCATGTCCTGCACTCTTGCAATCTACATAGCATCGTATACTTAGGGTTTTATAGGAGTAAATTCTTGTTTAGGACTAAGCAGTGAGCCTGGTGCAATGTGGCTTGTGGAGTCGAAGTCGTCACGTCCATCCGTAGTTTATTTCCGGTTGTTAGACGTTATTATTTGGCGAGGTGCCATTCGCCTTTTGGTAATAGATATTTTTGTTATGGTGTAAACATTACTTTGTTTCTTACTTTGTGCATGTGTGCTCGGTTGATTGCCTGTGACAGATTGATTTGTAATTACTATCATATTTATAACACCTGATTTTAGCTGAATATTCTTGTGTGTTGACATACTCTTAGTGCAAAGTCCCGATTGATGTGGCCTAGGAGGGGGGTGAATAAGTGCCGTTCTTGAAAAGTTCTCGAGAAAGCAATCGGTGTAATTCTGTAGGAACCTCTGACGCCAAATGGTAGGAAGTCTCCTACGCTTTCTCGCGCTGAGATGTTGCTGGTCGGAACGTCCGCTAGAACACCAGATGTCCGACCTGAGATTCTGACTCTACCAAAAACTTCAAGATATTTGTGTTATAATTGAAGAGATCAAGTCTTAGTGCAAAAATTTTGTAAGGGATATTGATGCAGGCAAGTGCAATAGATCAAAATTAACACAATACGAACAAGCCAAGGGAGGCACAAATATTTTTTTTTCAGCTGAATTCGGATCACAAAGGGATTCTACATCCCGTTGAGGTGGAGCTTCTTCCGGAGAGCTTGGGATCCCATTGACTCTTGCTCACAACGATTCAAGCAGCTCAGCTGTGTCCACTGATTTATCTCTTTTCCATGTGGAGGCGAGGTCGATTCTTCACAATCTTCTAGGGACATCCACAACTTGAGAAAGCTCGTCGGTTTTTGCGTCGCCTAAACCGTCTAGGAGGTTCTCTCCAGAGAATTATAAGCCAAACAGTTTAATCGCGTATCCTTCAGGTGCACACGATCCTCTCTAGCCCTTCTCTTCATAGAAATTCATTCTGCAGATTTTCCCACTAATCCTTCATAAGAAGTCTAAAGGTGGCCTGAGTAACTGTAGTTGGGAGAGCTCAAAAGATCTGTGAAGAGGCTTAAGAAGTGTGGAATTGGAGTGGAATGACCAAGCTGGCTAGAAGCATGGTTTGGGTTCTTTATATGACGCATTTGGCATAGCCACTTAGCCGCTTACTCACAGATTTGACCAAGAGCGTTTCGACCTCTATGGGGTTGGAACCTCCTGCCCAACACTTTTAGCCTGCGTGGCTGACAAGGTTGGTCTGGAGCCTCCAATCCCCAGTGTGGAGTTGGTCATCATCTTCAACGTGACAACTAAACCACGCCCAAACCCAGTGTATAGTGTTGGTGAAGAGTGATATACTTCCTCTAGCTATTGGTTTGGATTTAGAGCACGTCGTTAGGTGGTTCTTTGGAATTATTGTTTTGCAGTCTCTCTTGATATGTACGTGCTTTCCTAAATCTCATAAATATTTTAGTTCTAAAAGATTAAGTAAAAATCAACTTCAAGTCGCTTCGCCATTTTTTTCGTCATGGTTGTTTGTGGGTCTCTCCATGCTTACTCCATGCCAATGCAAACTGGGTATAATCTCCTGCACATTTCTCTAGATAACTTCAGTTTGCGCCCTTTAACAGTTGGTTGTCATTGGGAATTCCACCAAAGCTCTCACTTAAGGGTGCTAGATGCACTTTTCATTCTAGGTTCCCGTCAGGACGTCGTTTTGCCATCTGGTTCTGATGCTTAGTCTGTATCCGGCCTCTTGAGGCCGTAGTTCGGTTCCGGTGTTTGGTCCGTTTTGGGTTCTAGATGTAGTGCTTTGTTGGTATCCGACATTGTGCTGATAGCGACTCACGCTTTTCGGTCTTCGGTTTGTGTTCTCTTCTGCCGATGCTCCCAGCGCGTTTTGTTTTGGAGGGTCAATGGGTTCGCCTTCACCTTGATTGTTTGTGTTCATTTCTGAGTAGGTCTTGTTTTTCGGTTCCTCACCCATTTATCCTTTAACCTTTTTCACTGTTTTTGATTCCGTTGTCGACGTCAATTTTTGTATGGATAGGTCTTTGTTTTGGTTTAATGGGCAAGTTAGTGAAACTTGTATGTACTAACCTTGGTAGTTTTCACCGTAGCTTTGGTGAAATGGATATTGCGGGTGGTTTAAGAACCTACATCATCAGTATTTTGATGCATCTAGCGTGGCAGTTAAGCAGTGATAAGAAAACTGGGTGGCAGCATTGGATTGGATATCTCAGGGCGTGACAACTGCGCACGCTCTGCATGGGTTTGATAGGTGATCCCCGGTGCTTGAACGTGTTTTGACCATATCTATTGTTCTCCTAGGTTTAGGTGGATTTTGGTCTTTTGTGTCCTTATGTCTCAGGATTCTCTTATTTTGATCGTTTTTGACTTCTGCCATAACCTTTTTGTTTGTACTAGCCATAGTTTCAATTGTTGAGCTTTGACTTTTGTTAGGTCGTTGATTTGTGATGTAAGGAATTATGTCTTTTAGATCACACTTACAACTCTCATGTTGAACAAAATATGCCCTATGATCATAGGTACCTTAAGTTATTTCGCTTGCACTGTGTGCCCGTTCTTGTTGTCCGCGTTGAATGTTGCGTGTTCTTTGCAGCTTCACATGAAAATATTTCTACCAATGTTTGCATGATTTTCTATTTGTGAATTCTTAGTGATGTAGTTTTTATTTGTTATGGGTAGGAACCTTGGAGGATAGACATTTGGAATAGCTCAAGAAACCAATATTAAAGTGAGAACAACAAGTGATGTAAACTCCTATTCCCGAGAACCGATTCATTTCAGGCTGGGAGACAGTGTCCACTTCAATGGCAAACTTTTAATCCAGTAAGAGTTACAGGGCTACAGGTCTTGTTGGGATAAGCTTATGAAGTCTATTTCGATGGTTTTTGGTTTCATGGCCTCCAATTCCTCCTAAGTGTCCAGAAATCGTCGAAACAAGTATATCATATTTTCCTATCCAGTCAGTTTGGGCTTTGGGCTTTGTATTTGTGTTGGTGGGCCCATGAGAGTGCGCCCTCATTAGGAACCTCAGACTAGATGTCCTAACTCATATATATCAGTAGTACCGTCGTTTAGGTTGGGTTTTGCTTAGATTAATCCTGTCTGTTGACGTTTTTGCCCGTTTATTCCGTTTGTGAGACCCCAACTTCGAGAGTATATATCTTCATCGCAAGTTTGAGTATGCAATCTGTCTTTGTTCTTGCTTTGTGTTGCCTTCGATTCGCATGCAGGGATTGGCCTTCGTGGCGAGGTCAACCGGGCAGCGCTGGTGATAACAAGAGGGGAGTGGTGGCTACGATTGGAAGTTCGGGTCTTTGGTGATCAGAAGCCGAATGTGAGTGTCAATTCTCCACCAAATGAGAGTTTCCTTACCTAACGGAAGATTCGGGCACCCTGTTGCCATATATTGGAACTAGATGGTTTTTATCTTTTTAAACCTTATCAATCTTCTGAGACCTTGGTATTCTTGAGCATAATCACCTCAGGCTGAAGATCCCCAATAATAACATTTTTCTCTTTTGTGGATTCGCCTTGACTTGGCCAAATCAAGACAATCTTGTTATCAAATTCTATAGAAATAATTTTGGTCTTAGCCATAGTGTAACCAAAATACTCTCGCTAGTAAACGATAGATTAATAATCGGTTTCTTTGCTCGTTGAGCTTGCATCTTCACAAATCCATCATGAAACTTAGGAATTTTTGTGAACTTGAGCACTCAAATCTTGTAGGTATGGAAAAATCTTATGTTCAGATACGGCTTTTCAATATGTATGCATAGCTATTTTGGATTTATCTTATCACTATGCCAAGACATTATCAATTTCTTCATCATACTAATACGACTGATCTATGATTCGGTCTTAGTCAACAAGGTCTTCACATTATTATAATGCATACCGAACCACGTTTGTTCGGCTATATTTGTTTTTGCATCAATCGTCTAAACTAATTATTAAACTGTCATTGTCGCGAAACGAGACTGGGGGCCCCATACTCCGGGGACGCGTGGATCTTCGGCCACGTCAGCTTCCCCGGGGCCTACATTCATCACAAGCAACAGCCGGCTACGGCTGTTTTCTACTAGGTGCGCTAGGGCCCGAGCATGCCGGGCCCGGGTGGCGTCTTTCCCGGGCGTGCCACGGCTGCCCCGGCGCCATCACCTCAGCTAGGCCCGGGAACATGCTCGGTCCTCCTGGGTCTCGCTCCCGTTCCCGGGGCCAACCGCCTCGGTCCTGGGCCTCACTCCCCGGTCACGGGGCCAGCCGCCTCGGGCCTGGGTTCTCGCCCCCGGTCCCGGGGCCAACGCCTACGGTCCCGGGCCCTCGGCTCCCCGGTCCTGCCAGCCGCTCGGGCCCTGGGTCTCGTCCGGTCTCTGGGGCCTACTTGCTCGGTCGCCGAGTCCCGTCCCGGGCACATTACCAGATCATTCCCGGGCCCGTGGGGGGGAGGGGGGCAAGGGGAGGTGTTTTGTGGCGGGACGCGCTTCCCGAGCCTTGGGGCTAGCCTTGAATACCGCCGTTAGGACTTCATCGTGTGCCTTCGTTGCGCGCGGAGGTGCTCGATGATTTCTCTCCGCCTGGGCACTGGGCGTCCGTTTGTTTGTTTTCTTCTTTTGTGCGGATCAGTCTCCAATTGACTTTGCTTTAAGGCGAGTTGTGATGCGGGTTGCGTGTTCGCCCAGTCCGCTTTTCTGCGTTGGCCACGCATTGGACGTCTCATGTATTGTTGCGCCTCTCTGTTGGGGCACTCCTGTGTAGTCAGGTAGGTCTTTTTGACTTAATGGGGCCTTGTTTCGTTTTTTTTCCAGCGGTCTCTTGGCAGGGAGACGTGCGCCGTCAGATCGTCCATGCTCCAGCGTCTTGTTTCCGTAGTCAGTCTGTACGCGATTTTGCCGTACTAACCGCACGTGCAGCAGCAGCTCTTGTCACGGCGTGGCAAAACAGCAGGCGGATCGTGTGCGACAGACGAATCGTACCGGAGAGAACTCCTCTCCTCATTTTTGTATCAGACGACTTATGGACTCTCCTTTGTGTTGATGAATTAAAAGGAGGATCTCGATCGCACTTTGAAAGTGGATTTGGGTCTTGATGTGAGTTCAGGCCTCTATAAGGGTATTGGTTTATAGTATCCTGATTTAATTATGCTTCTATTGTCTCGTCTTATCACTTGCTCTCGTGCTTCTGATCTCTCTGGGCGTCTGAGTTCCCTGGTATTGCTCCGATGCTTCCGTGGTTACTTGTAAGATCAAAACCGTTTTGTCATTCTTCCCAGCTATTAAATCTCTTCATTATGGATGTAGGGGTATTTTTGATTAACGTGGCCTTTCCCGACCCTGTCGGTTTGCCCCCCCGCCTGATTTCCTGTCTACTCCCCTGGTCTCCTGCGGTGTCATCGATCCCGATCGCTCGCACGCCGTCTGGAACAACTCTCCCTGTCGTATTTATCTCAAGCGGGGTCTTCAGTTGATACTGGGGTCGTCTTTCTTCGACGTTTTCTTGAGGTAGGATCTGGATACTCTACGTGGTGGATTTGATGTGAATCGTGAGTGTATCTCCCCGTTGCTCCAGGCACGAGTTATGCAGCTATTTAATGTCGTTTCTGTGTGCCAATCTCACGTGTTTGAACGTTCAACGACCTACCTGGATGAGTCTATCTGTTTCCTGCCTGAATTTCCAGCTGGAAATTGAATGTTCATCTTAATTTCTATATGAACTTCCTAATTTCTCTCAAGTTGGTTAGGTTCATCAGAACGAACATAGAGTATTATCTAAATTGTTTCCCCCCTTTACAATGTGTGGTTCTGCTCTCAGATATATAGTTCAGCCTAGAGGCTCTATTGCCACACAGACTTCCCATGGTGGTACTATTCAGCTGAGCACCTAGGTACACACTTTTTTGTTGGGTGTTCCGTGCTGTGGTCACGTGGTCTGTACTTGGTAGCGCAGAATTATTCATGTGGCTGGATTGGTTCTATGCCTGTTGGCGTTGTGTTTCCGTTGGATGATGGCCAGATATTTCCTTGTCCTTCATTGATTGCTGACCTTTCTCAGACCCTATGCACACTAGTAATTTTGTGACATGGTTTTTTTTAGGTATGTAATAAAATTCTCATTAAAATTAATGACATATGGCTTAAGGAGGCAGTTGTTCATCTGAATGATTGTAGGTTTCTTGGCTCGTCCGTTTTGATTGGTCCTGTTATGTGAGTCTCTATACTAGCTTTTTGACATTACTTTGATGCTGTGATGTCTCTCATCTATTTCTTCTCCTCTTCTTTAGTTATTCAGGTAGTCGATTCTCTTTGACTCTTGTATTGTCATCTTGTCCAACGTGTAAGTGTGTTTGATCAGCAACATTTAATGTAGAACTTACCTAGTCATCAATTGGGTATACTATATCTTGTATTTTGCATTGTCATTGATTCTTGGCGAGAATTTTAGAAACGGTTCCGACCACGTGGGAATCTATTTGGGATCTTTATTGACTGCTTTTCTTGCGGAATATTGCGATCTTTTTGTGAGGTGTATTCCACACTAAACACCTGGTGTTCAAACAACATTTTGGTGTCTTCCTAGTATTGAGCTGTTGGGACTGCATAAGCAGCGTTACCTTGTTTTTCAAATTATTTCTGTGTCTTTGGTGTGTGTGCATGGTTAGCTTTTTTCACAAATTCAGTGCTTATGATACTGTTAGCTTAGCTATTTCCATATTTGCTACGTTCTTTTGTATTTGTGGGAGGAAGTTTGTAAGGGGCTTATTGATTTGGTTGAGATGTCTGTACTTACCTCGAATGGCCAATTGTCGGTTTTGTAGTTTGTGAATGTACCTTTTGCGCTGTTATGATGCAGAACTCGCAGCATATGTGGTAGAGCAATCTTCCAACTTCTTTTCCAAGTTTTTTTTATCATTGTACTTGTAGGCATACGTGGGATAAGTTGTGCGGTTCACTACGTTGTCTCGTTTGTTCTCCGATTTGTTTGTGGGGTGATAAGTCGTTGATTAAACTTAACTAAGGTTTGTTTCCAGCTTGGCCAACAAAGTCTTCCAAAAGTAGCTCATGAACTTGACGTTCGATCTGAAAATCAATGGTTCTTGCATTCCACCTGCAATCTCACAATCTCCCTGAAAACAAATCAGCTCATGCGACCATCGTCGCTCATTTATGACAGGGAATAAAATGTGCCCATTTTAGAGAACCTATCCACAACAAACAAAGACTGAATCCTTCCCCTCTTGGTCTAGGCAGGGGATATTAACACATAAGTGTCTGTCTCATGCTAATATCTTACCAAGGAACGCTAGGAACAGGAAGTGGAGTATCACAACAACAAGACCGGTGGATTGAGTTTTGTTCGACTTGCGCCTTATGGCATGTGATGGATCTTTGACAAACCTCTCGAGCGTCTCGTCTATCTTGGCCATTAGAAGTTATCAGCCAACAGACAGTCATGTAAGTCTTCTCCCTCTTGTCCAAAATGCCCCATCAACCTCCTGCATGAGTATTCTTCTGCTACATATAGCAGTCACTAGAGATCTCGGCAACTATTATTAGCTTTATTTATGTTGTCGAAAGAGATTAAGCGTTATTATGAATATGAAACGTTCTCACCTTTCCCATCTTTGCATTTGAATATGGAGCTGCAAATTATTGGATCGGAAGCGACATATAAATCTTTTCAAAAGTTTCCAACCAGGTACCTTTCCTTCCAACTGGTCAAAGCACATGTTTTCTGACAAAGCATCAGCTACGGACATTCTCTTTACCTTTCTTATTTTTGACATGTATGGAAAGGTCTCTAATGAATTTCTACCCCTTAGGATGTCTACGATTCAATTTCGCTTGGCCCTTAAGTATTTCAAAGATTCCTGATCAGAATGTATTATGAATCTTAGGCCAATAGATAATGTTTGCCAGTTTCCAAACACCACAAGAGCATATAGTTCTTTATCATAAACAGGATATTCAATTGGGCACCATGAAGTTTCTCATGATATGCACAGGTTTTTCTTTCTCTTGGCATCAAAACACCACCAAACCTATTGCACTAGCTCAACTCATCTCAAAAGTTTTTGTGAAATCAGGTAAAGGCCAAGCAATGGTGCTTCAGTCAAACATTTCCTTCAATTCAGTAAAAGCTTTGTCTTGTTTTTCTCCCCACCAAATCACTCCCTTTTTAGTTAATTCATTTAATGGCGAAAATTGGCTGAGATCTTTCAGCAGGAATTCGCCGATCAGAGAATAGCAGCTTCCATGGCGAGCTGACAATTGTGACGTACCATTCATAGAAGGTTGGCAATTTTCTAATGTCTTTTAGTTTAGATTTTCTTCCACTCAATGCCATGAGCTGCAACAACATAGCCTAGAAACACAATCTTTAAGTGGCATGAATAGTACACTTCTCAGTATTGTTGATAGCAAGTTTATTTTCTAAGCTTTAGGAGCGACTTGTTGGATGTGTTCAACTCTATGCTCATCCAAACAGCGGCATATATCAGCATATTATCATATTAGTAAACTACTCACAATTGACAATTGAAGTGTTCAAAACATGGTATGTGTAGCGTCATTGAAGATGTACTAGATGGTTCATTGGATCAATCCAAAGGCATTACTACATTCATGGACTAAGCCAAATTTCGTTTTTTAAGCTAGTTTTTTCCATTTCATCACCTTTCGATGTTTCATTCTTATTTGATGGTAGCTACTACGTCCAGGTCAAGTCGTAGAATCGGATAGTAGAACCACTTTACATCAAGCATATCATCTAAGCTAATAGTAGATGAGCGATTAGCGAACAGTGGGATGTTGTTAGACTTCTACAAGTCTATTGTTGCACATTCTCTCAGAGGTTCCATCTTTTCTTAGGAACAAGAATAACTGGAACGGCAACAAGGAACTAAAGACTCTCGAAGTACCGTACCCTTTGTCCAAAAGTGCTTGCACTTGTGCGAAATTCCTTTGTTTCTTTGGATTTGTGCGGTACGGCGGCGGTTGGGAAGAGGGGCTCCTTCGGACTAAGTCTTTTGAATGCTCATACCTTCGACTAGGTGTAAGACCAGCGGGTACCTCCGGAACACGTCTCATAAGTCTGTAAAACTTGAGAATTCGCACGATGGAGAGATTTAATTATGGAAATTAGTAAGAGCATGAGTGCCTTGTTACCGCAATACAAGGTGCATCACGCGGCTCATCTTTCATCGTCTTTGAAGATCAGATTTGGTGCTATCATGCTGAAGTTTTTCTCATCCTCACTCTTGGCTTTTATTTCTTCCGGTTTGGTTTGTGGCTCTACTCACCTTTTTGTGGAATCACACTCCTTTGGTTCTCTCCTTTCTCACTCCCACTTGCACTTCAACTTCTGCACATTTCATTTACAATTTGAGAAGAGTCAACGGTAGCAGCACCACTTTTTTTTGTTCCACAAAACTCGTATTGATTAGTTTCTTCCATCAATATGATCAAAGCACGATCATGATTTGCATGCGCCTTCTAGCAGCAAGTGACGTACGTCCATTACGGCACCACCATCAGCACTCACCGCAAAAAATCACGATACAGTGCCACCTTTCAATTCAACATCACGGTTGTTATCCTACACTCAATGAACCTTTCTCATGTCAGCCATGTTGGATTCTGCTTATGGATGTGGGGTTGTTTCTTGTACTTTATACCCAAGTTATTTGGCACAGCCCTTGGCTAGCCATTTTGACACTCCACCATCAATGATTACTTTTGCAATATTTGATGTTATAGCGTTTCATCTTTTTGGCTAATTTGAGCTCTTGTATGGAATTAATTTGGCAGCGCTGTTCATGGGAAGTGTCTTTGGTTGTTAATTTCAAGCTAGTGTCGGAGCACACACATGTATAGGCCAAGCGGACTGGTTACAATCTCTATGTCTTGCTCTCTCATGTGCATATCATATGTCCTAACTCAGCTTGGTGATTCATTCTCTTCTTCATGTCATGTAATCTATATTCTTCATTCTCGTAATATTGCCTACATCTGCCTGTGTTTATTTGGGCAATCCTTTTGCTCATAGATCCGAGACCAAGGCATTTGATAGCATGTAGTACCGGCTATCTTTCGCTGTATGAAATCCAATTAGTAAGCGGACTACTAGCTTGCTGGATTTGAGTTGGCTTTCTTTTGGCATCTTCTGGATGGTGATGTTTTCTTCTTTTTGCTCTATGATGGCGAAAAGCTTTGGAACCACCCACTTTGGAGCTGTTCGTTGGCTTATTTGTGATTTGGAATCCATTATTCTGTGCTCTCGCTGGATGGTGTTATGTGCAACTAATAGGATCGTTGATTCTTGCAGAACTTTAGCCATCTCGCAAGTTGTCGTTCTTGCCGTTTGATGTCTTGATGTTCAAGTCCGAAACATCATAAAGATTGTATTTTTTATGGGTGAAGAATTAGCGATTCCTTTGACTTGATGGTTCAACCTGAGAGGAGAGCTGCCATGGTTTGCTTCTTCTTGGTGTCGGTTGAACCTTTGGCTCAATCATGGCTAGGCTCATCTCCTTGTAGTATCCTCACCGATGTGGCTCCTGCTTCATATTCGCCAATTTTTTAAATAGGTCAGCGCCTGGAATTGAGAGGAACAAACGGCTCTCATTTTTCCGACTTCAATCTCTTGCCATGTTGCAACAGGGTTTTCCTCCATTCTCAGCTCTTTTGAGTATATGACTGTTCCCTTACCAAGTCCAAATGCATAACCTTCAAACTCAAGGTGATTGCAACTGTATCTTTATCTCATCCGTATAGTGATGGCATACCGAATATTGTCACCTTCAATTTCCAAGTGGATACTCCTCGTGATCGTCCACTGCAAACTGGGCATGGAAACTTGAGCTTGCAACCATCATCTTTCATTGCGTGGACGACGATTAGTTGGTCATTGTTAGTTGCATAGCTAGGAAATCCCATCTCTTTCCATCGCAGTGTCAGCCACCACTTCATACGTTCCTATAGTCTCCACTAGACCCTGGCCTAGCTGCCCTCGTTCATGCCTTCACCCTAGACGCTTGGCCACGCACTCATTTGCTGCCTGTCTCCGCTTCCGTCTCTCTAACTGTGCAGGAGGTATATTGTTGCAGCAGCTCGGTTCGGCTCCTTGAAATACTTGTTTTTCGCACCATTATTTTAGTGCTTGTATGAGCCTAGTGGGCCCTAATGTTCTCTTCCTCTTTTTGCAATGGCGCACATTTTCTTCAGCTTGTTCTCCGGATATCTAGATTTGCATATCCCTGTGCATTTGATCAGCAAAACGCATCATGCTTCTCATGGATTGATTGAGCCCCTTTGGTTTAAAATCACGTTGAAAGTGTTCGCGCTTGAGTGCCCCAACATTGATATTGTCTTGACGACCTATGCTGAGTTTCATTTGTCAGCACTCTCATCTTTGTGTTTTGTGGTTTGTTTTTTTTTGTTTTTTTTTGTTTTTTTTTTTTTTTGTTTTTTTTTTTTTGTTTTTTGTTCTTTCTTTGCGTGGGCTTTGTGTCCGTTGGTGTTGTTTTGTTTTTGTGTGGCGTTGCTTTCTGTTATTCTTGCCGGTGTTTCCTTGGGTGGAGAGCGGCCCATTTTTAGGGTGGAATTGCGTGGTTTTCCCCACTGTTGCTTTTTTTTTGGTGTTGTTTCTTCATAATCTAACCATGTTTGTTTTTTTTGTTTGTTTTGTTGGTGTGGGTTTGGTTGTGTGTTGGTGTGTGGTTGTGTGGTTTTGTTTTTGTGGTTTTTTTTTTGGTTCCTCCACTGACTTGGTTTCGCTTTATGGAAGTCAACAAAACAATAAAAAAAAAGCTGTGTGGAAAACACTCAATCTCACTATGTCCTCTCTCCAGTAAAGTTCTTAGCCCTTCGAGTGAATTAAGGCCAATAAATTTAATTGACCCTGGTGAAGGACAACAGCACAATGATGATAAGCGCAATTTAAGAGTGTTCCTGATAGCGACTTGCACAGACAAGGTTATATGGTGGAGCTTGGTATGAAGTGTTTATCCTGACAGGCAATCTAATTTACGATATTGTTAAGAGGTATAACTAAATACGAGAAACGTTTGTCCAAGTGCTGACCATTATTGGTAGTGGTTAAGATTGATGTTAACGCACACGCAACGATAAGTTGGGATTAATGCAAACAAAAGACGAAGCTAGAAAGAGCAATCTGAATATTGAGATGAATAACTAGCTCGTTTTTGCACTAAGTACAAGGAGAGACGCTAGCCAATTTGCAATATTTACGAATGTAGAGGGCACAAGATTGCGGCTATGAGACTAAGTGCACAAGCTGAAACATATGAAGTTTAAGGGGTTCCCATTAGAGTTTTTCTTTTTTTTTTTTTGGCCAACACTTTCTATTTTCACTTTTTTTGATGCAAATCACAGAAACTTTTAGGCCCTGTTTTTTTTTTTTTCAAGTTTGGCCGAACTAGTGTTTGCCTCGGCCCTTTGCACAAATCCAGGAATTCAGCAACTGATTAATAGTACTCAAGAACAGCCCTAACGGCAATGTGAAAAGGCTAGTCTCAATTGATTTGAAAAGATTATAAGTGAGCTCAACTTTAGCAATTCTTTCTTTTCGGCCAGCTAGGGTTTGATTACACGTAATGATTTTTTTTTTGAAGCCAAACTGCAGCTAGCTCTCGTTTGAAGGAAGTGGATTCTATCAGCACCTCTACCCAACGAGATTCAATTTGGATTCTTCTTGAGAGTAATCGCGGAGCAGTAAGGAATTTAGAATTTGATCAACAATTTTTGGAGGAGTTATGTGGACAACAAAGTCAAGCACGCAAAGGGAACACAAAGATGCACTAAACATTATTAAATTCTAATGGATAAACCTAATTAAACTCACGCAAAATAACAGATAATTTTAAAGGTTTTGGGATTTTTTTGTGGCAAATTTCGGTTTTAATGGACTTATAGGAAAAGAAGTAACTGACAATTATCATTAAAAGTAAGGGTAAATGTAATCCTACGAGTAATGACGCGCTCTGATACCCTTAAGATGGATACGGGGTCGCCCGATCTCTTCTTGACGTAGGATCGTGGATACTCACGTGGATTTGATGAATCGGTAGTGACCCCCGTTGCCAGATGCAAGAGTTAGCACTCTATAGATTCTTCGCCCAATCTCACGTGTTGAACTTCGACACGACCACGATGAAGTGTTCTATCGTACTCCCAATTCCAGCAGAAAAGGTTGAACAATCTTAATTTTCAATGAACTCCAATTTCCTCAAGTTGGTTCAGCCAACAGAAAGAACAAGAGTATTATCAAAAATGGTTCCACCCTTTACATGGGGTCTGCCCCTCAATATATAGTCTCAGCCTAAGCTATTCCACACTAACTTTCCATGTGGTACTATTCACTGGCGCAACTACTGTAGACGGTGACTGTTTATGGGCCGTACTGTTCACGGTCCTGGTACTGTAGCGCAGAATTATTCATGGCTGGATTTGTTCATGCGTGGGCTTGTGCTTCCTTGGATGTATGGCCACATATCTTGATCTCCATTCATTGCTGACTCTTCAAACTAAGCACAAGTAAGGACATTGTTTTAGGTAGTATAAAATTCTCATTAAAATTAATGACATATTCATTAAGGAGCAGGTTCACCTGAGATTGTAGTTTCTTGGCTCGTGCTCTTGTTATTGGTCCTGTCTATTGGAGTCTCATTACTAGCTTTTGACATTACTAGCGGATGTCCTCATCACCCAGACTCCCCGCGGTTGGAGTTTCCTCCTCCGACAGCTGGTGCGCCAGGTAGGGGGAGTTTCTCCTCCAGGCGGCACGCCGGCCTCTCCAACACCGACACCCTTCATGGCAGGAGGCCATCATCCGCGAGACTCCGATGAGGAGTCCGGCGGCTTCACCCCGCCAGGCAACGTTAGCCCTGTGGCGAGCCAGCCGCGCTCCCCCTCCCTGTCTTCCTAGGGGCGCGCGGCGCGTGCCCGGCAGGCTGAGCTCGCCCCTCGGCGGCCTGGTTGTGCGGCCTCGGCCCCTTCCCGTGCAGAGGGGGCCGGCAAGTGCCCCGCCGGGTCTGCCGCGGCCTCATCCATGAGGCGCGAACGGACGCGCCGCTCCACGGCGCGCTGTGGCCTCAACTTTCAGTCAACAACGCCCGAGGGAGCCCTCTTGGCGACAGAAGCCCTCCTGCGCCACCCCCCGGCATTTACCGGGGGCGGAGGCCGGGAGCGGCGGTGGCTGAATGAGGTCGCTGACCTGGTAGGCGCGGCCCATCGCCGGGTCACCGCCGATAGCCGTGCAGGGGCTGGGAGCGCCGACCGCGCTACCTCTAGCGTGAGCCGGCCCACCGCCCCGAACCAGAATCAAGCCCGGGGCGCGGCGCCTCGCGCCACGCCCGGGACCAAGAATGGCGCGGGCGACCTCCGCAACCGGCTGAACCGGTTGCGGACCCATGAGGACGCCTAGGTCACATTGGAGTGACAACGCGAGCGGCGCGCGGACGCCGCCAGGCGTCCCAAGGCCCAGGCCTCTAGCTCCAACCCACCGACGGGAAACCGTCGTCCATCACCCGAGCCCGCTCAATACGGGCGGCTCAGGTTGCCTGGCGCTCTCCCCAGGCCTCCGGCAGGTGTGCTGGCCTGCCAAGTTCTAGCGCAGCTTGCCGGAGAAGTATGACGGCTCCGTGGACCCCACGGAGTTCCTGCAGATATACACCACCGCCATCCAGGCGGCCGGAGGCGATGAGAAGGTGATGGTGAACTATTTCCCCGTCACTCTCAAGGCCCAGGCTCGCTCCTGGATGATGAACCTCCCCGAGGGGTCAATCTACTCATGGGAGAACCTCTACCACCAGTTCGTGGTGAACTTCCAGGGCACTTTCCCGCGCCCTGGGACCGAGGCGGACCTCCACGCCCTGCGTCAGGGCAGGGACGAGTCGCTGAGGCGTTTTCTGCAGCGCTTCAGCCAGGTCCATAACACTATCCCCCACATCACTCCTCACGCGGTCATCCACGCTTTTTGCTCGGGCGTGCGTGACAAGCGCATGCTCGAGAAGCTGGGCACCCGCGACGTCCAGACCACCGCTGAGCTGTTCGGCCTCACCGACCTCTGCGCCCGCAAGGAGGAGGCCCGAGTGTGGAACAGGCCACGCCCTGAGGCCCTTGACGAGGGCCCTGAAGAGGACGGCGAGTCCTCACGCTCCGTATCACGTCGGGACAGGAGGAAGCGCCAGAAGGACAAGGCCGCCACCGAGAACTTCACCTTGGCTGTTGTAGGCGCCCCCCGGGTCGACGACGCCCGCGGGGACGACAACAGCGGCAGGCAGCAAAGGGCCGCACGTGCGCCGCCTCCGTCGGCAACGGCCCGAAAGTGGTGCACCGTCCACGAGATGGACTCGCACGACCTCACAGAGTGCCGCGCAGTCTAGAACTTGGCCGAGCATGTCCAGAAGTTCCGGCAGGAGCGGCGGTAGGCCAAGCCCGATCGGTGGAATTCGGACGGTCCGATCCCTTGACGGATGGTCCGATTGTCAGGGTTCGGACTGTCCGATCCTTAGGCGGACGGTCCGAATCCTGCCCCGGTCCGGGGCAACCTCCCGAGTTCCAAGAACCCGAGAGCGTCCTCGCTACCCTTGGTGGCAGGGTGCACGCCCGCTCCTTGCACCGTGGCTTCAAGCCATCATGCGCGGGTTGCTGGCCGCGGCACCAAGCCCAGCGGCAACCCCGCAAGTGACGAGCGTGGCGCTCGTCGTCGAGCGCCCCTCACCCGGCAAACGCACGGCCCGGGGTCCGCCTCCCGGGCCCGACTCCGGGGAGCCCGAACCAAGGCAGCCTCGCCAAGGCGAGTGCGAGCCTAGGGACGCGGCACCCGGACATGGAGCGATAACCCGGACAGCTTCGCCCTGGCGAGAACGAGTCCGGGGAAATTGTCCCGATACATCCCATATCCAAGCCCGGGCTTCCGGATCCCGGCACATATCAAACCACTTCCCAGCCAGGGCCCCGGGTCCCAGGGCCCCTTGCCCGATAAGGGCGTGGCCCGGGATCCACCACCGGGGCGCGACACCGCGGCGCCCGAACTAGGGCAGCCTCGCCAAGGCGAGTGCGGGCCTAGGAACGTGGCGCCCGGAACAACCTCAACATTTTCACAACCAGACAGGCGCGCGACCCGGGATCCGCCTCCCGGGGCCGCCAGCATGGAGCCCGAACCTGGGCACCCTCGCCAAGGCGAGTGCGAGTCTGGGGACGCAGCGCCCGGGACAATCTCAGCATTTTCACAACCAGATGTGGCACGATTACCCGGACAGCATCGCCTCGGCGAGAGCGAGTCCGGGGAAGTCGTCCCAATACATCCCATATCCAAGCCCGGGCCCCCGGATCCCGGCATATATAAACCACATTCCAGCCGGGGCCCCTGGGCCCTGGGCCTACATATGCTCCCTGCCGCAAGAGCTCGCTCCCTCCCGGGGGAGTTGAGCCCGGGCCACCGGCCCCCGTCGGCCGGGATCGGGGAGCACGTAACAAAAGCTGGTGTACTTGCTCAGTGAGGTACCCCGCAATGCTACATCGCGTCGAATCATCACCGACAGCGGCGCGCTTCGCTCCGTGTCAGTCGTAACCAGCATAGCCTCAAGCGCTACCATCAGTGTAAGGTTCGGGCCTGATCACTCCTGGTCGGGGACCTAGTCCTCCGTCGTGTCCTCACACGTGTCGAAAAGAATAACCTTCCCCTCTGCGGGAAGGCCCCTTCCTGGTGGTCGGTGTCTCCTGACCGGGTTAGGTAACACTGGGCCAAGGGGATGGGACCCCGCGTCCCAATCCCTGTAACATCAAGCATCTTTGGAAATATTATCTGTAAACACATTCTGTAAGTTGCGGGGTGCTCGGGCCAGCGCCGGATTTCTTCAAATTTCAGCGTTGGCCGGGGGCCGCCACCATGTACATCCGCTTTCCTAGCAGCATTTTCAATATCCTTTTCGGTCTTGTGCCCTTTGTCCTTTTCTGTGTGTTGTGTTCATGGCGGTCTCCCCCCGGGGGCAAAATCGGGCCGCGCCCATCCAGCGGCTACATTTTGCGCTTAAGTATCAGTTCCCTACCAGCGAGCTACCATATCCCATCCTGCTAACCCCGGACATTGTCCAAGCCCCGGGGCCCCTCGGGCCCCCGATGGCTTGCGGTGCCCCGCCTGGTTGGCTTCGGGCTCGGTTTTTTCCGCTGCTAGAGGGCAAAATACTTATGCGCAATCCTTTCCTCCGCATGGTCGCGACCGCGAAGAGGCCCTTGGGAGGTGGTAGACGTCACGGTTCGTAGCATGGAAGGGACAAGGGAACGAACCAAGTACTCTTACAGTTCATCATGTGCAGGATAGACCTATCCCCGGCAGGTTTAGGTCGGCTTTCCAAACGTCGACGCCGGCCGGGGGCCCGCCCAGCTAGCGCAGCCCTGGTCGCCGAATCCTGATGGTCAGGTCACGGACTGCGCCCCTGGCACTGTCGATGCCCCGGTGTCTCGGGCATGGCCCCCCATCAGGGCAGCCTAGATTCCTGGGGCGGGCAGCGGTGACCGGCCTGGCCAGCTCCCCCCCGACCACCAGCGCTAAGGCACCGGGTGCTTCGCTGGCTGGCGACCCCTGGCACGGCCGAGCGGTTTGTCCACGCGGCCTCGCTGCGCTCCCCCAGGCTGGTGGCGCTCGAGGGCACTGAGGGCCCCCGGGCCCGGAAGACGGACTTCACTGTTTCCGCAAGACTCTCGCTCAGTTGCTCACGGCCCCTCGGTGCCGAGCTCCCGAGGCAAGCATCTACCCCAAGTCCCAGGAAGGGCACTTGGGCGCTACGGCCGCTCACGGCGGATGGCGCCTGGTAGCCAGCGTTCCCGGGGGGCGAGAGGCGCTCCCAGCCCCGGGATTGTGCCCCCCGGGCCATGCTGTCCTCTTCAACACCCAGATACGTAATCTATCCGACTTTAAACATCGCTCAATTTCTACTTTTCCCCCGTTTGTATGGCCTTGTGTTTCATTCTCCTCGGCCCCGGAGGCAAAGCGGAACCTGCCAGTGTCTGGCGACCCCGGGCACGGTCGGGGTCGGTTCCCGAGAGGCTCCCGGCGAGTCAAAAGGCACGAGCTTAACGCGTTGGCCATACCTAACCTACGCGGGGCTTTTCTCATATTTTCCCCCTTTCTAGCAGTCTGTTCTCGTAGCCTCGCACCGCTCCCTGGGCCAACGGTGCCCAGGGGCACGGAGCGCCCCCGGGCCCTGGAGACGGAAGGGATCGAACCTACAGACTTAACCGTTCCTCGCGTCGCCGGGGACCGAGGCCCTGGGGCCGGTTCCCCGGGCCAGGCGACTGTCACGATTCGCTGCCTTCGGGGACCGAGCTCCCGGGGCAGGCAGCTCCGAGCCGGATGGCGCCGGGTACTCGGCGTCCCCGGCCCCGAGATGTCGAAAAACAACAACAACAAATACCGCGCCTCCGGGGCGCGGTGCCCCGAACAATAAGCGAAGGGTGCAAGCACGCGCGGAGGCCCGGAGATGTCGTCGCCCGGGGGAGGTCACCCGTCTTCTTCGGACCGGACCCCGGGCGGTGTCAGAAGGGGACTGGCGTCTTCCTCGGACTCGTCGGTCATCGGCCCCACAAGTCGCTCGTCCCGCTCGAAGAACCCTGCCACCGTTGCTGCGGTGTCGGCCACAGCCTCGAAGTCGGCCGCGCACTTCCGGGAGGCCTCGGCCTCCCACTCCATCTCCACCAACCGGGACTCAGCGGCCTCCACCACCACCTCGCGCGCGGTGATCTCATGCTCCCGGGCCGTGAGCCCGGCCTCTTGGGCCCGGACACGTTCCCCCCGGAGGACATTTCCTTCTCCCACGCCTCCATCTATGACCGCGCCTCCATCCCGGACGGCGTGCCTCTGTGCCGCCTCAATCTCCAGCCGGCGGGTTGCCACGAAGATCCCGGTGGCGACGGTAAGGGCGGTGAGCTGCTGCATCGCCATTGCGATCGCTGCCTGCCCGCTCTCGAAATCTCCGGGCGGACTCCCACCGCTCCCGGCGGGCTGCCGCCTGCACTTGATCGGCGGCGATCGCCATCTGCTCCAGCACGGAATATAGCGTCGCGTGCCCGCGCGCCGCTCCTGTTCACTAGGCAGCGAGGAGTACCGGGGCCCGCTCCCTCGTTGCGGGAGACAGTTGGGCCCTGGCATCCCGATCTTCCTCGGCAGCGGGGACATCAGCAGGTTCCACGACGGCCCGCTCCGGCGTGGCTGCCGCGACCCCATGCTCGCCACTGCACTCAGCGACGGCACGTGCGAGCATGGCTGTCTGTCGCCCCGTATCGTCTTCTGTCAAACCAGGTGGGCCCCACGTCTCTTCGTTTCCCCAAGACATAGTCCTGTTCCTGCCTGGATTGGGTCCCGGCCGAGCAACAAGACCAGGGGCCACTGTCGGCGAAACGGGACTAGGGGCCCCCATACTCCGGGGACGCGTGGATCTTCGGCCACGTCAGCTTCCCCGGGGCCTACATTCAGCACAAGCAACAGCCGGCTACAACCGTTTTCCTGCTAGGTGCCCAGGGCCCAAGCATTGCCCGGGCCTGCCACAGTTGCCGCACGCATCCACCTCAGGCCCTGTGGCCCGGGAACGTGCCCAGTCCTCCAGGGTCTCGCTCCCATTCCCGGGGCCAACCGTCTCGGTCCCGGGCCTCGCTCCCCGGTCCCAGGGCCAGCCGCCTCGGGCTTGGGTCTTGTCCCCGTTCCCGGGGCCAACCGCCTCGGTCCCGGGTCTCGCTCCCGTTCCCGGGGCCAACCGCCTCGGTCCCGGGCCTCGCTCCCTGGTCCCGGGGCCAACCTCCTCGGTCCCGGGGCCAACCGTCTCGGTCCCGAGTCTCGTCCTCGGTCCCGGGCCTCGCTCGTCCCCAGTCCCGGAGCCTACTTGCTCGGTCCCGAGTCCCGTCCCCGAGGCACATTACCAGATCATTCCCGGGCCCGGGACGCGCTTCCCGAGCCCGGGGCTCACAACCTCGATCCCCGAGGGACTCGGTGCCTCGTGGGCGCGGAGGGCTCGATGAGCTCTCCGCCCCGGGCACGGGCCCGACTTGTGCGGATTAGCTCTCCAACTACCTGCATTAATGATGAGGTGACGGGGCGTGTCGCCCCAGTCGCCTGCTCTGCCACGCGTGGACGTCTCATGATGGCCCCCCGTGGGGCCACTCCCTGTGTAGTCGGAGGCTTTTTGACTAACGGGCCTTCGTTTTTCCACGCTCTGGCAGCGGAGACGTGCGCGTCAGATCTCCATGATCCAGCCGCCCGCAGCAGCTGACCGAGCGTACTAACCAGACGTGCAGCAGCAGCTCCGGCGTGGCAACAGCAGGCGGATGTGTGCGACAAGACGAATCGTACCAAGAGAAGCTCTCTCTCTCATCTGTATCAGGCACTATGGACTCCCCTTGTGGATGATAAAAGGAGGACCCACGCCAACGAAAGCGGAGGGTTCTGAGGAGTTCAGGCTCGAAGGGTAGGAAGACCGACAAAAGCTCTAGATCTCAACACTCTCTCGCTCTGACTCTCTCTGGGCCTCTGAGTTCCCGGGCTAGCTCCCGAGCTCCCTGGGTTCACCTTGTAAGATCAAAACCTTTTCATCTCCCACATAGAAAACACACAGGAGTAGGGTATTACGCCTCCGCGCGGCCCGAACCTGTCTACTCCCCCTGTCTCCTTTGCGTGTCATCGATCCGACGCTGCAAGCCGTCCTGTGAACAACTCCCCTGGCCGAACCTCAAAGGGGGGTCCGCAGACTCTCCGCGGTTGGAGTTTCCTCCTCCGACAGTCATTATCAACTCGGCTTTCTTGAGCCAGAGCCTTTTACAAAATATCATCAACATCGAGGAATTCTTGGCCATTTGGTTTTTCCTTAATGGGGCCATGTAATCTATTGATGAAAACATCAGCTTTCAATATCATTAAATCTCTTGATGTAAGCAGCCACAGATTCATCAGGTTGTTGTTTAACCAATTTTAATTGAGATAGCCGGAGTTCATTTTCTCTACTATAGAAATAATCATAGAACTTCTGCTCTAATTGTGTCCAAGTATGAATAGAATTGGCTGGCAAAGAAGTAAATAAACCATGTAAAAGTAGTGCCGGATAAAGACAAAGGAAATATATGCACTTTAAACATATCAGAACTATTTGCCTTACCACATTGTGCTCAGAATTGGTCTATATGTTCCCATGGGGTTCTGTCACCCTCACCACTAAATTTTACAAATTTTGGCATTTCGAAATCACAAGAATATGGGATTATTTCAAAATAATTTGGATAAGGCTTTTGACTAGCCTCATTCTTGGCTCAATTCCAAAACATTTTTCAACTAAAGTGCGCAAACGATCTAAAACCTTAGGCCCCAATTGATTATTTTCTTCCACTTATGGCCTAAAGGGTATGGGCTCAACAGGGTCTTGAGAGTAAACCTCCTGCCAGCCATAATGTGTGTCTTGTACCAATCCATCAAAACCATGTCTAGGGATTGGCTTGTAGTAACCATCAGTCTTCATAGGAAGCATAGGTGAAATAATAGGATTAACAGTACTAACTGGAGGTAAATAATTATTCAAACCAGTATCATTAATTGTGTTATCAAAATTTTAAAAAGATACCAGGGTGCCGGTCTTGCTGGCTATTGGAAGCCTAGTCTGACCGGCCTGATACCTGGTCTGACCGACCCAAAGCCCGGTCTGACCGGTGGTTAGAGTGAAGGTCGGACCAGCCATGGAGGGTACGGTCTGACCATAGAGGTTTTCAGTCGGACAAGCAATAGAGGGGAGGTCTAACCAGCTATGAGTGCGGTCAGACTGATTATAGGAAGCCTGGTCTGACCAGTTGTCAAGTTTTCCGGCAAACCGATTTCTGTTTAATCGGCTATGTCGATACCCACTGATTTACCGATCTAGCTATAGATATGTTGTACAGTGCCAAAATTAGGAAGATAATTAGATAATTGAGAATTGGCTGTCATGGAGCCAATTTGCTCAACGATATTATTTAATCTACTATCAAAAGCATCATCAAATTTATCTTTATGAGTGTTAATAGATGGGTAACACATTCTTGAATAGCATGGGAAGATCAGACGGATTGGGGGTTACCTCCTTCGGCATGATGATTTTTGACGGTGGCACGTTCCTCTTGACGATGTCTTGAGAGGTCCTGATGAAGCACGTAAGAATTGCCTTCTCCATTGCCACAATCTACTCCTCTATCTCGTGCCGCTCTTTCTCGGTTAGGTCCTCTATGATGAGCATCATCATCTCACTTCCATCAGTCATGGCTGAAGAAGATGTTGCTCGATTATTTTCGGCCCGATTGAACATGCTCGAAATCTTTTGACCATATAGATAATACATGGTCTTAAAATTTCCCTCAGGTATGATTAACGAGTACACCTAGCAAATTATGGAGAGGCTGAATTTTCCTTACTCTGCAAAGGGCTGCTGCCTGCTACTGATCCTTCAACCGACGTGCGTGTGCCAGCAAGAGCAGATCGATTTGTTGGCGTGCATGCAACAGCAAGCACAGGGGCTGCTGCTGCTGCTGCTTGTATGCTCGACGGCTTGAATTCTTCTTTTTTTTCTTTTCGGAGCCCGTGCACAACAAGACAGAAGGATCCTTTTCAGCTTGATCAAAGCGATCAATTCGATCGGTCTCAACACACACAGACATAACGGCGGCGGCGCAGTCAGCCCTAACTCCCGTGTCGATTAGAAGGCGCCGAACAGATTAATTCGGCGATGAATCAAACGCGATGACGGCGGGTTGCTGCGATAGATTAATTTCGGCCGGATTAACGGGCCCAAATTTTTATTTCCCCCGCGAAGTGTCAATTCGTGGCGACGTCTTTTATGATCAACACAAAATTCACCTAAAGATTTGCATTGTTACGGAGTCGCCAACCATAATTTTAAAAAGCTCCTAACTAGATAGGTTTAGAAATAACAAACTGGCTAGCGAAACCGATTTAGATATCAAAACCATCCTCTAGGCCGATTTAGATCGATGTAAAGGTAAAACCCATCTCACAGGTGAACCAAAATAATTACAAGACAAAAACTATAAAGAATATCGCACTCTCTTAGCAAAGGCGAACGATTTACTGCGCAAATCGATAAAGATGGACGAACTAGTATACTAAGTAAAAGGTAAAATAGAAAATATGGCTAAAAATAGAAAAATAGAACAATTTGATTGATTGATTGTTGGTGAAGAGATAGAGATCAATTGAATCAGCCATAGCCTTTATAAAAAGGTTGGTCTTGCCTCCAAAGAGTCTTCTCTATATCCTATTAGGCTTAGAGATCAATTAGGACTCAAAAAAACCTCGGTTCTAAGCAAGAAAACACGAGAACTGTATTAATTGAACTTGTACTTGGGACTGTCGGTCCGACCTCCCGAATAATTACAGTCGGACCGCCATTGGGTCTCCGTTCGAATCGGCCTCGCAAAGGTGTTCTGACAGGTCTTCATGGGAAAGGTCTGGTTTTTCTAAATTGGAATACGTCTACTTAACCCTCGAAGTATTGTGGTTGGTCTACTTAATCCTCTAAAGTATAAAACCTGGTATTCTACCCCTAAAGTATACAAACCAATTCAAATAACCCCTAGAGTGGTTTTATAAGTGGTTTTGGCCACATGGACTATGACGTGGACAATGGAGTATGTTAAGTATTTTTTAACAAACGTAACGACTCGAAGAAAAGCATATTGATGTTGATATACAATTCTCAGACTTACTGGTCAATGAGAGAAATGAATTGGTTAGATTATTTTAAGCCAAATGGACTAACGTGTATACCATATAAGTAATACTACCTATCACGTGAGTAATACCGTCGCCACATCATTGTTTACATATCAAAATCACCACTCAAGGGTTATTTAAGCATGTTTACATACTTCGGTGGCTAAAATACCCGGTTTCATACTTTATAGGAGATTAAGTAGACCAACCCTAATACTTTAGAGGGGAGGGATATGCAGACTTATTCCTTCCAAATTTGACTCAAATTCTTACCAAATCTAGAGTCATGTTAAATTTGGTTGTCAACAGTATCCTGTAAGGCTATAAGTAAAGCGATATTTTGGGGAAATTTACCAAATATTAGCATACCGTATCAAACTCATCAGAGCAGTCCATCCCACAGCAAAATCTTGCTGTTATTGTAAATGCCATTCTGTAAAGGCCAGAATAAGTAATAATCAAACTGTTCGCTGTCTGAGATTAATATGCGACAGCAGCACTGAAGTACATTCACTCAGACAACAGAACTAGCATGTTGATAAGAATTTGACTTAAAACTGAAATTGCATAAGTTCACTTCATGTCGTATTGGAACCATCGCAATCACAGCCTCACAGGCACACCATGATCTCAAATTGCCTCAAGGCACAAGGTTTACAATGGAACATGCAGAAACTACAACAATAAATTTGTTGCCGAGCGTGTTGCTGACACTATCGACACTTCTGACAGTGGCCATGGACTTCCAGGACAGAACATTAGTCAGCCCCAGTTTCTTCAGGGGCTACTGGGCAAGGGGATAGACCATCTCTTATCACAGATCATAATATGTGTACTTCTCATATGGCAAGTTGAGTGGACACTTCTGAAACAACATAGTGACATGTGATCTAGTATTTTCTCGAAGATTAATAACAAGTTAGAAAATACCATTAAGGACCAAGCAGAGTATGCACCAGTTCTGCAGGTCACGAAAAATCCATTGTGCTAGTCTCTAATTTGGAGGTCATGAAACAACACCAGGAAAATATTATCAAGGAGAGATAAGAATATGGGAATGGATGTTATCCAACTTAAAACCATGAAATCCTAGCTTTCAATGATACACTTATCCTCAATACTGTCACTTGTTTGGGAAACTCCTGTATCTGAAGTCATGATTTTCTAATCTTCACATTCAGAAACTGTGTTGGAAAAATGATTCTTCAACACTGCGGAGATATCTGATTCTGAAGCTCCGGCCAACTTAAACCTTTCAACGGATGCATCAAGATTATTCTTCCAATCAGCAATACCGAGTTTGAATTCCACTTGAGAGCGCTCAAAAAGCATATTACCCCAGAAGAGGTGAATTTGTTGCCTCATTACTGCTGCCTGCTCAGCTGCTTCCTCTGGAGTCAACTCCCCTTGACCATCTGCACCATGTTGCTTCCTCCTTTTCTTCAGTGCCTCGCCAGATGGTTCTTTTAATTCCGCCATTCTTTGCTTTTCTACTTTCTCCCACATTTCTGTTGCAGCCCTCATCTTCTGCTCAGCACTATCAAAAAGCTTGAATGTCTCTGAAGAATCCCAGGCAGACAGGTCAACCTTGTCTGCTAATGCAAACGACCAATGAAGCTTTGCAGTCTCAAAATGTTGCTGGCCTAAAGCAAGTAGCCCTTCATAAAAGTCTGGCTTGATTTTAAGAGCCTCCTCATACTTGTTGCCTGCAAGAGCATACCTATCTCGCACCCAATCATAAGCTGTCCAGAGCTGAGCCAACATGACTTCCTTTGGAGCAGATTCATCTAGGGGAATGCGTTTCCTTGCTGCACACATGTGTACATTTCCCCAGTTGAATAAGGCCAACGCAGCAACCTCCTGGAATTTCGCTGTAGCCATCTCAAAAAGGGCTTGTGCCTCCTCACTTGTCACCGTTTCCTCAAGTGCCTCAGAGCAAAGCTCCATTCCCAGTTCATGCAGGTCCAGATGTGCATCTGCATCGATACCAACCTGGTTCCTGAATAAATCTGCAAACTGAAGCAGCCAATCATCAATTTCAGCTTCCTTGCACTCAGCATGGCAACAATCTTTCTTCCCTGTCAGGGTATTCTGTTCAGCTTCAGCAACTACGTTCCCCACATCTTGTTTCGTCACCTCTGCATTATTAACCTCTGCTGCTGAAGTATGTGGAGCGCTATCTTCACCCTTCACCAACAACTCATCATCCTGCTCCAGCTTCTCCTCTTCTGTTGGCATTGGGGGCTCCTGATCTGCGCTTACTTCAACAATGTGAAGCCTCAACATTGGAAGTTTCTGACCACCTCGCACACCATCATCTACCACCTCGCTGCCAGCTATATCAACAGAGGACTCGGCCAATCGAAGTTCTGTGGAACAAGTAATGGTAATTAGATCACCATCAGCATCCTTATACTTAATCAGCACCGCCTTGGATGATGGGAATCGTGATGCCACAACTTCCCTGAGTGTCTGAAAGCTGCATTTTTCTGGCATCTGCGCAAGCCTGATGTCATGATCATACACCAGCTTGAGCGGCCTTGATCTTGTCACAACCTTCTTGTCCATCAGCGCTTTGTCTTTCACTGAAAGTGAAGAGGGAACCATCAGGGGTGACACAGCCTTCTGGGAGCCATCAGCACCTGATGCATTGGCAGAAGATGGCGGAGAGTTGGAGAGAGGTACCAACTTGGGCGATGGCGACGGATTAAATTTTGACATTGGAGGAACCGATTGCTGTTGTGGAGCAGGTGGCGGAGGAGGTGATGTTTTCTTGGGGAAAGGGCGGGCGGGGAGGGATGGGCCTAGGCCGGCAACGACAGCGGAGGCACCAAGGGCAGCAGGGGAGGGGCGGCTGGTTGGTTCGGGGGTGGAGGTGGCTGAGCCTGAGGCTGAGGAGGAGGAGGATAAGATGCGGGAGCGGAGGCGGTGGACGAGGTCGACGGCGTCCTGATGGTCGGGGTCGAGAGCGAGGAGCGCAAGAGCGTCGGTGAGCGCGAGCTCATGGCGGCCAAGCGCCTCGAGCGCGCGGGCGCGGCGAAGGAGCGCGCGCGGGAAGCGCGGCTCAGCCTGGAGGGCGAGGGAGCACTCCTCGGCGACGGCCTTGTGGTCGATGGGGCGGAGCTGGAGGAGGCAGGCGGCGCGGTTGCTGTGGAAGACGGCGCGGTCGGGGTGGCCGGGCGGGGCGAGGCGGAGCGCGAGCTCGTACTGCCGCAGCGCGCCGGCGTAGTCGCGGGACTGGAACAGGCGGTTGCCCTCCTCCTTGAGCTCGTGCGCGCGGCGCAGGAGAACGCCGGGGTCCACCCGATGCGGCGCCGCCCCGTTGGCCGCGGGGGGCTGGGGCTGCGTTGTTGCCTTCGGCTCGGCAGCGACGGGGGACGATTTGGCGGCGGCGGGGGCGGCGGCGGCGGGTTTCTTCTTTTTTGCGCCGGATTTGCCCATGGGGATAAGTCGTGGGCAGGGAGGTGGCTTGCAGAAGCCGAAGAGGAGCACAGAAGAGCAGTGGTGGTTGTAAACCCTAACCGAGGTGGGTGAATCTAGAACGTTCGATCGACCAGGGTAAGACTGAAATCTATATACCTATATACAACTTAAAAAGATTCTTATGGTTACGATTACTTCCTATATAGAAGCCTACCTATATAGAAGTCTAGACACACTCAATCCTAGCCATTTGATCCTAAGATCTAATGGTCCAGATTCTAAGCTCGCTTCACGCATCGCCTCATGTTTCCTTGCCATCCTCCTCGTGCAGCGCCCTAGACTCCTCTCTCCCCCCTCCTGCTGTAGCTACTGATCCCTCCTCGCATCTGGCATCCAAGGAACCAAGCCTACCGTCGACCTCTCGCCTTCGGTGCATGTCACTGCCCTACCCCAAATCGCGCCCCTCTTGCCTATCCCCCGTCCCCAGCTCACCCTCAGCTGCCGCCGCCACAATCCGCCGCCACCTCTCCTCTATCTCCTTGCACCTCCCCCTTAGCCACCGCCACCGCCCTCAGCCGTCCCAAGCGATGCCGTCGCCACTGATTCAACTGGCGCCACTGATTTAGCCGCCTCCTCCGCTTCCGCCACCACCTCCTATGCTGCCAATGCCGACGCCTCCGTGCGCCTCTTCCGTCACTCCCAAGCCCTCCTGGGTGACACCTCCTCTTTCTCTTCTCCTCTCACTGACTCTCTCTGCCACGCCATGGTGACCGATGGATTCGATCAATGGGTGCAGTGGTGTCGGTACTGTTCGAGCACAACCTTCACAGGGCGCAGCGCCATGGTGACGGTGGGGCAGGTGCTCGGCATCGAGCCTGCCATCAAGTTTAGGAACCCTGCCACTGACTCTAAGGTGGCGCTCGCGCTTAGGGTGCTCCAGGGCTACTGCCTCCTGTGCCGGGACTGCGCCGCCGTCGCCTACCGGTACAACGCCGTCAGGGTGCACTCTCCTCTACTGCTTCCCTGATTTGTAGCAAGCATATCGTATGTTTAAGTAACTTTGTAGCAACAAAGTTTTGATGATCTTCCACCATCATGTATACATGCTAATGGCACAATATTGCATATATTGGGACTTTGTTCAGGGAATTTTCAGATATGACAAATGTTCTATAAAGGGGTAAAATTACCCAAATAACCGAAGATAGTTATAATGTATATAAACATGGACCTCGTCGTAGGCCGGAACCAGGATGGCAATATTACGGACAGTGAAGGCCTCACCAGGCTGTAGGCCGAAAGTCAATGTTGGGCACACGCGTGAGTCAGCACATGAGAAAAACATGTACTACAAGGAAGAACAATTAAGCTAGGCGAAATCAGGTAGAAACGAAATAGAAATAATCATATCAAACGTAAATCATATATTGGTAAATCACTCAGATATATAAAACAGTATGTCTTGTGGAACAACTAAATGAGGCATTTTCTCAAAAAACGGCGGTGCCAATTTAGAACTTTTTTAGTGGGAACTTTACAGCATTGAAACCACATCTCTGTTTCTTCCTGTGCAAATCAAAAAGGAAAAAACTTAAGAATCTAAGCAAGATTATAGAATTAGAAAATAAAAATGTTCATTTAATTATACTGGTATGTCCTTAAAAGAAAGTGAACATAAGCCACTGAATGTGCTTTGGACTAAGTTAGTTTCTATAAGTTTCTTTACTGTAGAGTTTTGAAGAAATCCCATGGTAGTTTATAATGGTAAATTTGAATCTATATAGCTCATTAGTTTGGATGACTTCAACTCCATATGTTAGAGGTTTTTGTTTGCTAAATACTTTCCGAAACACCTTGGAGGAGTAACTTTTACTGCTCTGGAATGAAGAGTTGTGAATTGAATTTATGAACAAATAAGCCTTATATGTCATTGCCATGAACAAATTATTTGTAATGAGCACTTGGTTTATTTTTATTATTTTATCTGATGAACACTTGGATTAAGAAGGCATTCTATACTTTTCTTTGTAGGCAAATACATTGCTTATTTGCCATTTTTCCATTATAGTGATCTTCCCATTATATAAATTGAAGTTTCCATCGATTGATCATCTGATAATGCAAAAGTTGTGTGAGTGGTTTAATAATAATAAAGAAATAAAGAAAAATTATTACATTTCAATTATTTGCGAAAGGGTATCAATTGCTAGAACCTTCGATAAAGGAAGGGGATGCTGTGTATGAATCACTCACCTATTCTTCCGAATTATATGTATCCGCGCGATTAATTTTCGGTACGAAATGCAAAAGGGCCTAAATATAGAATCCCTTTATTTTATTTATTATACGGATTCTATTACGAAAAGTTCATTGATAGGAAAAGAATATTTAGGCCACAGTATACCAAAAACCTTTATTCTATATATCAGAGAGGTTAGTTCTAAGAATATTGTACCGAGGAATTCGACACATAAAAGTACATTCATTAATTAATCCTAATTATTCATATTAAATAATTGGAATTTTTTTGGGATAGGTCAATTCATATTATCCCAAAACCTTATTATTTGTTTGTTTGTTGCCGAGAAAAACCCTTTGGTTTTGGATGCTCGCTGACGCCAGAAAATGATCTTGATTTTGCTAAAGAATAAGCTTGTACTATGGAAAAAAAAGTCTTTTTCTTCCAAAGATTTTTACGAATACGCTTTTTTGACATCGAAGTACGTTTTTTTGGAACTGCCATTCAAAAAGGAGATTACTTTTTTCTAGTTGTATGTGAAAGACATCTATTGCTGCAAATCAATCCATCTTTCTTCTTTTTCTTAGTATTTGTATTTAGATACTAAAAGATATTGAAATTCTGAATTCTTTTTTACTTCATTTTGTCTAATGCAGATAAGACAAGAGTTTTTTAGCATATTATATATATTTTTTAGACTTTGTTTTAATAATATAGAATATATACAAAGGTTTTCTATTTAAATCAATTTATATATCAAGTATACTCCATATACAGATATAAGGTATGGGGGCCTATCCCCCATATAAGATGGGAAGATAAAAGGAAGGGAAAATTCAAATAGTTAATTAAGTTCAGAATGGTATTCCATAATTGAATTCCAATCAAAAAAAAAATACTTAGTCTCTTAAACAAGACATTCGAAAACTTAGGTAATTCGAGTCATTAGGATTTCATTTCTATATGAAGTAAGGAATATTCGAGAATTTCCTATAAACATATAAACATAGGTTTTAATTGGAATTCAATCAATTTGAGTTACGAAACAGGGGAGCTGCTTCATTTTAATAGAAAAAAATATTAAAGTAAAATGATTCAATCTTTTTTTGTATTTTAATAAATGTCCTTCTTTAGGTAATAACTAGGTAACGAAGTTATTTCATTAACTTTTTGAATTTAACCAACTAAACCTATTCTTATTTTTTGATTGTTTCAATGAGAAAATTTTTGAATAATTAAGAATTCTAGTATTTTTTTCTTTTTTTCCTTCAGAAATAGATAAGAATTAGTTTGGTGAATTGGAAACTTTTTTTCAATTTTTCTATAAAATTGAAGTATAAATTTCAAGTAAAAATTGCAATTTCTTTTCTTATGGAACATACATATCAATATGCATGGGTAATCCCTCTTCTCCCACTTCCAGTTATTATGTCAATGGGGTTTGGACTTTTTCTTATTCCGACAGCAACAAAAAATATTCGTCGCATATGGACTTTTCCTAGTGTTTTACTTTTAAGTATAGCTATGGTATTCTCAGTTCACCTGTATATTCAACAAATAAATGGAAGTTCTATCTATCAATATCTATGGTCTTGGACCGTCAATAATGATTTTTCCTTAGAATTTGGATACTTAATCGACCTGCTTACTTCTATTATGTTAATACTAATTACTACTGTAGGAATCCTGGTTCTTATTTATAGTGACGATTATATGTCTCACGATGAGGGATATTTGAGATTTTTTGTTTATATAAGTTTTTTCAATACTTCCATGTTGGGTTTGGTTACTAGTTCCAATTTGATACAAATTTATTTTTTTTGGGAGCTTGTGGGAATGTGTTCCTATTTATTGATAGGCTTTTGGTTTACACGGCCAATTGCAGCGAGTGCTTGTCAAAAAGCTTTTGTAACTAATTGTGTAGGGGATTTTGGTCTGTTATTAGGAATTTTAGGTTTTTTTTGGATAACAGGTAGTTTAGAGTTTCGAGATTTGTTTAAAATAGCTAATAACTGGATTCCTAATAATGGGATTAACTCCTTGCTTACTATTTTGTGTGCTTTTTTATTTTTCCTTGGTGCAATTGCGAAATCGGCACAATTCCCTCTTCACGTATGGTTACCCGATGCTATGGAAGGACCCACCCCCATTTCAGCTCTTATACACGCAGCAACTATGGTTGCTGCGGGGATTTTTCTTATAGCTCGACTTCTTCCTCTTTTCATATCCCTACCTTTGATAATGAGTTTCATTTCTTTAATAGGTACAATAACACTCTTCTTAGGAGCCACTTTAGCTCTTGCTCAGAGAGATATTAAAAGAAGCTTAGCCTATTCTATAATGTCTCAATTGGGTTATATGATGTTAGCTCTAGGTATAGGTTCTTATCAAGCTGCTTTATTCCATTTGATCACTCATGCTTATTCGAAAGCTTTATTGTTCTTGGGATCCGGATCTGTTATTCATTCAATGGAACCTCTTGTTGGATATTCACCAGATAAAAGTCAGAATATGGTTCTTATGGGTGGTTTAAGAAAATACATTCCAATTACAAGATCTTGTTTTTTATGGGGTACCCTTTCTCTTTGTGGTATTCCACCTCCTGCTTGCTTCTGGTCCAAAGATGAAATCCTTAGTAATAGTTGGTTATATTCACCCTTTTTTGGAATAATAGCTTCTTTTACTGCAGGATTAACTGCATTTTATATGTTTTGGATATATTTACTTACTTTTGATGGGTATTTGCGTGTTCATTTTCAAATTACAGTAGTACTGAAGAGGATTCGTTGTATTCAATATCGTTGTGGGGGAAAAAGGATATCTAAAGGAGTCAATAGAGATTTTGTTTTATCAACAATAAAGAGTGGAGTTTCTTTTTTTCACAAAATATATCCAAAATTCATGTTAATACAGGAAATAGAATAGGATCCTTTAGTACTTCCTTGGGGGCTAAAAACACTTTTGTTTATCCTCATGAACCGGGAAATACTATGCTATTTCCTCTTCTTATATTACTGCTTTGTACTTTGCTCGTTGGATCTATAGGAATCCATTTTGATAATGAAATAGGGGAATTAACCATATTATCAAAGTGGCTAACTCCCTCAATAATTTTTTTCCAAGAAAGTTCTAATTCTTCCATAAATTCATATGAATTTATCACTAATGCAATTTCTTCTGTAAGTCTAGCTATTTTTGGTCTATTCATAGCATATATCTTTTATGGATCCGCTTACTCTTTTTTTCAGAATTTGGATTTAATAAATTCCTTTGTAAAAGGGGGTCCGAAAAACTATTTTTTCCATCAACTAAAAAAAGATATATAGTTGGTCATATAATCATAGTTATATAGATATTTTCTATAACTAGGACCTTTACCTTGGGTATAAGAGGATTAACCGAACTAACGCAGTTTTTCGACAAGGGTGTCATTGATGGAATTACCAATGGAGTGGGTCTTGCTAGTTTTTGTATAGGAGAAGAAATTAAATATGTAGGGGGAGGGCGAATTTCGTCTTATTTATTCTTTTTTTTATGTTATGTATCTGTGTTCTTATTCTTTTTTCTTTCTTAAGGAATTTTCCTATCTCCTGCCTAAGTAGCTTTCCTATTCGCC
>RYFJ01001777.1:0-5000 GCA_003991445.1 Oryza meyeriana var. granulata | reverse complement strand
AAGGGGTTTATAGTCTTTCCCGAGTGGCGTCCCACCCAGAAGTTAGACTCATCCGCGTCATGTCAGCGGGAAAAGAAGGTTTATAGTCTCTCCCGAGTAGTATACTACTCAAAAGTTAGACTCTTCAGCGTCATGTCGGCTGGAATAATGTCGCTCATGGCAACTGGTGGCCAAGCATGTAGGCCGAGTACCACTTTATGAAAATAAATCCATCTCGTGGTCAGGTGTACTCGAGAAAGATACCTGTATCTCCAATTTTAATGAAGACCAGCTTGTGATCCTTATAAGGATATATCCTCGAGACCTGGTGGATAAAACAGATACCCAAACATATATGTTTAGCAATAAGGCTCTCATGAAGCATATCTGTTTACCTCATCGGCTCCTGTTGGTAGCACCAGCGCTATAATTTCAACTCAGCCTGCGGGCGGCCCACATGGAGCATGCTACTGTAGGAACTCATATCTTGGTGGCTGCTACCAAATAAGCCGGCCTGAGCCGACCTATCCAGCATAGCTCTATAGAAGTATCATCCATCGCATGTCAGGATGAGTTTTTTGGTGTTGGTAACCGCAATTAGCCAGAGAAATCCTTATTCGCAAGCCTTTCCGACTTACGTTCTGGATGCAAACTGGTTGCCACATAAGCCTGAGTGGGTATAACACAGGATCTGGTTGCCCTCCTCAGGTGTGACGCAGTGCACGAGAACTCCGGATGCACTTTGACGATGTAAGTCTTCTCTGACTTGGGTAAAGCCGAACAAGGTACTCGAACCTTGCATTAGCAGAGGGTTCGGCTGGAGACCCTCATGGGGCGTACCCTATCCAACAGAGTTATAGCCAAGCTAGGCACCCGAACCTTGCATTAGCATAGGATTCGGCTAGCGACCCTCATGGGGCGTACCCAACCTGACAGAACCGTGACCAAATAAGGTACCCGAACCTAGCATTAGCGTAGGATTCGGCTGGCGACCCTCATGGGGCATACCCTACTTAGCCGAGTAGTACACAGCCTCGACTAACGCCGGAGGTCGATTATTAGCTCGCATGGAGCGTAGCCGGGGAAGACGACATCCCGACTGGTGCAAGTACTCGGTCAGTAGCCCTCATGGAGCATCCCGAGTATATTTTGGCAGACTTGTCCAGCCCCCGAGCGTAGGAGATGGGCTCGCAGCCCTGAGTTCCTGTCACGCATATCCGGAGTTGGGCCTGCAATATAAAGATATCGGATGAGTAGCATCTGATGATGAAAATAATCACCTGAATAAAATGTATTTTACAATATATGTAAATTCATGTTCTTCCTCTTATTGATATTAATTTCCCCGAGTAGTTGATCCCTTACGTTTAAGCACTCTGCTCGACTAGTCATAGCCCCCTATGCGTCGGGAGTTGGCTCATGGCTCTTTCCTAGACACGCGTTTTGGGTGACTTGAGTTCGTCTTTCATGGAGCAAAGTTTCACGGATTAGGATTTATGCTACTTGAGTACTTTTGCAATCATTTAAGAGAAAAAACAGAGAAGAGTGCAGCTTGTGCACCTATTAGGTGTAAGCGGCATTGGCAAGGCCGAGTGAAGAAATATTTATCAGGAAGCGACTTAGCTGTTCGGTATTTCAGAGTGGGGATGCCATCCTTGCGTTTGAGCTTGTGAGCCCCCGAGCATGTCACTTGTTGTTCTGATAATCTTCAGTTGTTGAAAGTCGAAGACGATTTGTGACCGACTGCCACAATGAAGCGTCTGACTTGCGTTTGCGATTCCCGGCTTTAGTCGGGACCGCGTCGTTGGTGCCCCCCGCTTCTTCTATCAGGATGCCTTTTTATCTTCAAGGGCCTCAAGCAACAGGTGGGCTGAGTCGGCGTATTTGTTCGCCATGTCGAATAAAGCCTTGACAGAGTTGGGAGGCTTCCGTGTGAATTTGTCGATGAACGAGGTGTTCTTTGACTCCTTTTTTGAAAGGCGGCGATGACGACCTCATCCTTGACGTTAGGGATTGAGTTCTTCTTCTCAGAAAACCTCTTAATGAAGTCCGAAGAGACTCGTTCTTCCTTTGATGCAACTGATATAAGTCGACTCGGAAGATGATCTCTCGTAAGTTCCCTGGAAGTTGGCGATGAAGCGTTCTCGAGTTCTCCCCATGAGCCGATTGATTGCTTGGGGAAGTCCTGTTAGCCATGTCCTCGCTGAGTCGGCTAAAGCGACTGGGAGGTAGTTAGCCATGACTTTGTGATTTCCTCCAGCTGCTTGGATTGCCGTAGTATAGACCGTGAGCCAAAACTCGGGATTGGTCTTGCCGTCGTATTTTTCGACTCCTGTAGGCTTGAAACCCGATGGCCAGTCGGCCTGTTGTAGCTCCTGGGTGAAGGCCGGTATGCCTTCGTCTTCATGAGGGCTCCGACTCCGAATACGGCGGTGGAACCGCTCGTGGTGGAGGCCGAAGTGCTTGTTCTTGTCTTCCAGTTGGTGTTGCTCATCTTCTTCTCGTTCACGGCGCCGAGCGATGATGTCTTGCCGAAGATCACGTCGTTGTCGGCCTTGAAGGTCCTGATCATCCCGACGGTTTCTTTGAACGTCGCCGGTTTTGTCGTTGGGGCTGCGAGTGACGCTGACGTGCCTTCCGTATGCAGCTGACTGGAGCCAGCCGTCGGCGTCGCTTTGAGGTAGATGAGACTGCCGTTGGGAATGTCGACCGGTTGGTCGGTATGAGGGTGTCACCCGACTGTTGGTGTTGCTGACATGCAGCAGCGGTAAGCAGGGCTTTTATCCTTGTGATCGTCGGGGTGGCCTGGTGATCAGGCCCAAGTTGGACCGTGTCCAGTAGGGTCGCTGTGGGTGCCATGGGCCCCGGGTACCTCATGACAAGCATATGGGCCACTCGGATAGAGGATGGGCCTAGCCTTGTAATTAGAGATATAGCTAGATTCGGCAGACTTTGCCTTGTATAGAAAGGAATGTACAGTTCTAGTCGGGTGCGTTATATCTCTAAGGGGAGATCTCCTAGTCGTAATCCGATGGGGACTCCTACCTTGTAACCCTGTCCCCCAGTATATAAGGGAAGGCAGGGCGCCCCATGAGGGCAGAGGTTGAGTTGGTGCACACAAGTTCATCAGAACCACCACCGTATATCCTCAAAGGAATACATATAAACTGGACGTAGGGTATTACCTCACATTGAGGGCCTGAACCAGTATAAAATCTCTCTGTGTTCCTTTGCAATCCACCGAGTTTCCATCCACCGAGTAGCCCCATATATTTATTGCCGGTGTAAAACATCGACAGTTGGCGCGCCAGGTAGGGGCTTCGGCGCGATCTACATCTACAAGCTCGATGGATCCAGCAACCGGAGTCAACGGCGGCAAATTCTCTCCTGGAGATACAATCTCATTCGGAAGCCTTGACTTCGTCGCCGACATGTTCGGCAATCTCACCTTGGCCGACACGGACCCGATCCAACCGGCCGAGAAACCAGCCGACTCCGCGCCAGTCGGCCTACACAATGCTGTAGCAATCTCTCACGACATGCTGCGGCGATCTCCCATACGCCCAAGTCCACGGACAACTCTTTCTTTCGGTGTTTGACTCGGACTCGGTTTTGAGCCGGCCGAGATCGGGCCAAAAAAGGAAGAGATCGTCAATTTCCCGTTCGGACTCGGCGACGCCGCGGATATCTACAATCTACATCCAACGCGGCAAACCCGATCCTCTGGAGTTCGACTCGGATACGGCCCAGAGCCGCTCGAGATCGGATCTAGGGAGGTTGGAGTTGTAATCACCCCCGTCAACTATTCCGACTACGACTCTCGGTCGGACTACGACTCCCAGTCGGATTCCGACTCTAAGTCGGACAGCAGTTCGGCAAGCTTCTTCCCGCCACGAGAAATCTTCATGGCATCCAAAGGCTCTACTCCTACTCAGGAATCACGCCGACTACAAGAACAGCAAGAGGAGGAGGCCCGCCGACTGCGAGAACAACAAGAGGAAGAAGCAAGACGCCTGCGCGCCCGCAACGACGATCTGCGCAGAGCCGGGCGGACTGCTCAGCAACAAGTCCTCCAAACCCGAGTCGGCGACCATGACGTCTTCGTCACACCCCAACAGAACATCGTGGCCCCGCGCAAACCCTACCTGGACACGATCCAGCTTGGGCCTGATCACCAGGCCACACCCGACCATCGCGAGGATAAAGCCATGCTTACCGCTGCTGCATGTCAGCAGCACCAACAATTTTGTCGGCGACACCCTCATAACCGACCAATCGGTCGGCATCCCCAATGGCAGTCTCGTCTACCTCAAAGCGACGCCGAAGCGGCCGGCTCTAGTCGGCTGCACACGGAGTCACGCCAAACGTCACTCGGCAACCCAAACAACAACCGGCAACGTCGAAGTGACCGTCGGGACAACCGGGATCTCCGAGGAACTATGGCGTGATCTTCGCAGGACACCAATGCTCGGCGCGCGAATGAGAAGAAGACGAGCAACGCCAACTGGAAGACGAGAAGAGCATTTCGTGCCTCTACCACGAGTGGTTCGGCCGCCGTAGTCGGGGTCGGAGATTCACGACGACGAAGGCAATACCGGCCTCACACCCAGGGCTACACAGGTCGACTGGCCGTCGGAGGTTAACAAAGGCTAACAGGATGACAATACGATGGAAGACAATCCGAGTCCTGGCTAACGTCTCACTTTGGCGATCGAGCAGCTTGGGGGAAATCAAACAAAGTCATGGCTAAACTACATCCAGTCGCTTTAGCCCGCATCAGCGGGGACATGGCTAACAGGACTTCCCAACAATCAATCGGCTCATGGAGAACTCCGAGAACGCTTCATCGCCAACTTCCAGGGGACTACGAGAGGCATCTTCGAGTAGCTCGAGCACACATTGCGTTGCCGACCGCGATACTGACTCTTCGTAGTCTCCTATCAGCTTGCATCAAAGATAAGGCCACGAAGCTGGCGCTCCCCCTTGCGTGCCCCTGGCATTCAACGTGCAGCTTTTGGAGC
>RYFJ01001776.1:0-85666 GCA_003991445.1 Oryza meyeriana var. granulata | reverse complement strand
GATTCACCTCCGGGCCCCCCACGCGAGCCCGAACCGGGCAGCCTCGCCAAGGCGAACGTCGACCCGGGAACGCGCGCCCGGACATCCCAACATACCCCGGGGCCAAGTGTCCCGCTTCATACCTGCCCCCATATCGAGAGCTACTCCCTTCCCGGGAGCTAGCCCGACCCGGCCTTGTGGTCCGGCTCGGGAAACACACAAACAGAAAGCCGTTGTACTTCTCAGCGAGGTACTCCGTGACGCCCAAATCGCCTACCCCCAGGCGCAAAAAATGCTACACGCTGTTTCTCGCTCCAGGAAACTTCCCATTATTCCAGGCGCACAAGTTATTCGTAGTCACATCCTTCCCAACATCGGCAGATATTGCAAACCGGAGGTAACGGCCGCCGTCGCTAAAGTGGCGGTCGAGCCGCTGAGTATTGACCTGCCGCTTCCTATGCGCGCAACGCCATCAAAGCCAAGCCTGCGATTTCCTAGCGAATGGACCCCGGGGCCGAGCCGACCGCTGTGCTGGACGCCGGATTCCCGGCCCCCGAGCTGCCGCCTGACTGCGCCTCCACTGATAATGAAGCTTCGACGCTCCTGCGCCCGCGGGGGCTAGCGCCGCCCAGCGCGGGCCGGATCGTCCTGCGTATCGCCGCCGGCGGACGAGTTCCGGCTTCGTCGTCCACCTCAACTTCGGGCCACCAACAACAGGTGCGAGACGAGGGCCTTCTCGCCGGCCTCCGGGCCGCATCGCCCTCGGGTGCGACGCATGCGGCGCAGGCGACTCCGAGCTCGCATCAACCCAGGTGTCCGGGGAGTACCCAACCTGGACCCCCAATTGGCCGCATACGTGGACGAAGGCAGGCTTGAGCGCCGTTTCGACGACCTCACGCTCGCCACGTCCCTCGCAGTCGCAACCTAGCCGCCTCGAGCTCTCAAGACTGGCTTCTCGCGGGCACCTTCCCCTCGGGATTTCCAGGAAGCCCTCGAACCTCCTCGGGTGGCTTATCGACCTCGGCTCAGACCGCTGAGCCCGGCCTGAGACCTGCACGCGCTCCCGGCAGACTTGGTCCTCGCGACCGATCCAGCGCCCCTCCTGGATGGAACGAAATCGGGCATATCTTTGCCGAGCAACTTCCCATGAAGACGACGTGGAAGCAGAAAGGATCGCTCGCGCTAAGCGCTATGCCTGTTAGAAGGGACCGTTACCGGCGTGGCGCCAACAGCGTTCCTGCTCAAGTGCGTTCCGCGCGACCCGGAGTCGAGATCCTCGCCCACATCCACGAAGGAGTGGCAGTCACGCCGACATTCGATCCCTGTCCGAGCTTTCCTGGCATGGAATTTTATTGGCCCACCGCCTTGCAGGACGCGTTCGACCTGTTCCAGCGTGCCGCGACGTGCCGTTTCATGCAACAGAGGCCACCAACCGGCGCAAGGCCACTCCAGATGATCCCCCTGTCTGGCCCTTCGCGGTCTGGGGACGTCGATATCCCGGCCCTTTCCCCGGGCATCGGGGGTTATCGGCATCCGTATTCGCCATCGCAAAGTTCACGAAGTGCGAGGCGTTCCCCGTATCGACATCGACAGCCACTCAGCGCTCAAATTATCCGGGGGAATCAACCAGAACCGCTCGATCCCCAACCGCATTATCACCACCAACGGCACGCAGTTCGACGAGCGAGCTCTGCGGCGAATACTGCTCCAAATCGCATTAAGCTCTGCTTCGCCTCCCCCCCGCCTACCAGCAATGGCAGCGAGAGGGCAAACGCTGAGATCCTACGGGCCTCAAGCAAGTCCTACAACACCTCAAGAACCGGCGTCAAGTGGATCGACGAGCTCCCACGTCATGTGCCAATCGTACCACACGCGAGCCGGCGATCGGGGAGACCCCGTTTTTCCTGTTATACGGGGCCGAGGGCCTTCTGCCGCAGAACTCACCTTACGGCTCCCCCGGGTTTTAAGCGCATCTACAGCGAAACATCGACCACGAAACACAGCTTACCAACCTCGACTTCCGTCGAGGAGCGAAGACGACGCGCCTGCTCCGAGTTCCGCACGTTAGCCAGCAGAGCTAGCGCTATCACCAGCGTAAGGTTCGGGCCCGATCACTTCCAGTCGGACCTAGTCCTCGCCGTGTCCTTACACGTGCCTGAAGGAATAAGCTTCCCCCATGTGCGGAAGCCCCTTCCGGTTGATCGTGTCTCCCGACCGGGCTCGGTAAGACTGGGCCAAAGAGAGGACCCCGCTTCCAATCCCTGGAATTATCGAACATCTTCGCAAGTTTTATCCATAAACAATATCCCGTAGTTGTGGGAGCTCGGCCGCGCGGGTTCCCCCCAAAAAACTCAAACGCTGGCCGGGGCCCCTATGTGTACATTCATATAAGCAGTCCTTTTTTCGATATCCTCTTTGTCTGCCCTTTTCCTTTCCGGCTTGTGTTGCACCGGTGGATGCCCCATCCCTGGGTGTACCCGGGCCGGCGCCCATCGGCGGTTGGTCGATGCGCATTTCATCAGTCCCTTGCCGACGATGATCGAGCCCCACATGCTTAGGTCCAGGCATCGCGATCCGCGCTTCCTGCGCTCCGACGCCCTGCTGGCTAGCTTCGGGACGGTCCTTTCCGGAGGCTTGGGGGCGAAATGGCTTGTGCGAACCTCTGCCTCTGCACGGTCCACCGGGAGGATGCCTTCGGAATGGTTGACCCCCACGGCTCGTAGCATGGAGTTACAAGGGACGAGCCATATACTCTCACGGCCATCGTGTGCCAGACCAGGTCTCCCCGGAAGTTAAAAGGGTGCTTGCGTACAGCACCCGAGAAGGGGGGGGGCCCCCAAGGGGGAACCCGGGCCTAATAGTAAGGCGAGCGCCCCATCCTCCGAGAGGTTTCCAGGCCGAGCATAGAGCTGGCAGTAACTCCTACCCGGGTCGTACCGCGCAACCGCGACCATGCTCGTCAACATCAGATACGCACCTCATTCAACTTACGGCTTGTTCGGCGTCTTCTTTCTCTTTTCTACGACACGCGTTCGCTCTCCTCGGCCCCGGAGCAAGTGGGATTCGCCGAACCGCGCATATGGCTGCGGGGCGGTGCCGCCCCGGTTACCATGGCCTGTGACCGGGCGTGTACCGCCCCCGACACTGCCGATGCCCCGGGTCGCGGGCAGGCCCCCCGTCGGCCAGCCTAATTCCGGGCGGCAGCGGTGCCCGGTCGCCAGCTCCTCCCCCCCCCCACACCACCGCCAAGTGCCGTGTTCGCTACCTGCAGCCCGTGCCCGGTCGAGCGGTCTCCAAGAGGCTCCCGGCGAGCCAAAGGGCACAGCTTAACACTTGGCCATACCTAACTAGCAGCGTCTACGGGGCCAACCCCGAACAGCCCCACGTGCAGGGCAAGCGGGCCGGCGAGCCGGGTCAGCGGTGCCCCAGGACATCCCGACCGAATGCCTAAATTCGGACCGTCCCCTCACGGATCGACCTTCCAGTCAACTGGCTGAAATCCGGAGCAGGCGAGGCAATCATCCAAAGGTTGCGAAAAACACAAACATTGTTATATACACACACGGATGTCTTTCTTTACAAAACAGTGACGTCAAAAACACAAGCATGCCGGAGGACCACAGCCGTCGCCGACGGGGGGAAGGTCACTCTCGGCCTGGTGCTCTTTCCCGAATCGCGAGTCCCTGTGCTTCTCGGTTTCCCCCCGGTAAAGATCTGGCCAAACGTCCCAGCGCGTCGGCCACGGCACTCGAGCCTCCTATTCCCCATCGGTGGAATCCCTCCAGCACCGGCCAGGGAAAACTTCGCGTCTCGAGCCCGTAGCAGCCAAGACGTACTCCGCACCCGCGAGCAAGTCTGTTTCCCTCCTCTCCAGGACCTCATTGAATTTGCTGGGGGAGCAGGTCCAGCGTACCAGCAATTCGCCGAGCTCACCAAGCGCCGTCACCGACACCCCTGGTAGTCGTCCTCTGCGGAGGTCCCGGTTGAGACCCCCCGGACATCGGAGCGTGTACCGCCCCAGGCAAGCTGCAACCTGCGTCGTCGAGGATTCTTCGGAGCAGGCTACCTTGCCACAATCTCAGCGTCCCTCCGCCCTGGCCACTCCTCGGTGAGTGGCCGCGCCTGCGATGACGGGAGCGTGACACGGCGCACGTCGGCCCCGCGCGCCACGGCCTCAAGGTCGGCCGGCGTTCCAGAGACCTCCTTCTCCGCCTGCCGGGCTCCGGAGCCTTCACCGGCCGCCTCCCCCGAGCAAGGAGTCCCTCTTTCTCCTCGAGAATCGCCTCTCGTGTCGTCCGAGGCCTCGGCTTGCGTCATAGGTCGGCGGCCAGCATCTTCGCCTGCTCGCCCTCTCGTCGCGGTCGGACTCCCATGCATGCAAGGCCTCTTCCAGGTCGCCAGCCTCTTCTCCTGGCCGAGGCGCCGTTGCTGTCCTGGCGCCATGGGCGTTGAAGAGCTTGCGGCCTCCTATCACCCACGCTACCTCCGCGCCTGACCTCGCGCTCCGGGACCGCAAATCGGCTCCTCGCCCCCGGAGACGCGTTCCTCCTGGGAAGTCATCTCCTTTCCCCGCGCCTTCGCCCGGACCCGGGCGCGAGCCTCGCGACGGCGATCTTGGCAGGCAATTCCAACTGGCCGATGCGCCCCTCCGCCGCCTCGATTGCCTGACGGCGGTCAGACAACAAGGATGCCCAGTGGCAATCTACGGAAGACAGTTCTCTCCGCTGCCACCGTACTCGCGCCTGCCCCCTCGAGCTCCGCCCGGTATTCCGAGCTACTCGCGTCCTGCCGCGCGGGCCGCCACCTTGTACTTCCGCAGCGACGACTAGTTGCCCCAGCGCGCGTTGCAGTGTCCGGGCCTGCGCGCAGGCGCCTGTCGCGGCGCCAGCAAAAAAGACCAGGCCCGCTCCCCCCCGCGGGACACGGCGGGGCCCCGCGTCCTCTCTCCCCTCCGCAGCGGACCGCCACTTGGTCCGCGGAGGCCCATCTTTCCGCGCAGCCGCCGCTACATCCATATCCACACTGCCGGCGAGACGGGGCTGGTGGACCGCGGAGCCGTCAGCGCGTCCACTGCACCCCCCTGTCGGGCGGCGGCCCGGTCATCGCCCCTCGCTCCTGGAAAGGCCCGAAACCAGCGGATAAGAATCATGATCGATAAACGCATGAGGAATGTGTGATAGGAGAAACCAATGGGTCGAAGCGTTACCCTAGCCTGGCGGGCCCTTTAAGCTCCACGCTTGGACTCAAGGACAGCAGGCTCCGCCGCGGGATCCTGTCTCGCCTACGGCCTGCGCCGAACGCGACGTGGCCGGTGCTGTCTGGCGTATCTCCACGCCACTCGATGATCCCCCCCGCCGTCCGGAACCTCCGTTGACCCGGCCCCGGGGCCGTAGTCGCCTCCCGTGGTCTGGGGCCACGCGAGCAACGCTGCCGCGGCGCACGCAAGGCGGTGGCCGCCATGCATCCCGTCCACCCGGCTTCGCGCGGCTCGGAGAGTACCGGCCGGATGACGGTCCACCGCAGCGACGACCTTCGCCTTCTGAGCCGCCGCAAGTCCTGGATCCGGGGCCCCGCGTCGCTTCCCCTCCTTCTTCGACGGCACCGGCTGCTTCAGCCGGCCAACATCTGCTCCCTCCGACGACGTCGGTACCCCGACGATCTTGCGGTATCGGGTAACGACGTATGCCCACGGCCGTCGAATCGCGGAGATCCTTCTGGATCTCAACCCGACCGGCGTCTCTGCAAAGCGGCGTCACGCCGCTCGGGAGCGCGGGTCCGCCGTGCCCCTCCTCCAGCGCCGACGCCATATTAACAGGCCCATCGTCGCTTACTCAGGTCGTCGGGTGGGCCTGGAGAGATCCTTGGAACCCAGGGTACAGCCAACAGCCCGGGCTCTGTGAAAGCGCGCCAGTCGCCGGCTGAGAAGACACGACGACCGTGTACGCATTTAACCCCGCGCCGCCAGGCCAGCGGAGCTCGCCAACACTGCGCCAACCCGCGCAGTCTTCCGGCGGTGGCCGGTCCAGCTCTTCACCTGTTGGGGCCGCCTCGGTCGGCAGCCGGTGGCGGTCGTTGGCATCAACGCCGAGGTAAAACCAGTTCTGGCGCCAATAAAATTCCCTGTTCGCAGCACCATCGGATGAACCGACGCCGGGCGGCCGTGGAAGTACACCACAACACCCGCTCCGCAGGTCGGTGGCTGTTCTTCGGCGCGCTCTTCATGGTGAATAACGCCGGAAAAGATCCACGAGGATTCACACCCACAACAACATCTCAACCAAGTGCGCGAAAAATCCCAGCACCATCACGGCGTTGGGGGTCAGAGGCACCATTGCACCCGTACTCTCCAACACCTGGAAAAAGAAGTCGGAGAACGGGAACGAGCCCGCCACCGCGGTAGTCGACAAGACACTACTTCGTGGCCCCTCGCGCGCCGGCCCGACTCGCCAGGGCGCACGCCGGGCCGCCCTTCCACCGCGTGCTGCCGCATTTCATCTGCTTCACCCGCCTCCACCGAGCGTCGTCATTCAGCGCGACGGTGGAACGCCCGCGTCCAAGCGCCGTACACGCGGCCGGCCGCGCGCATCGTTGAATACGGCGACGGGAGCGGAGAAGGAAAGCCAAGCAGGGAAAAAGCGCGCGGCTGCGGAAGCCTGAGCTCTAGGCGCAAGAACAGCCTTAAGCCAATGGCAGTCCCAACTCAGCAATGGGGAAGACGGCTTGACCGTCCGCTGCTGCCTAAGTCTCGGAAACCCGTGGAAGCGCCCTTCGAACTCTATGCCAACGACCTCGATGGCGGACCGGAAGTGGAAGACTCCCCACGCCACGTCTGATCCGCGCCAATTATGACGGCGTCGCCTCGTTCCCTGCTTAAGCCTGGTGGCCCCGGCCTTTCGTTTCCCGAGATATGGCCCTGTTCCTGCCCGGATTAAAGCCCCGGTCGAGCAACAGCCCAGGGCCGCTGTCGCAACCGAATGGTCCCACATTCTCGGGAAATAAGGGCCTTCGGCCATATTCAGCCCCCGGCCACTTTTGTTCAAAAAAACAACTGGCCATCCTGGTTGTCCCAACGCTGAGGCTTCGGGCGTGCCCGGGGCCGGACGCTCGGCCTCGGCGCTCCACGCGCCTGGCGCCCGGCGCGAGCCGCGCTCAGCTGGCCATCAACCAACACCGCATTTATGGTGAAGCCACGCGTGGTGACAGGGCGCTCACCCCTGTCCCCCGCACGAGACCCTGAGCAGTCAAGAAGACTTTTTAACTGAGAGGCTCCTTTCTCCACGCTCTAGGCAGTTACAGATGCTCGGTCAACCCACTTAGCCCTGCAGCGTTGCTCTCCGAGCACCTACCCGCGTGCTGCACCCAACTCCGGCCGTGGTTTCACAGTGCGACAGCGGACGGGACGCTCCACCAACCCGGGCAGTGGGCCGCAGGCGGACACAGGGAGAGCTCACCGGAAAAATCTCCCTCGCCGTTACCGGCACTGTGGGGGGGGGGGACTCCCCTGAGCTCGATAAAGGAATCCATGCCGCAGATGAGAGGGGGCACAGCTCAAGCAATAGACACACAAGGCAACCTTTACGGTTCTTTTCCCCCAATCTCCCGGTACGCTTCCGACTCCCCGGGGTTACACCTGGGTTAACACAACCAAAATTCTCCCACATAGATACGCACGACGTAGGTATTACGCTCCAGCGGCCGAACCCTGTATTAAATCTCTCGCCTCCTCGGTGCCATAGTGTTTCGCTTCTCCACGCCTCGTACACCTGAGAACAGCTCCCTGGCCGACCTCAAAAGGGGTCTCCCAACTTCCCTGCCTCGAGGCTTCGTCCTCCGACACCTATTTTCACCCCTTTTATTCTCATAATTTTAAGGCAAGTTTCTGTACAGAAAGTGCCACTTTTTAATTTACCAGATTGTAAGAATAAAATTATCAAAACAAACAAAACTGGTTTCACCCAATTTGGAGTTGTAATAATTTCTATGAATTTTCAAATTTAAAACCTTATTTCTAGTGTAACAGAAAAAAGTTTATCGAATTTATATCTATTTTCTCAGATTTAAATACAAGGGTCCACCGGTCATGTCTTTGTAACAACTTTTTGCAAAAACATACTCGGCTTCTTTCCAGAAATCAACTGCCGCAGTCCTTAGGGGTCCACTGGTCAGTGAGAGCAGTTTGCAAAAAGGTACTCGGACGTTTTTAAACTCTTGCTGACAGTCGTCCGATGCGCTAATCATGTGGGGCCCCCTTGTCAGCGACTCGGACAAAGTGCGCCGTCGTGAGCGCGTCCAGCAAACTTTTTGTGCAAGGCGACCGTGAACGGCGGTGGATATCATTGGGCTGTCAAAAGAAGAAAATGATTCTACAAGTCTTTGCGCATCCATGAGGGTAGTCTCGCCGGCCTGAGGTGGTTGGAATCGATGGCGACGACAGCGGAGGCGACAAGTCAGCTCGGTTGGCGTATGGACTTCCGTGTATATGCCGAAAATGATGCATGCATGTGATGTCTAAAGTGCCAGGGATATTCACTGAAGCTTTTGGGTCACTCGGCAGAGCTGGAACGGCGGCGAGATGTGTCAGAAGAGATCTCAGCCGGTGGGCAGAGTGCTCCTGGTGATCGTCGACATGTTTTGTTGACTGGCTAGATCTGGTTCCAAGGTCCAGGGAAGAGAAGTAAGGCGTCAGCTTAGTGAGCCTCTTGTGCTGGGGTTGCTACAGACGCGAGGTCATCATCGGAGCATGGCTCACCAAAGGAGGAGAAGTCGATGGCAGACTGGTCGTAGTTTTGGGAGAGGGGAGAAGATGACCTCGATCTCGAGCTTCACTGCACCATATCCCGATTCCTTCTGCCAGTTGTCTTTTGGGAAGTGAGGGCGACGATGCTGGCGAGCTAGCTCGGTCTACGGTGTACCAATCAGCTGGAACGGCGACGACGCCACGGCGACGGCGTTGTAGTAGGCAGAGAGCAAGCACGGCGACTTCGACCGGCGATTTTGGGGATGCCGAGTACCAAAAATGGAAAATTAAGATGGGGTGGTGATCATGTTCCTGGTGAGTCGAAGAGGATGGAGCTCACCCGAGAGACTCGAGCTCGGTCCGAACACTATCGCAGTAGGGGAAGATGAGCCGCCGCCGGTGATCTTGGCTGTTCTTCTTTGGATTTCTCGGTGGGTGGAATGTGGTGATCGCGGTAGTGAGAGGATTGAGGTAGCTGGCGCGGTTTTAGACGAAATTGGTCGAGGTTTCCTAGAGTTGAGTTCATTTATGTGTCTCTTGTGCTGTGAGGGAGGAAAGGAGGAGTGTTGCCCACGTTCTCTCATGCAATGAGGTGCCCCAACTCTACATGACTATGTGGGTCCCATATGTAAGAGAATTATTTGTGCTATACATTTTTTGCTAGAGTTACTCCCATGTAGTGAGCCTTTGTTGTTAATTCCTAGGGAAACAGGAGAGTATGGGTAGATTTATGTGGAACACAATGTCTCAAGGCTTGCAGAGGCTTACAGGTGGTGCCAGGGGTCTGTGGGTTCACATGCAGTGACAAAACAGAGAAGAATTCTCTAGAGACTAAGTAAAATAGAGTAGTTGGAGGTTACGTATGATCTAGCTGTTTGACTGATCTACAGTATGGTTAAATCATGGGAAAAATACTGTGGGTAGTATGGTATTGGCTAGCTCCGTGCCAAATTTCAAAGTTGTAGGGACTTGTAGATTTCTCCGGAGAAAATGCAAAGTTTGGCCAAAATTCAATTTCTGCCTGTGCACTATTCTGAGTTAGTGAGCTGGCCTATTATTTTTATGTGCAAGCTTGTGAAAAGAAGCTTTGAAATTTTTACTGTAAATAGTTGACGACATACCCATTTGCTGGCAAATTTTTTGGTTAAGAAGGTGAGTGGTGAATTTTATTTAGAAAAAAGTATCAATTGGTTGTCTGCAAGGAAAAAAAAGTTCTCTGTTTTGCTGAATCAAAAATATTTGTTTGAGACACTTATTGAATTGATAAAATTTGGTAAAAATTACTGGAGATAGAGGAGGATGTAATTAACCCGTTGACCGAATTTCATAGCTAGAGGTGATCTGGTTTTTCTTTGGTGAATTTGCAAAGTAAGGATAGTGACCCAGTTTTTCCTGCAGTCTAAATTAATTCCCTAGACCTTTTCTCCTTTCATTTTATATGGTTCCTTTGGGAGATAAATTAAACCAAAATATTCAGGCATATGTTCCTAGTATGAAAATGCAAAAGCTCAATCAAAACATGGAAAAAGTTGTTACGCTAGCATAAGAGATGTATTTTCATTGCTTCCCGCTTTTCATACATCACTTTTATTTCTTCACCATTTTTTTGGGTATGTTACAGGTTAGGAGTTAGTTTTTTTTAAGGTATGGGGCACATACCAATACTAAGCTAAAAGACTATAATCCTCTCTACTTTTTAAACCTCAATACATATAGCCTCACTTTAACGAACTTCAATATACTTGTTCTATACTTTAATAAACTCTAATACATTTATCGTTATTTTAATAAATTTTAATGTATTAACTGTTTTAAAAATAAAGTATTTATGAGTAAATAAGATGAGTAAAAGATGAATTTATTTAGAAACGGTGGGTGTGAGTATATTTCAAACCCAAAACACACGAAAAATAACATCATGTCCGATCTAATGTTTTCTTTTCAGTTGCGCAGAAACAAGCCATTAATGATGCTGGCTGAGTGTTGTTGCCTCCTATCCGGGGTTGGCCAAACCGTTCCGCGGTTACCTTCCAAATCGATAGGGTACGATATTGGTTACCAGCAGTTTGATTTAAATAAATTTTATCTAAATTTATATTTTTTAAAAAATTTAAAAATTCCAAAAAATCTAGTAGGTAGTGCTTAAATTATGAATTATTATGGTAAAGAAAGTTTTACTTCATATTTTGTTCTCTATCGAAATTAAAAAAAAAGAGATGGGTTGAGATATAATTTCTACTTTATTTAAGTATAAAAGCGAAAGCAAGGATTATGCAATATTACATTATTTTTCTAGAGATATCCATAATTTTTTCCTAAATTTTCTATAATTTTTTAGAATTTTTAATATGTTTTATTTTTTTAAAATTTTTTCTTTTTAACTTCAACATACCGCATCTTACCATACGGTTACCACGACCTTACCACGGTAACCACGCGATAATCATGAGATTTGAAAATTTTGAATTCAAATTTTTAGATATGAATTTCGTGCGATTTAGAACAGTTATCATGGTCACCACCATACTGTAGGGAATGATAACCCTCTAAAAACAGTATGTTAAACACTCTTCCTGTCACACGATAATTCTTATAGATCATGTGATAGAGAGATGATTAGAGTGTTTTAAGTTAATAAATATATTTTCTAAAATTCCTTCGATAAACACATCACTATATCTATGTTTTTCCTCCTCTATTTTATTTTTCATGTTTTTTCTTACATTTTATTCTTATGTTTTGTTTTCTTATAGTTTAAAAACAAATATAAGTATAGAAATTATTATATTTTATAATAAATTATAAGGAGTATTAAAAGTTATTATATTTTAGATTATTTGTCCACAGTAAGGAAACCGATGACTCCTTCACTCTTGCAGCAATCGGACGGACGGAGGAGGGAGTGGTGGAGTGGCACGCCGGTTACCGAGGCGGAGGTGACAGGGACAGGTCGCATCGGTATGCCCAGTCCGCCCGCAAAAATGCACGCGCCGTGGGCCCGTGACGGAGCGGCAAAGGCAGCGCCGTGGCGCTCTTTCTTGGCTTGGCGCGCTTTTGGCGTTTCGGGAAACGGAAGCGTGGATCCGCGTGCTCGCAGACAATTTAAAACCCACATCAGGTTGTACTGTGTTCCGTATATCACACAGTTCACAGATGGACGGGTGGAGTCATGGACTCATGGCTGATGGGCCATGATATGTACTACTACTATTACGAGTAGTTGTGTTATTTTTCACGTTACCTAAAAATTTGTACTCCTGCTCCGTAATTTTTCCAATACACGCTGCTACTCTTTCCGTTTCATAATATAAAAAATTATAATATATTTTCTAAAAAATAAAAAAATAAATCATAATACATACCCTAACTTTCTTTGTTCCAAAATATAAAGATTTCTATGATTAAATTTTTTTCATAATATAAAGATTTCTATTACTATCTACGGTACTACCTGTCTCATCAATTAACTCATTCAAATCCTTCTCTCATTCAAATCTTTCTCATCTTAACCTCACCTTCCCACCTACCTCTATTTATTCTATATTTATTAGAGGTATCAAAAGTTTTTCTTTTTAATCTTAATTTATGCTAAAGAATCTAAAAATACTTATATTTTGGAACAGAGGAAGTAGTTTAAAAGGTGGTATATGGGATTAAAAATTTTGATATTACCTTAGGATAAAAGTTAATAAATAAGGAATAAAATACTACCTTAGAATCACAAAATCTCTTATATTTTAGGACAAGCTCAAAGGGCAAAAACTCTTATATTATGAACGGAGGGAGTAATAATTTAATAGCTACTCCTTTCATCCCAAAATATAAGTTATATTTATACTCTCTCCATTTCAAAATATAAGGATTTGTAGGATTTAAATCTTGTTTCACAATATATAAAGTACTATTTACAGTACTACTTGTCCTATTAATCACTTCCCATTTAAATTTCTTCGTATCTTACCCCCACATATCCTCTCCTCTCCATTCATTCCATATTTAATAAAGAGAACCAAAGTCTTATTTGTTAACCTTAATCTCTGCTAAATAACATATATTAATGCTTATATTTTGGAACGAAGGAAATACCTTTTTTTGAGTAATCAAAGAGATAAGTGAAATTAAAGAGCAATTTTTATAAAATCCTAGGTTTAGGGCATGCATACGCAAAACCCCATATATTACGATTTGTTTAAAGGGACCACATATTTTAAGGCAAAATGTTTCAAGAAAACCCATGCTCAAGCTTATATTGTCTGTTTGGCTAATATATTTGTGATAATAATTGTAAAAAATAATATGTGATATTTTTAAGTATATACACTGTCGATGTTTTATATCGGCAATATTGAATATGGGGCTATGCGTCGGATCTAAACTCGATGGATACAAAAGAATAGGAAGGTTTATACTAGTTCAGACCCTCAATGTGAGATAATACCCTACTTCAGTTGTGGTGTATTGCTTTAGTTGTATTGGTTGATCTCTGGTGAGTTGTCTATGCCCCCAAGGGGCTCCCTACCCTCCTTATATATTGGAGGGATGAGGATTACAAGGTAGAAAATCCAGTCAGATATAACACAAGGTATTCCTTATCACTACATAGAGAGTCTAGTTAGGATTATATCTCTTTTCTTGTCGTGCAAGGTAACATGAAACCGAGTCCTACTATCCCTAATTGTATGAGCAGGCCCATCCTCCTTCCGAGTAGTCGTATTTGCCTTCCTTGAGGTACATGAGACCCATGACCTCCACAGTAGCCTCTGAGACCTTCATAGTTGAGTCACAGCTTGTACCGATTACTCGTTCTACACGGTGAAGAGATTCCCGAGTGTTTTGCTCCCGAGTACTTATTGTCCGAGTGCTTCTCCTCTCGAGTCCTCCTTCATGTCAGCTGGCAACGAGGCTATGAAAAGTTTCATGGAAATAAATAAATAGTGTCCGCCGAATAGGCACACCTATTAGGTGTAGCCCCTAACTTTGTGCTTAGTTGTGAAGCAACTAAAATCTTTAACCTTTAAATCTTTCCCGAGTGATATATTTCTCAGAAATTGGATTCTTCAATCAATTATGACCGAAATTTTGCTCATAGCAATTTGGCTAAGCATGTAAGCCATGTATCATTATGAACTCAAACCCAATACATGACGAGGTGTACTTGAGAGATACCTGCATCCCCAATTTTTACAGAGATCAGCTAATGATCCTTATATGATATATCATCAATACCTTAAAATAATCAAGATACCCGAATGTATACCTTGGCTATAGGCTTAGCATGAAGCATATCTGATTATTTAATCGGTTCTTGTAAAATAGCACCTATATCGTGATTTTAATGCGACCAGCAGGCGGCCCAATAGGCAGTCCCAAACCAGCAGACCCAGCACAACCCTTTAAGCAGCACAGAGAGAGAAATGATTCCCCATCTTCTCCACTTGCAAAACCTTTCAGCTTCTAGCTTCCGCGCCGCTTCGTCTCCCGAAAACTTCGCGCCTTTGTTCTTTCGAGCTCGCTAGGTTTTGCGCATTCCGAGCAGGCAAATCCAAATTCACAATCTCCCCTAAAACCACCTCCACTCTTCTGCCCCCAGATCCACCAGAGCTCCATCGAAACCCCTAATCTGAAACAATGTCGAGCACCTCTTCTGACTTCGTGTCGCTGCCATCCGGTGAATGGCGGACATCTGTCTCATCAGAATCGAGGCTAGCGCACATGGTGCGGGAGGGCGTGCTACTGGCGAAGGAGTTGATTGGTTGGTGCCCCACTGAGGGCGATTCCATCCCCATGCCGGAGACCCACAAGGTAGTGGTCTTCGAGTTGTTTTTCCGCCGCGGTCTCTCTCTTCCCTCTTGAAGCTTCTTGCGGGGCTTGCTCGATTACTATAAAATCGAGCTGGTTCATCTCAATCCTAACTCGATTCTCTATTTTTCCATCTTCATCACCCTTTATGAAACTTTTCTTGGCATGCTCCCCCATTTCAATCTGTTTTGCTTCTTCTACTACCTCAAACCGAACAAGCAACTGCCCCCGATAGTTGAGGGAGGAGGGGCTTTAGCTTTGCAACAAGCTGAAGAAGGTGTATCTCGCCCTCCCCCTTAAGACTTCTATGAAGGGGTGGCACTAGGAGTGGTTCTACTTCTTCGATCTCACCCCTTCACTCCCATCTTTTGTCGGCCATGCCCCCAAGGTGCTCGATAGTTGGTCCGTGCACCAGAGCGATGAAGATATTAAACAGGTGCGCGTCCTGCTATAGCTCTTGAGGGACTGATCGGGGAATGGGCCACCCGAGCATTTATCGCCCGATGCATCTAGCCCCTAAAGGACCGCGTCCAACACATCTACGAGTATCGTGGGAAGGATGGCCCTACTCAGGAGCGCACCGAAGTGATTAATGAGCGCGAAGCACACTGACGACAGGTTGTGATAGTTTTTCCGCAGTGGCGTGGCTGATACCCTGGATCCAAAGGAGTTTCCCAGGCCATTCAGCCTCAAGAAGCCGCCACCAGGGGTAAGATTATTGATCTCGTGTTGTTTGCTGAATAGCATGCTGAGTCTTGTGGAGTATTTCAACATCGCCGACTTGTGCTGACTTTGTCTCCCCCCCAGCCAGCTGACTAGGGGGTCTAAGAAGCGCCCAGCCGATACCTTCACCGACGAGCCCGGCTCCAAGAGGGCTGGGAAATAGCCGATGAAAGAGCCATCCAAGAAGCAAGCGCCGATCCGGCCAACAGGCGGTCCCAAAGTCAGGGACACAATCGCTGCTGCACTGTCACCGCCGCCAATTGCTACGCCGACCACGCCACCGACTACCGTGCCAATTGCACTGCCAACGCAAGGTTTCCCACCACCCGACACCTGGCCGATTGGCCCAACACTAGTTGATGCGGCTAGCCGTGACGAGCCCCCGAGCTCGCCGCCACTCAAGTCACCATGTGCTGGGCACAACATCAAGTTCAAGACTTCCAAGAGGTACTCCATCTTCTAATGCCTTTATGAATCTTGAAACATAGTCCTTGGGTTGAATGCGATGTCTGTTTGCAGGAAGTCTAGTGATGTCGACCCCAAGGGGTCGCCACCATGTGTCCTAGTGCCAAATACCGCCCTGACTGGGGCTAAGACAAAAGCCCAACAGGACGAGCCAAGTGCCCCTCTAGCCCCTGGGGCTAAAGCGGGGCACTCGGATCCCAAGCCCGCCTCCCCCAGTCGGGAGGAAGAAAACGAAATAACGGAGCTAGCTAGCCCGACTCCGCTGTCTGATCTAAGGCCAACGACCCCTACCCCGCCTACGTCCTAGTCTTCAGAAGGCGAACCGGCAGCCCAAGGCCTCCCGGAAGAAATTCCCAGGGTGCCGGCCCTACCCCGCAACCCTCTCCCCCCTAGGTCTTCTCCTAGAGGAATGCAGATGGGAGCTCAGAGACGTTGGTGGTGAATGAGAAAGCCGCCAATAAGGAGTGGATCGAGTTGTACGAGGCTACAATCAAGGCTCGCAGCAGGTCCAAGTACGCACTCCGACTCAGTAGTGATAGTCTTGCTACCAATCTTCGTTGCAACAATCATCAATCTTCATGTCTTGTGCAGAAAATAACCAACCGGTCTGAGAAGTTGAGCCGAGCCCTGACAAGGCTCACTCCTCAGATCAATCAACTTTCCAAGTTGCAAAAGGAGAAGGACGAGATCCAATAGGCGGCAAAGTCCAGGGAAACCTTCCTCTGTGAGGAGGTGAACACCCTAAGGGACGACAAGGTTGACCTCATGGGTATTATCCGAAGTGAGCACCGTTTCTTCCCGAGTATGCTCTTGTGTGGATTTCATCCATTAATATTCTTGTACTCTATCTTCACAGCTCAGGAACATACCATTTATGGCTAATCTTTATCTCATCAAGCATCTTGGCGAACATAATGTTGAGAGCTCTCCCGCCATCGATCAAGACCTTCTTTAACTTGATATTCTTGACAATTGGGTCTAGGATGAGTGGATAGCATCCTGGATGAGCCACTTGGTTGGGATGATCCGTTCGGTCAAACATAATGGCGACCTCGGACCACTGCAGGTATTGAGGCGTGTCGGTGGAGACTGTGTTGACTTCCTGTGCAGTCAGCTTCTGCTTTCGCTTGGACTTGTATGCCAATGACCCTCCGAACATGTGATTGAGCTCAGTGTGGGGGTCTTGGAAATCTCCTGCTAGGCCCGAGTCCAGCTTGTCCTTCTCCTTGGGCTTGCGGATGAAGATGTCTGCTCCGTGATGAATTTTTTGAGCATGAAGCAGTTATCGGCTAAGTGCTTCCCTTTAGGATGGAAAGGACATAGGCCGTTCATAACATTTTAGTAGTCATCCGTCTTGGAAGCTCGGGGACGGTTGCAATCGACTGTTGCAATGAGCTCCTCCGATTTTCGCTTAGGGTCCCTTGTCTTAGATAGTCCCGTGTCGTCCAACTCGCGTCGATCTCTCTGTCAGGGCTTGTCTTCCTGTGCCTCTGTGATGGCGTCAGCCAAGACGGCGTACTTGTTGCACATCTCGAAGAGAGCTTTGACTGAATTTGGCGGCTTCCGAGTGAACTTAGTAATGAACAGCGTGTCTTTGACTCTTTTGCGGAAGACGGCGATGACCGTCTCATCTTTGATCTTGGGGATGGTATTTTCTCCTTCTCGGAAAAGCGCTTGATGAAGTCCCGAAGCGACTCGTTCTTTTTCTGATTAACTTGATACAAGTCGAACTCGGTTCCTGGCCTCTCGTAGGTGCCCTGGAAGTTTGCCACGAACAGGTCACGGAGTTCTATCAATTGACCCTCTCAAAAGCCCCGTTAACTAGGTCTGTGATGACTCGGCTAAGGTGACTGGAAGATAATTAGCCATTGCCTTGCGGTCGTCTCCAGCTGTTCAGATCGCCAGGGTGTATACTATCAACTAGGATTTGGGATTTGTCTTGCCATAGTATTTGTCAATGCCGGTCAGTTTGAAACTCGTTGGCCAGTCAACTTGGTATAGGTCGCGTGTGAAAGCGGGAATTCCTTCGTCCGAGTGACTTCCACGATGTGGGATCCGACTTTGACTTTGGCGGTTGCATCACTCATGGTGGAGGCTGAAGCGGCCGTGTTCGTCTTCCAGTTGGCGTTGTTCGTCCTCCTCGTGTTCACGATGGCGAGCAAGTATGTCTTGATGGAGATCTCGGCGTAGTCGGTCTCTTGCGTAGCGGTTGTCGCGCCAACTGTAAAAGTCATGGTGTCACCGGCAATCTTTGTCATGGTCATGTTGTGATCTGCGGAGAGACTTTGAATGCCTCCGGTTGTAAGCTGTCGGAGGAGGAAACTCCAACCGCGGGGAGTCTGGAGACCCCCCTTTTGAGTTCGGCCAGGGGAGTTGTTCACAGGACGGCAGCGGCGTCTGGGAGACGATAGGTGCTCGGGCGCCGGGGGCCCGAGCTGAGAGATGGCACGCAAGGGAGACAGGAGAAGGCAGACAGGTTCGAGCCGCGCGGAGGCGTAATACCCTACTCCTGTGTGTGTTTTGCTATGTGGGAGATATGAATGTGGTTTGCTTCTTACAAGGAGTTCATCAGTCCCGAAAGCTCTACCGAAAGCCGGACTCGAAGAAGAAGAAGACTAGCTCAAGCTGAGGTAGAAGACCAAGACCTCGACCAGGAGAAGATCGGAAGTCCCCCAATATGCAGGCATGGATCCTCCTTTTATCGATCAAGGGGAGTCCACAGTGCCCAGTGTACAGAGAAAGCTAGCTACAATTTGTCTTGTCGCACGCACGCGGCCGCCTGCCGCGCCGCGCCGGAGAGACGTCTAGTCGTCGCCTGGCTTGGCTGCTTGTCTGGTCGGCACGTTGCCGGGCTGCTGTGGGCGGCTGGAGTATGGAGATGTGACAGCGCGTGCCTCCATTGCCAGAGTGTGGAGAATCGAGGCCCCCTCAGCCGAAAGTTCTCTGACGGCACTGGAAGGGGGCCCACGGAAGGCCATCATGACGGTGCACGCATGTCCGACCGGGAGACAGGCGGGAGGCGCCCCGTCGCCTCGCCATTAATGCGGGTAGTTGGAGAGTTGGTCCGCTCGAGTCCCTCTTGCCCGGGGCAGAGAACTCATTGAGCCCTCCACACACACAACGCGCCGAGCTCCTCGGGGACGGAAAATGTGAGTCCCGGGCCCGGGAAGCGGCGCCCGGGACCAGGGATGTCTCTGTAACGTGCCCCATGAAGGGAGCAGTGGGCCCCGGGCCCGGGAGCGAGACCCGGGCCCGGGAAGTCCCAGGTATGTGTCCTGGGGGCGCGCCTCGGAACCGAAGCCGAGGCCCCGGGCACGGGGGCGAGACCCGGGACCGGGGATGTCCTCGGGCCGCCGGTACTTGACCGAAGAAGCTGTAGCCGGCGTCGCCGGTACAGAACGTGCCTCGGAGGAGCTGACGTGGCCGAAGACCCACGCGTCCCCGGGGTATGTGGGACCCCCATTCCCGTTTCGCCGACATAAGCTGACACCCGGTGTTTGCCCACGGTTGTTGAGGTTGCAGCGTCAGAAGTTGACCTGCTTGAGAGGATCAAGGTGACGGCGGACTCCTGGTTATGTTGCACCGCGGCAGCTGCTATCATGAATTTGATTTTGGAAGTCGTTGGTGTTGCCTGGTGGTCTGGTCGCAGCTGCAGGGTGTCGAGTAATATTGCTACAACTACAACATTCTTTTGAGGGGTGACGAAAACGTCGTGGTCGTCCATCCTGGTTTGGAGGATAGCATGTGGTGCTTGCCACCCGGTCCCGCGCAATCGATGGTTGCTGTCGTCCCGTTTGGCTTGCAGGCGTCCTGTCTTGTTGCTCCTTTTCCTCGCCAGTCAATGTGCCTCTTCCTCTTGTTGTTCACGTAGTCGAGGTGCATCATGACACGTGGTTCGCCCTTTGGACGCCATAAAACTTCGCGTAGAGGCGAGAAGCTACCGGAGCTGCCCTCCGACTGGGAGTCAGAGTCCGAGTACTGAAGCGGGGTGATGATGATCCCAACCTCCCTGGATCCGAATCCGACTAGCTCTAGGCCGAATCCAAGTCAAAGTCTAAGGGATTGGAGATGCCTTACCATTGATGGAGTCAAAAATGGTTGCGGCATTTGCAAGTCCGAGTGGGGTATTGATGATCTCGTATCCCCTGGATCCGATCTCGACTGGCGCAAGGCTATGCGAGTCGAATGCTAGGAAAGAGAGTTGCCCAAAGGCTCGTAGGTCTTGGATGTCGCCGAAGCAGGTTGTTGAAGACTGCCGCAGTGTTGCTGAGGCTAACCGACGCGAGGTTGGCAAGATCTTCCTCTAATCGGGTTGAAACCAACTCAGAAAGAGAAGTTGTCGAAGTCGTCGGCGATGAAGTCGAGGCTCCCGAAGCGGATGGCCTGTCCAGGGGTGATGGTGATGCCAACGGCTCCAGTAATTGCATCCATCGAGCTTATTGACGATGATCTTAGCGCTTTCCCTACCTTGTGTGCCAACTGTTGATATTTTATATCGGCAATATTGAATATGGGGCTATGCATCGGACCTAAACTTGATGGATTCGAAAGAACACGAAGTTTTATACTTGTTCAGGCCCCCAATGTGAGGCAATACCTTACTCCAGTTGTGGTGTATTGCTTTTGCTGTATTGGTTTATCTCTGGCAAGTTGTCTATGCCCAGGGGGCTCCTTACCCCTCCTTATATACTGGAGGGATGAGGATTATAGGGTAGGAAAACCAGTCGGATACGACCCAGAGTATTCCTTATCAGTACATAGAGAATCTAGCTGGCCCCTTTTCTTGTCGTGTAAGGTAATATGAACCTGAGTCCTACTCTATCCCTAATTATATGGACCGGTTCACCCTTTGTTCGAGTGGCCGTATTTGCCTTCTTTGAGATACCCGAGGCCCATGGCTTCCACATACACACTACCATATTTTCAACATGTGTTAGTTATCGATAGTGTGCGAGAGTAAGAAGATAAATTAGGCGGGAGGGATGTGCATTTTGAGCCTACTTATATGTGAATATGTATCAAAAATACCATGTATAATAGTGAAAATGAGCATTTTACATAAATATTGGGTTTGTTGTAACATTTTTTCTCTAAAACATGGGTTTTCTTTAAACAAATCGAATACCTGGGGTTTTATATTCCCTATGTCCTAAAACCTAGTGTTTTATAAAATTTACTCAAAATTAAATGAGATAAACCATCCTATAACATTGGAGTGTCCTTGAGTCATGGTGGCAAGCACTTAGCGGAGTAATACATCCTACAAGAGTTCTTGCAAAATTTTTGCAATGCCAACGAAAGGCAACGAAGCGTTTGGTGTTGTTTTATTAGACAGGTTTTGCTCTACTCGATAGTCAACACCTCAAGAATTTGGATACAACATATTGTTCGGAGAGAAAGGAACATTGATAGGGTTTGAGAACCATCATTTTAAGATAACGATGGCACTTTATTGATTAAACGGCATCATTACATAGCATCTCTTCCATATACTTTGAAGTCACATAATGACATGACATTACAAATGAAATACTCAGAACGGAGTTAAAGTATGTGCCGCTACATTAAGCAAATGATTAACCCTCGCATAAAGGAAAGGACAAGGAAATCGGCCTTGATCTTTGATCTTCTTGGTGTCACGAAGGAGGCAGCCAACTTTTGATGAATCTCTCGTCCAGATTATTAAGAGACAATTCGAGGCTAAGCTTAAGTGATCTCAACTTTAAATATAGGAGAATTTAATTATTTGCCACTCTACGAGTGGCTATACTTTAAATACCACTTTTATAATTGATCTTATGTTTGTGCCACCGGTGAGAGAAGGTTTTATAACTATTTATCGGTTTCGTACGCGTGGCATGACAAATAGGCTTGCCAGCGTAGCATAGGGATGCAAAATGTCTATTTTACCCCTACCACCTTCTCTTCCTCATCGCTCGACTGCGCCTGCCCGACACCCAACGGCGCCCGTCGCCCACCGACCATGATAGTTGCTGGACCAAAGATGAGCAGCAACGGAGGCGATGACTTCATCCCGCAGCCGCAGGAGGCCGGGCATCGCCGCGACTCCGTCAGCATCCTTCCCTCGCCGCGGCCGCGAGGCAGCCCATGATGGAGTAGATCAACGCGACGGTTCAACATCGGTTGGCAGCCTGGTGACCCGGATCGGTGGACGGCGCCTCCTCCTCGTCGTTGGGTTGCTAACCCTGGTGGTGGCGGCAGAAAGCTGGTCAGGCATGTCGGATGGAGTCGACGATGGCCCTCCTTGAGCTGAACGCGGCGGCGGCCGTGGCGGAGGTGACGAGGAGGAGGAGACGGAGGCAGCGCATCGTGGAGGGTAGCCAGTGTAGGAGAAAGAGGAGACAGCGCGTCGTGCAGGTAGCCGAGCACCTTGGCCTTCCTCACCAGCGCAGGGGCCTTCGGCTCGTTCCCGGACGGCGAGGATGGGTGGCGCGATGGCAAGAGGTGGGCGCGCGCCTTGGATGCGGCGGCGGCGGGACATGTGGATGGAGCGGCTCCAACTTGTCTACCCGCACGCCGAGACGGTGAAAGCGTTGTCAGCCGCCTCGCGCACGGCCATGTCGCCGCCGCCTCCTCCTCTCCACCGGCTCCCCTGCCAATGCGCCGGTCCCGTTGGTCTAGCCATGGTGCGCCAGCTGCTCTGCACCGGTCTACACGTGCTCACCCTCGAGGGTCGCGCACGTCTTGGCAGCTAGTTCAGCGACGCCTTCCTCGCTGCCGAGCCTGCCGGCGACAACAAGAACGACATCACACTCCGACCTTTGCTCCTGCCTTGGCGAGTGGCGGCTGTGCTTGGCGGTTGCGGACGCAGCAAACAGGGAGTAAAGAGAGAAGAGGGGATGGAAAGGAAGGGCCTGACACTGCATTACACGCTGGCAGTCACATGTGTCCCACCACGTAGGTGAAAGTGGTAAAATGTTAAGAGACATGCTCTCTCCAATGATAAAAATATAAAGTCAATTGTAAAATTGGCATTTAAAGAGTGGCCACGCATAAAAGTGACAAATAATTGAATTACCCTCAAATATATGCTTATTATAAGCAACCACATAATTATTATTGTGGTCTCGAATCGCTAGCTCGTGCCTATAACAAGAGGTTTGGAAAAATATAGCATCGGAATTGATTAAAATTGTTGCTGTCAACGGTGGATTCCAATCTTGGAGTTGAAATAGGATAATCGCACTTAGAAGCATTCACCCTGTTCGTTAGTGCTGCATAGGCAGCTTATTTAAGCCGCGCGTAAAACGAGAAATATCATTAGCGCGTGATTAATTAAGTATTTACTATTAAAAACTTAAAAAATGATCTATTTGTTTTTTTAAAGCTACTTTCATATAGAAAATTTTTGCAAAAAACGCACCGTTAATCGTTTTGGGAAACGTGCGCACGGGAGAAAAATAAGCTGCTGCTGAAGGAGCTGCCGAACAGGGCGTAATGCTTTGACAGTATATATTGCTCAGGTAGTATGTAAATGTGGACCCTTTGACAGTAGGCAATAGTTGTTAAATTTGGTGTGTGTGTTGATAGAAGCAGCTAGTAAGGTGGGGCCACGTTTTAAAGAAATTAAGAGAGAGATAGGGGAGATGGCTGGTGGAGGGTGGAAGATGAGGGAAGTATAATGCCCCGGTTTTTGGACCGTTAAAAACTATTTTAATAAAAATCTAATTTTAAAATTTGATTCTTTATGTGTAATTAAGGACTTAAGTACCGAAGATCTTAATTAATCCTTTCCTCGAAACCCCAAAAATTTTAAATCAGAAATTCCTACCAAATTCAAATCTCAGGATTCAAATTTTCCTCCGAAATCCTTCATATAATTTCTCCTTAAGTCCATCCAGTTCCTCTCTTCCCTTGGTTCCTCTTAGTTTCAAATCTTGAATCCACAATTCTCCTTTGAACCCTCTCCTTTCCCTTCCTGTCATTCCCTTAAATCATTTGAAAATCTAAACCAATTCCAAGAAACATCAAAATTTTTAATTATGTTTCATTCCCTTGGCCTCTCCTTATTTTTCGGTGTGCAAACATGGACAATGCTCCTCTAAACCAAATAAGCAATATGGGCAATGTGCCTTTAAGTGAAAAGGATGGTTATGCCCTGAATCCATAGTCAAAATACTTTGTTGGCATTGACATTTTCAATGGAAAGTAGCTTGAAGATATTGCCCCCTCATCCCTCAACTGTCATGTAAGCTATATATCTATCTTTGATATTGTTTGTATAAAAAACCCAAGCATTTGAGAAGTTATTGATGGTTAGAGTTTCAAAAGCTTGGCCAACCCTTGATATTGTCTGCATTTTTCTGCATTTGATCTATTTGGTGGTTAAGAAATTCCCTTCAAGTATTAATCTGATACTTTACAACTTCATTTTCTTGCAGTCCTGGAGCATTCTTCTTTGACTGTGGATAGGGACATGGGGCCTTTTGTTCTACAAGCTATGTTATGATCGAAGTGGTCTTTTGGTTCCAATCTGTTGGATATCATAGGATTGTGTTGGCTTTTGACTATAGTTGGAGATCCGTTAGCTCTGATGTTAAGCTGGTAACCTCCCAGCCCTATTTGTTAGTGTCTTAAAACTTCTCTCTGGAAATATTTACAGTTTGTAGTTCTTCAGTCAAGCAATTGATCAACATTATTGAAGATCTATCTAACAATCGTCCAGTATTACATTTTGGCATGCAAATGTTGTTCTCACAAAAAAAGGATTTTTTATATTCTTTTTAAAAATATTTACAAAAATATATTTTAGTTCTGAAAATTTACAAATCTATGCCCCCAACGCCCTCTAGGAGGAGGGCGTTTTAGATGACATAACAGACGCCCGTCAGCCCTCGTTGTCGGACGGCCGTCGGACCGTCTACCATTTTGTAGGCGCTAAAGGGCGGCTAAGAGGCCGCTTGCAAAAGTGGCGGCGACGGTTGGCCCCCATTTTACAGGCGGCCCCTTGCCATCCTCCCAAAGGGCAGTTAGGGTGCCACCTATAAAAGAGGCGGCACCGGCGGCCGCTATTTTGCAGGCGGCCCTCTTACCGTCCTTTTAGAAGGAAATGCCATTTATGTAAGCGGCCTCCTAGCCGGGCAAAAATCGTCCTACTAGAGGGCGGCAAGGAGGCCACCTGTAAAATAGCCGACTGTGGGGCCGTCATTTTTGCAGATGGCCCCCTGGCCAGAAAAAACCACCCTCTAGGAGGGCGGCAAGGGAGCTGCCCACAAAATAGCAGACGGCCCGACGACCGCCCGACGGTGATGACTGACGACCATCTGCCATGTTATCTAAAACACCCTTCCAAAGACCGTTAGGAGGGAGTATAGATTTATAAATTTTCAAAACTAAAATATACTTTTGTAAATATTTTTTTTAAAAAAATATAAAAATAAAAAAATTCCAAAAAAAAGGTGCTCATTGGGCCATTCTAATTGTAGACGGGCTGACAGGCGCGCAACGCGCGCCATTCATTCTAGCGAGGTTCAAACGAGCAAACAAGAGAGAATTGACGTTAAGAGGATTCATCTATCTTCGGTTGCCTTATTCTATATCTGCAAGCAGCCCACAACACGACCCAGTAAGAGAAAGGCCCATGGTACACCCCATGAGTCCTATATACGAAATAGTCGGTCGTTCAGTTCACGATATGATACAATTTCTCCCTTCAAAAAGAAAAGGGTCTATTTGCTTTGACGCTGGTAAGTAAGAGGCATGTGGAAGTGTTTATCTTAATGCCTTACAAAAATATTTTTATGTGGTGTTAGGTGAAGAAGTTATAGGATTATCCAATTTTGGAATTGTAGGGCTTCTTTTGAACAAGGACACTGCTTTGAACAAGGGAATATTAAGAAAAAGAACCGGTACAGAAAAAATATATAGTGCCAAAAAACAAAACTACAATCTAAATTGATAAAATCTTTTTCTCCACCGTATCTATCGTGACCATAGCCACTCTATGTTGATGGAAGAGAGCACAAAACATACAACCAAGAAAAATCTAGACGAACCCCCATCGTACAATGGCTTTTAAAGATTATAATAGAACATTTAAGGTATTTTTGGATGGCCAACCTGCCAAAATTCTCACGACGATTACATGGTCAAAGAGGCGTAGCTTGAGCTCAGGAAGTCAATAAACTGACTTTGCAAACCGCTACTATGGGCAGCAAGACCAGCCATTTTCAGTGGGCCGAAATCGCGTCAGATCTAACTTTACTAGACCTGAGCAACATTCTCCGTTACTCCTCGCCTTCCTACCGAATTTTTACTGTTATTAATTTAATTTTTTTTTAATTTATAAAACTAATTTTTGATTTGGGCTATTTACAGAAGTAGTCTCTTGCCGTCGTGGGCCAGGGCGGTATTTAAAAACCGCCGTGGTCCAGGGCGGCGAATGTCCTCCCCATCAGCCGGGGCTAACAGCGCCGGCCGCCGTTAGCCTGGGGGGCCACGTGTCCTTGTCGCCCTGGGGGGCGGCGGCGAATACCTCCAGGGGGCCAAATGCAAAAATGCATTCGCCGCCGCTCCCCACGGCGGTTTTTAGCATAGTGAACGGACGGTCCGCACAAGGATCGGACCGTCCGAATCCAGAGGGCCGCCTGCAAAAAATTTTTTTCTTTTTTTTGATATTTTTTTCTCAACTAGCAACACGAGAATAGCAAAATCTCGTGAAGGTGCAGCTCAAACCAATGTAAGATATGGCCTGTAGAAAATTGTGAGTGTGCTTTAAAAACCGTGCTGAAACTTCGGACCTCAAAAACTCAATCTTCCCGGCCGAATTTCGCAAAAATTTTTTGGACAAACCCGACAAAGTCGGGGGGAAGCAGATGTAAAATTTTATGTAGATATCCGTAGAGTACTTATTTACCCGATTCCGAGACCGTATGCGAAAGTTATGACTATTTTAAGGTAGGTAGTGCGCGTTACAACAATTTGCTATGCATTCGTCGTGCTAGCCGTGGATCCGGGGATTCGGACCGTCCGATCGCCGTGCGGACGGTCCTATGCATTCGCCGCCCTGGGGGACGGCGGCGAATGCCATTCGCCGCCGTCCCCCAGGGCGGCAAGGCCACGTGGCCCCCCTGGGCTAACAGCGGCCGGCGCCGTTAGCCCCGGCTGACGGGGATATCATTCGCCGCCCTGGGCCACGGCGGTTTTTAAATACCGCCCTGGCCTACGGTAGCAAGAGGCTACTTTTGCAAATAGCCCAAATCAAAAATTAGTTTTATAAATTAAAAAAAATTAAATTAGTAACAAAAAATTCCCTTCCTACCGATCAGATTCCCTCTCAGCAGTCAGCACGTTGCATGCCTCCCGGCGCGGCGGCGTCTCCAGAAGCTTCTCGTTGGATTCCAGCTGCCCGTATGGCTCATCTTATTAAACTACAGCACCATACATTGACCCATCCACCACGAAGCTATCTAAATTCTCTACGCCTATCTACGAAAATACTGTACTCATCATTCCTTCGGTGACTTGCTCGTAGAAGAAAAGCCGACTCTATCCGCTCCATGCATCTGACCGGCTAGCTGAACGCCTGAACCAGCCGACCACGCGAGAGAAATACAAGAAAACAGCCAACTTGCTACGCGGCCCTCTAAAACTTCCATCCGTCCGCCACCACCTGATTCCCGCGCCTAATCCAATCGATCTGCATACCCGATCGATCGCCTCGTTGGGTGATGCGGAGCGGCCGGTCAGATGACGATGCCTGCGTCTCTCCTTCCGTCAGTTGAGAGCTGAAACGCCCTCGATTCGGTGTCGTCACAGCGGTGTAACGCCACTGAAAACGCCCTTGACGAAAGCAAAAAACGCGAGATGAACTTCCCAAGTTGGTGCCCTACGTACACGTAGGTTCTAGTTTGAGCTAGCTCGCCTGATAAGTTTGGCATTCCAATTTGCAATGGTACAGTGCTGGTCGGCCAGCGCCGAGATGAGGATATGTTTTCAATACTGCTTTGTAACGGATCTGGATTTTTTTTTATTTGTGAGGTCATATGTTGCTTTTCTTTTTTACGTACTGCAAATCGACCGGTTAAAACCTGCGCACCCGTAGCAAGAAAATTTGCTGCAGCCCTCGTTTTGTCTCTGAGGGTGCTTTCGAATATGCCTATATATTAGCCAATAAACCGTACGTAAAATAAAAAACGTTATTAGTGTGTGTTTAATTAAGTACTAACCATTAAAACTTAAATGGATATATTTGATTTTTTAAGATACTTTCATATAAAAAATATGAAAAATCTTTATAAAAAAATACCGTTTAGCAAATTAGGAAGCGTGCTTACGGAAAACGAGAAAATAAGCCCAAGCCAGAAGCACATATGAACGGAGCCTAAAAGCAACTCTAAAAGCCTTGCTACATGGCTCTCTAAGCCAGAATTTAACAAACTTGAGAAAAAATAGGCCTCCAAAAAACTTGTCACATGGCTTGCTAAGCCATCTGGCTAGCCAAAGCTCTCCTTCCGCTGGTCAAATCTGACCGGCTAAAATTGCTAGTCATCTATAGGCCCTACATGACTCAATCATGTCTCTCTCCTCTCTCTAGCCATCTGCTCCATCCCTTGCACCAGCATTTGTCCTTCCTACCTCCTTTTCGCCCTCGTTGCACGTGATATTTCCCCTCCGGTCGCCGTCTCTACCATACATAGGTCTGTGCCCCGCCATCGTCTCGATCTACCGCGCCACCCCGCCGTGCTCCTGCACCTGCCGCTGCCTATTGTGCTCCCCCCCATGCTCCTGGACTTGCCGGCTCCCCACGCCTACCCCTTCTCACGCCGCTTGCCGCCGCCTTCCTGCCATGCTCCTGTGCCTGCCGGCGCCTCCTTGCTACAGTGCCATCATCCTGCCGCCCCAACCTTCTTTCGGCGGCGAGCCACCACCGCCGCCTCCTTCTTGTAGCCAAGCCCACTGCTGTTGTCCCGTATCGAGCTCTCTAGATCGAGAGAAGAGGGAAGGGAAGAGGGAAAGGAGAATGAAGAAGGAGAGGGAGAGAATGACATGTAGATTTTATTATTAAAATAAAGAGTCTAGATGGAGAGGCTATTAGAGTTCAAAGAAAATATAGAGAGAAATTTTTTTTTAGCTAGTTAAATGGGCAAATAGAGAATACGATTTAGAGATGCTTTTAAAGATGCTCTAAGTCTTTTAAGCTGGTAACGTATATGCTCGCTCCCTTTTGCCTTAGCGTGATACGGACCTGCTCAAGAATGATATTACATCACTGCAACAAATGAATATGTTACATGCCTAGCACACACATGGTAGGCATGGGAACAATACTGTAATAGAGTGTGCAGGATTCGCACGCCGCAAGATGTTACATCTAACGCAACGTCTCAACGGAGTATATAACGCGGGCATCCACTATTACTGGACTCGCGCCCATCAAAACCTTCACGTCATTCTCGCCTTTTTCGTTACTCCGATGTGCCCATCCACTACAGTGGAAGTCCGCTCCCATGACAATCACTACACCCAATAGGAACATCCCTCGTGCGTCTCCGACCGAGCACGAGCCCTGCATGAGTCGCGGTACATCTCTCCAAGTCCAAGTTGCTACTGGCGGTATTAATTTGGTCAGGAAGAGAAGACACTAGGAGAGACCCGGCTTTTCCTTGTGCTGGTTCGCTCACCGATTATAGTAGGCGACCACCCACGACGGGAGGAGACGCCGCCGCCTGCGTGCTCGCCCGGCCGTCCGCCGGCCTCGCCCCTAGGTAAAAAACAAAGAACGCCAGGTTCCGCGCGGCGCGGCCTGGCTCGTGCAGGCGGTGCAGCTCGGCCGGCCAGATTCGCACGGAACAGGCGAGAGATCGAGAGGAGGATACGGCCGACACGGGGAGAAGAGATCGCGAAAAGAAAAAAAATCGGCGGAACAGCGACGCGGCATCAATCCCATCCCCGCGCTATCCACATGCGCCGTTCGTCCGGGCGCGCGCAGACCACGTTCCGGCGGCTGGCGCGCGGCCAGGTAGTCCACCCGTGGTCCACACAAAAAATCGCAGGGGGCTCCCTCCCGCCTAGTGCCACATGATTTCTGCGCGCCGCGCGACGCTACTGCTACCTGCTCGGTCGCTTTCGCCAGATCCCGCCACGATCCGCGAACCCTTATCACTTGAGATTACAAGACGACTACGAGCCAAACGCGTCTTTTGGGCGATGGCCCTCGCCGGGTCGGAGCTCTACCACCGATCCTGTTAAGTGAGCGGATGAAACATGTGTTGTTCAAAATTCAATAATCTTCTGCGCGCGAGCCAAACTGGTCAGAGCGAGAGCGCAGTTGGTTGGCTGGCGCTCTATCCAGGCGTCGACGCGTTTTGAACGCACAAGGCTTTATTAGTGGAAAATTCCTACCTGGGTTAGTCTTAAGTCGTAACAAAAAGGTTAGCTAGATAGAGAAAATTCAGAGCTGAAAAGAGAGCTGCAGCCGGAAGGAAGGCCCGTACGTGTACGTCGAGCTGAATAGCAGGCACGTGTTTGAATGTTTCCGGAATAGAAGCTCCGTTCCCCAACCGCGAACAAACATGTACACAAATCAAAATTTCGGTACGGGAGTGAGACGTCATGGAGCACTACTTCGGTGATATTTTCAGCTTGCCCACCACGCTAAGCTTGAACCGTTCCAGGCTTGGATAAGGGCTAAGGATAAGGAGGCATCAATATCTCGAGTACAGATTCTAAGCAGCCATCCCTTGACTACAAATCTGAGGTTAATGGCACGGATTAGGACATTCGATTGGCTCGAGAACAAAAAAGCGATCAAAAGTGCAAAGACAGCAGGAGCGCATTTTGGGCGTCTGTAACGCTCTGCATCTCTGGGGCTCCAGACCACGGCGTTGTAGAATGTAGACAGACAGCCTTCGTGCCGAGTAACACGCGGACACGAGATGACGAGCAAGAAATTAGCTTGTCGCCGGTTTTGTTGGTCCACTAAACCTGTGGCCGTGTCCCCGGAAGTGGTGTTCGTGCCATGTGTACCCAGGGCATTCTGTCTCATCGGTTTACAAAAGCATTTCAGATAACTCGGATGTGTTCGTCGTTCGTGTTAATGGCAGACGTGTGAGGTGTTGTTGGTTTTGCCCACCGAACATGCGCCTTGGCGCGTACCCGGATCACGTGACGGGTGTCCGGTTTTGAACAGCTCACCACGTTACGTTGGGTTAGGTCTTAGGTGTGTAGAATTATCGGTTTGTAGTTCAGAACTCGTATATCTATCAGAAGTACTTGATTAAGTTTCAGGTCTTAAAGAAACCAGATGCAGGACAACTGGCTAAGATCGACAATATCCTATTGCTGGGATGTGTGTATCTCCTTCTCCAAGTTGAGCAGCATCTCGTGCGTTCCGTGGGACAGGCATTAACACTGTTAGCGACAACGCGATGTAATGCAACTTTATATCGAGAGCCGGCCGTATATTAGTTGCCTCTCGTTTTCTCTCTTGCAAAATTGCGTGCAATGGAGGCCAAGGAACATAGCGAGGTGCAATCACAGTTGTGATGCGGAAAACCATACACGTGTTACTCACCAAACTCTGCTTGGGTCCATGGAATCTCCATTTACCCACTATGTCCGAAAAACGAAAAATGAGTATGTGGGGAATCAGCGAGCAGTGATCTGGAAGGAAATGAGCAAAAGGGTCTCTGTTTTGAAAGCTAAGACTGTTCGAGATTTCGTAAATAACCAGTTAACTTTCAGACCCTAGTGCAGTTAGTGCCCCACTCACACTGTTTGTATGCTAAAATTCTGTCCTAATATTAGCAGACACAATAGCATTTTCTGGCGGTTATCAAGGACTAAAGAGTCGCATTTCCCTTAACGTAATTAAAAGAGTAAATTATAGTTTGGGCCATCTTTTATTATTAAAGTTTCGCTTTAGACCATCTTTAAACTAATGTTTTTACTTTGGACTAGATAGTTTTACCTTTATTGTGCTTTAAACCACCCGCACTCTCTTCTTATATATATCAATGACCTTAATAATACCAGTTTTTAGCCGATGAGCTCCCAAAGCCATATATAGACCACACCTTTGATATACGATGTGCTAGATGTAAACAGATAAGAAAGTTGAGAGATCCAAAGTGATATAAAGGTAAAAAATACATAGTCTAAAGTAAAAAAATTAGATAATTAATGGTTCAAACTAAAACTTTGATAACAAAATATGGCCCAAACTACATTTTACTCTTATACTACCTAAAAATTTTACCATTTCGAACTATTTAGAAAGTAGGGCAAAACAGATTTTATCAAGGTTGAGACTCATGACTTCTGTATGCGGCCTAGTAGTAAAAAATTGTGTGATTTCCCAAAATACTCCTCGTTAAATAATGAAAAGGTCTCTATTTCAAAATATAAAAACTAGATAATCTAGATTCGTAGTAATAAGTGATGTCACATCTAATATTAGATTTTTTATTTTATTTAGATTAGTACTAAGTGATGTCACTAGATTTTTTATTCTGAGACTGAGGAAATACCTCCGCCACCGACTCAGCCTGCAATGAGAATCAGAAACCAACAGTAGCGCGCCTCGTGTCCTCGCTCAGCTCCCCACAAAAAAAATTTAACATGATGAGGCATCATCTCCACCATAACATGCCATGGTCTACATATCAGTCTGAGAAACCAACTTGCCAAAGGGATATATGAACAAATCTGGGTCCCATTCAACAAACTGAGAAGATAAGATCAGGGCACCAGCAGCAGGATCTCCGAAAGCATGTGGAAGTGGCCAACCAACTTTCACGCTCTTTCTAATACATTTATTTTTAATTTTGGAAAAAACTGGGACGAAGGCACAAGCAGCCATGCTCATGGGTCCATGTCAGTGTCCTGGAAAAACCTAACTAGTCCATGTAAACACAGCAAACTGGTGATGTCATGGATGCAAATTGCATAGATTAATATTAGTCAAAGGACACTGTGCAGTGTTTGAAAGCAGGCACCTAGCGTTATCCCATTTCAGCTGGAGCTATATATACACCCACCTCCTCCCCACCGGACATTGTAAAGGTTGTGAAAGAGAGAAAGTTAGAGGAAGAGGAATATATCCATACACAAAGCGTACCTGTTCTTTCGGTGTCTTCGTTCAAGAAGCCAGAAAAAACTGCAAGCATGAGCAAATTCAGCGGAGCTGCGGTCCTTCCAGTATACCATCATGAAGAAGAAGATGAAGACTTGTTCGAGACATCATCGTCCATCTCAAGCGACTCCGATGATGAGGCCCAATTCTCAGACAGCGAGGAAGCTGGAGCTCAAGGATACCAGTTTGCGCAGCAGGCAACTTCACCAGCGAGAAGGCTGAATTCAGATAGCCTCTACGATCTGTCATCTATGATGGCACAACTCTCTGTCAAGTAAGTTGCTGAGAAAAAGATTGCATATATCAATATATGTACAGCAAAGGAAAATTCTCACAGGACAAGTGTTATGTTCTTTGCAGGAAAGGATTATCCAAATACTACGACGGGAAGTCTCAATCTTTTGCATGTATGTCTGAGGTGAGATGCCTAGAGGATCTACGCAAGAAAGAGAATCCATACAAGAAGATTAAATCATCCAAGAGCTATGTAGCACTGGATGGGAACCAGCAAGCTTGTCATATACCTGGCACAAACAGCAACTCAATAGCCAAGAAGTCCTCTGGAAGTTCTTGCGCAAATCTGATGGCTAGGAATAACACCAAAAGCATGCTCTATAGGCCTCCCCCAATTCCTGTAAACAAAAGCGGATACCATCAGTAGGGACATTACTGAAATGTTTTTTTTGCCAGGGTTTCACCTATGTTCTTTTTTCGTTGAGGATTTTGTTGACAAGCATATTAGCCTGTCACAGATGTAAGAGGATTTCCTTCTCTGCCATCAACAGAGTCATCTTGTTCATGAACACATCGATTATGTTTGTAAATAACTACACAGAAATTTGCATTGGACTGCCTGGGGCTGATGAACAGCCTTCTCTGTCTGAATTTTGAAGCATGTGTTTGTAGTACATCCAATTACCTTTGTTATGAAAAAAAACAGCTTAACCAAAACGTAAAGGAAATCCTTGGCCATCAAAGATAAAAAGAAAAGGAATTGAATTCTATAAATATTCCAGACACACAATTGCATGGCTGGTCATGAATGTTTGCCAAACCAAAAATAAACCGGGGCCTAATAATTCAAATGTTTTGACTCAGGAGCTTCAGATCACATCCCAGTATTATCTTCTGGATAGATGTGTGATTAAGTCTTGTTATATGGTGAATCCAGGGCACTGGGCAGAACCAAAGGGTAGATAATCCTATCCCAATACGCCTTAGAGTTAGCAGCTGTTAGAAAGCATAGTTGTAAATAGCCTGTGCGACTCCATCTTCATCATTAGTGGCACCAATTATATTTGCCACTGCTTTGGTTCTCTCCGACCCATTTGCAAGCGCAACACCCAATGATGCTAGCTGTAGCATTTCTATGTCATTTTCTCCATCCCCAATAGCCATTACCTTGCAGAAGAAAAAAAAATGAAGTTAGAAGGATTGCAGGTGGGCTTTCAATGGTTCGATGGGAAGATCAATGGTCTAATATCCATTTTAAATATACCTATACCTCTAGATCACTGGGCAAACAGTTTGGAAAACTCAGTGCAGACTTAAAAGATTTTTACTTTGTGGTATATGTATGATCAAGATTAAATGACGATTTTTCATAATTGAAAGAACTGGACAGTGATGGCATCAATTGTGTTCCGTCATGCAATAAGATGTAACAGGGAATTAGATTTATACCTCATCTGGACTAATGCAAAGGTGGTCCAAAAGAATCTTCACCCCATCGCCCTTTGAAGTTGCAGGAGGTACAAGTTCAAGCATATCAGGCTGTGCTTGAACCACACGGGCCCTTCCTTCTATTGCCTTTTCCCAGAATGGCCTCAATGCTGAAGAAATTCCATCAGGAGTTTCAAGGAATAGCACTTTCTGAACATGAAAGCTATAACGCAGTCAGCTACAGGGCACCTTAGCATCGTCAAATTGCTAATAGAGTAATCCCCATATATGAAAAATTGAAAAAGTTAGCCACAGTCAAAATGAGCAACTTGTATTTGCATAAATTGGTTTGTATTGGTTTGTATTACGAATATAAGATCTTTTTTTGCCTTCAAGTTGCTTCAACAAACAATTAATCTTTGATTGTCCAAATGGTTTAGATTGTACTATTATACAACGTTACTGCCAGAAATGTGCATGAAGAAATGAAAGACACGAGATGCAAGTTGGATTTAGTTTGTAGCTAGGTGACTTGCTTTGTTGCTCTGTATAGTCTGCACCTTAGATCAACCATCCAAAGGCTAGAAACAATCAAGATGTATAACTGCATTTAGAGGGTACCAATTGTATAAGATATATAGGCCCAATATATTTTATGGTTAAGTAAAATACATTGTAGAACACCCCCTTTCCCTCTCTCACACCCTCAGTCTCTGAGCCCACCTCTGCCCCTTCTTGGCTTCTGCCCCCTTTGTCCGAAAGAAAGCCTGTACTGCTTATAGTAACTAAACTAATAGTTTCCTATTTTATGAACCAACCACTTGGAAAATTTTGAGAATATGAATTACCAACCAGAATGTCATCTAGACAGAATCATGATGCTCTTATAGTATTTAAGCAAAGGAACATTAAAAAGATTCATGCCGAACTGATCATGAAAATATTCCTAAAAATTGTCAAGAAAGCACAGCACCTGTATCTCAGCCGTTCCTAAAAGCTGATCAATAGACGAAACTATTTCAGCCTGCAATAAGAGTCACAACTACAGTCAAATTCAATAGGAACACAAACAACTAAATTTTACTTGATCAAGGACCAGCAAACACCATCATACCTTAGGTTCATGATACACGTAATGGAGAGAATCAACCAAAGGATCATCATACATAGAGAAGCATCGGTCCTGGCTAAATGCTACTAATGGTACCTTGTTCTCCAAAGAATATAATAATGCCTGCAACAAGCCAATAGTGTCACCTACTCAGTGCAAGCATTGGCAAATGGCAAGTGCTAACTTAATTAGTAATGATGGATACTAAGATAATAAATTACCTACTCCAAAAATAAGCTACAATTTCTTTATGCTGTTCAACTAATAAGCAACTATACATTAAATGGACATAAGAGAGCATCTAAATAGTCCATTAGCTGGAGAGATACATTCCAGGTGATATACCATTATGTAGGGAAAACCCTGAAAACTGTAGCCTTTTGGATCTAAATTATTCTTGTATGCACATTTTCAATGCCTAGAAGGAAGAGAGATGTAGCTTACCTCTCTGCATACTTCTTGATCTAAATTTCTTCTATAAATTTCTCTTCCTTGCAAACCATAAACCAAGAGGCCCTACAAATGAAAGCATTAATCTGATGAGAATGGGAATCATGCACACATGAACAATTAATCGTTTCACTTATCTACCAGATAGGAACAAAGATATAGTCATGAAACAGTGAGCTCGAAAATAAAAGCATAGCTCTATTAATATACAGAATACAATGTAACATTGACTTAGGGTAGCAGATTATAGCATTGAGCAGAAGTTCAGACAACCAGGGCCTCATCAAAGGATGTTGTCAACCTTTTTGTTGTTCTTTTGTGTAAAATGTGGAATGTAAGCTTCAAATTAGCATGGCTGCATGGGCAACATCAGCAGCACACTTTCTGTTTTATGAACACAGCATAGCCAGCTTTTGAAACCAGCGAGGTAAAGAATAGTTAATTTATCTCATGACTAAATTTTGCACTTCACTCAATACGTACAAGAATCAAAAGGGAAAACAATAAAGAGTAAAAGAAAAAACCTTCAACTATGTTTCATTTCTTCAAAGATTTATTTAGGACACCATAAGGATGTATTGCAAGCAACATGCATTCAACAGATATTAAAATGCAGGGAAGTAAGAATGATTGGCCTGTCAATTGACCAAATTTTGCACTTTAACTCAATTTAAGAATAAAACGCAAAAAATAAATACTAAAAGAAAAAATCATTCAATAATTTTGTTCATTTTCCCGCAGATTTAAGTACAGTGCCATAAAGGTCAGAAACTCACAATGCAAGTGACATACATTCTACAGTCAAAAATATGATAGAAGGATCTCCATTAGCCTATTTCAAACCTATCAGACTATTTATGCTACCAGGTGAACATTGACAAGGAAGTGTAAAGATGCTGCATTTTCACTACTGTATCCATAAAATTAATTGCTTGAATGCGTGTTTTCCGTGAACACTTTCCACCAACCTGAAGAAATATGCCAGGAGATGATTCTGAGACAATCCCAGTTCTTCCAGACAAGTCAACCATATTGAGAGCATCAATGACAGCCGGCCTTGCCTGTTTCCAAAATGAACATGTATGAGAAACAATTATCAGCATTTTGAGCTACTGAAATACAACAGTGCCAAACAAAAATAGGCAGGCAGAAGCAGAACAGAGAGTATTCTCGATTGTCTACTTGTAGTAAACTGTTCCTTTCAGCTCATAAAGAATGTGAATGATAAACATCAAGGATCCTCATAGGGGATTTCTTTTAACCCATCCTATCGAGATTAGCTTAATGCAATTTTTATAGTTGAGACTTGGATCTGCCTGGCTGGGAAAAAGATGAAGCAATGGTGGAAACGGATGATCCAGAAGATCTGGCCTGGCCTGGCAAGGGACAGTTAAGTCATTACTAAAAACAGATATGAAGAACTTGTAGTACCTTCCCTGTGGCAATAACTACGTTTACTCCTCTTGATCTTGCTTCCCTCAGAGCTTCTGCATTCCTTGCTGTAACTTGACTTTTACTGTTGAGCAGTGTACCTTGTTTTTTTAAAAAAATCACTGGTAAATATAAACACATATCTAGAGTGTGATATGTGCAAAGACCAAAGAGAAAATGATATACCATCCATATCACAGAAGATATATTTGAATTTTGGTCTATAAAATCTTAGGCTTCCAGCTCTCTTTAGACCACTTGTCACTTGCCCTGTAAACATTCTTAGGCAGCAATAGCTAGATTATCATCATATGTGTGTGAAAGCACTTCTTTAAGATCAAAATAATGGCAAGGATTATAACTACAGAAATCCCAAGAAAAACATACCATCATATGTTTCTGTATGACGCTTGCCCAAATCAAGCACACTCTTAGCAAGATTTTTTCCTTTCCACCTTAGACTCTTCAAAATGAGCTGCTCCTCCTTCTCCATTTCCACTGCAGACTCATCGCTTGTTTGATGATCAAAACCCAAAAGACGTAGAAGTCCACGAACCTAATAGAGTCACAAGTAAACAGTCAAGTTTTGTACCATACTATCTGTGTTGCAGTCTATGTATAATAACATGGGGTTAAGTGATTTGGTAAGAGGAAGCTGGGAACTTCACCAGAAAAAAGATAACGTGTGTATTCAAACCTCTAAACAGTAGGGGGCTAATGACAGTCAATAAGCAAGTGAGCATACCACCAGTATCCGCACTTCATCAAGAAGTGTATGACCTCGCTCCTCAGCCTGCCTTGCAGCTGTCTCAACTGAGATTACTATATCACCTAACATTAGCTGCGGGCAAACATATTCAGAAAATACAAGATGGCATGTATAAAAGAACAGCATTCAAATAGAGGATTTGTTCTTACAATAGGAACATCAAGATCAGGAATGTATTGTGACATCGAGAGCATTTCAGTACAGCTGTCTTCGCCTCTCCATTCTTTGTTAAGGTTCTGGATGAAGTTGTCATTGCATAGCAACACAGAAACTTCAACCTTATCATACCTCCCGACGTCACTTATTGAAGTGTCTCGTGTTTTGTAGTTGGAATCCAGAAGTCCATCTAGTGCAATTTTCATCGCCATCGGAACATTTAATTTTAGAATTTCTACAATGTTCTGCATGCACATTACCAGAAGCATAGGTAAATAAACACATCACAAATTGAAAATGCAACATTTCTAGTACGCCATTTTATTGGCAAAATATCCAAACAACAGTTTGCTCGGAGGGCAAACTACTAAACCAAAATCAACCAAGGAACTCCGGTATATCAACTCAAACAACAAAAACATAATCAGATACCCAAATGCCTAAACCAATTTCAGAACTGCATCACATCATTACAAGATACCTGCTAACTTAGGTTCTGACTACATTGCCCACTCATTTACCCCTAGATCAAAGAAATCTGCTCAAAAGCATATGCTCAGCTACCTGAAGTGCGTACTTCGTCTTAGCGAATGGCGCACACAACCAAGTAAACGGTTATCTCATATATATGCTAATCATAGATTATCATATTTGGAATGGAGAGAAATCACAAGACTAAAAGTCAGTCCTTTGTACATTGATTAGAAATGGTACAACATCGCTTGAGGATAAATCAGCCAGAGAATGTCGCGCTATGGCTTATGAGAATTTCAGTCCATGATTCCGGTGGCATTATCTATAACAGCCAGATATTAGTAATACTGAGAAGTTCCATGAGTAGGATACGTACCAGCACTTCGGGGTCATCGGGCATGTCATCGTCGACGCCGACTCGGGCGTAGAGCTCGATCTCGCTCTCCTTCGGCGGGGGCGGGGGTCCAGGGATGGGGTCCTGCGGTTGCGCACGCTTGGCCGCTGACTGGCCGCGCCTACCCCTGCGAAAGCCCCGGATGCCGGCGAGGAACCCCGCGAAGGGCGGCAGCGGCAGCGGCGGCGGCGGCGGCGCCGAGCGCGAGGGCTCCTGGGTGGGCGTAAACCCGCGCCAGGAGAGCAGCGAGGCCGTGGGCGCCGCTGCGGAAAGGGGCGGACAGCGCATCGGCGACGAGCGCAGCAGCGCCGCGCCGGGAGAGGGCGAGCGCGAGGCGAACGGGAGGGCGCGCGACACGATCCGAGCCGCCATGGTCGAGGATGAAGAGCCTCCTCCTCCAGCGGCGGCGGGAGAGAGAGTGTGGGAGGAGGGAAGGAGGTTGGGCGGAGGAGGGTTTTCGTCGTGCTGATTCGTTTGATTTTCTTCTGTGCTGCGTATACCCTGGGTCTCGTTTGGGCCGTCCATTTCGTATCTAACGGTCTATATTTTGCCCCAAGCCCCCCGTGCGGGATCTCCTCTCCGCTTCCCAGATTTTCGGGCTCTTTTATCATCAGTCATCAGTGTGCTAGTTGCACATTTATTTGGAGAATTGGAGTACGAGTTCTCGAAGCTTACGCAAAATTCATGCATTCTTTGCTTGCTCCACATGAGCATGCAATTTTCGTTTTTGTAGGATGGAGTGTTCGATTCATCACCTAAACGGGATTTCAAGCTTTGCAGTGGATATTCCCAGGAATACGTTGAGTACCGTTTGTCTATCTGAATCTCAAACCTTGTTGATGTAAGACAATATTCGCTTAAACTTTTAAAGTAGTACTAATTTTATATCCGAACAAATTTATTAAATCTATTGAATTTATGATATGATGATAGTACTTTTAAAAGTAAGTCTACGTACACCATTTTTCTTGTTTTAAAATAAGTATTTGAGAAATTATTAAAAGTCAAAGTTTTAAAACTTTTATCAAATCTTATCCTAAATATCAAATATTTATACTGGCGAATTTTTTCAAGAGTAACTAAACCTTAAAACAATATACTTCCTTCATCCACAAATATAAACATTTCTAGATTGTTTAGTAGATATTAAGATTGAGGAGAAAATAACTCTTATTTAATGAGAGATGGTTGAGGTGGGAGCCTAGGCTGGTGATTAGAAGTAAGATGAGAAGAAATTTAAATAAGAGATGATTAATGTGATAAGTAATACTCTAGGAATACTTATATTTGTGGAGAAATTTCAAACGCTTACAACGCTTAAATATTTTCTAGCAAAATGTCTATACGTTGTTATGGAATTAAAAAATCACATCGACATATTGCAAAGAAGAAATCTATTTTGAATTTTAGAGCTTAATTCTAGAATCATTTAGAGGTTTTTGCTTGCTAAGTTTTCACTCCCGTATAAAAAGGCTCCTTTTATTATTAACGTGATGACTATAGTTAAGTGCTCCAGGGTCTTCCTATGACTTCTAAATTGGTTTGGATAAATAATGGACATTGGTTTAGATAGAGAATGGACAGTGGCCTCACGTATCATAATTTTGGAGAGTTGATGGTGGGGTGGTGGGATATTCACCACTCAATACCATCACAACTCTTTTTAAAGGAGTATAGATAGGAAGTAGATAGTATAAAAAGTATGCAATTTGTAGTATGAAAGAAGTCAATTTAAAGGTTAGCACTGGGTAAGTTTTGAAAGTTATGTGTGGCAAAGGTTCCATTTAGATAATTTGCTTTAGGATTCATTAACTTTTTCTAATAGATATTTTTAATGGACACTCCATCTTGTTTATAAACAAGGTCAAAATGTTTAGAAATCACCACATTAAACAAAGGGAGAAAGAAATATCTACATCAGTAACTATGAGGGATCTAGATTATAACAGTGTTGAATGCAGATTGACTGCATGCATATTATTATAGTTATTGTACTTGCCACAGTTGTACGAAAAAATATATAGTAATTGTCAGTCTTTAACAATAAGCCAAGGAATTACAAACACAATACACGTTTAGCCGCACAACTGTGCCGGAAAATTCAGTTATAAGTTTGTCTGCCACTTACCTAAACAAGCACCCTCAAGTGTTCACTTCTAACCAAATTCTCTACCCAGCATCATGCTCCATTATCCATAGAAACCTATAAAGATCACAGCTAACAAAGCAGCGCGGTATCCAGCATCCAGCCACAAGAAAACATGACGAGAACAATGCTGACAAGAGCGGTACGTACCGTCCAGTTCAGAGGCACAGGCGCAAGATTTTGGCTAGTGCCAAGACTGTGATGTGCCGAATAGCAGGAAATATTGTCCCACCAAAAAAGTAGCAGCAGAACAATAGTGACATGGACCATGGACATCTTTTTATTCCGATCATAGAAACAACCATGAAGTGAATCCCATGTTTTCATGGTAAAACAAGAACAATCCGCGCATTCACATCTCTACACTCTCCAAACTCCCTATGCACACATGTTCTTCCCGATGGCATTGCCATTATCAGAGAAAGTAGAAACACCACTGTTTCTACCATGCCTAACTGGCTACTTGCCTATTATTATCTACCACTATGTACCCTTGATTCACAGCATTGAAAACTGCATAAAAGCGCTGCTGGTTTACCTAGCAGGCGCGAACCTCAGCAAACCGGCTCGGGGTTGGCTCACAATTGTTGGTAAGTTTCAGAGATCCAAAGAGACATGATAGCCTTCTTATGATAGGCTTACGGCTGACTACTACTTCCAAGGACACAGCATGCTTCCTGATACCAGCATAAGTATCATATCCCTCAAGGTCTGCTTCCGTTATGAGTACTGCGTCAGTACAAATTGTGGGACTGGTTGGCCTGGGTAACATTACTTGACAAAGGGGTAAACCGCTATCTTCGTAATCAAGCTCCATAGAGTAGTAATCATCAATTTCTGTGTTAGTGATGCAGTCATCCCCAGCTTCTAGAAAACGGCCCATATTCCGTATTGGAAGACGCCCAGTGGTGAGGGTACTAAAAACGCTGACAGCCTGCACAATCATGTCATTTGCATGAAGCCAGCTTAGCAGTTGTAGGATTGTAGAGTAATTAGCTTTCACTTGGGCAAAATGCAATGACAAAAGACAAGTCCCCACACCTGCCACTGCGATGGCGCCAAAAGCACCCTAGGCCTGATGGATCGGACATGATCCAATGCTGCTTCTGGACTCATGCTCCTATATTTAATCTGCAAGACAAGGGAGTAAGCTGTCACCAGCAAAATGGAGCAAAAGATGTACAATATTGAGTTACTTTAATTATTGTTTATCCTACCAAATAGCACAAAACAATAGTGGTGCTACGCCCTCTTCCAGCTTTACAGTGAACATAAGTAATGCCACCTTCTGATGCATTCCCTGAAAAAAAAAGGCAATTATTTATTAGATAATATCCATTTGAGATCAATGAAAATTGTCTGCATAAATGACTAGAATGCTGAAACTGTCTAACAGCGGGTTTTCTTTTTTATTTTTTCCAGTGGATATATTAATAATTTCACTTAATAATCGTGCATTGTATCATATTGCACCGACAGCTAACAGAACCTTCTCATCCCGTGGTTGGAAATGGGATATGAATTTGAACATGTCGCTGCAACTTAAATCTGCATACACGGATACACCTACTACACCAACAACTAACTGGCCATGATATCATACCAAATTCCATATCCATTAGTTGACCACAGCTAAGACCTGCTTTGCCAAATCAGAGTTGACCGCAACTTAGCTTGGCTTCCCTAAATCTGACTTCACCATTAGTAGTTCTGTTACCTAAATGTAAGTTGTTGTAGAACAATATTTCTTACTACAGAGTAGTACAGGCGTAAAAAAAATCAAAGTAAAATAGGCCACACTTAGGACAATGTTCAACAAAGGGCATGAAGTCACGAACGTTGGCCACATTTAGGACTATATGTTCCACAAAGGACATGAACTTACGGTGGATAAAATCTATGGCTTGACAAATATCCTGGAGGACTGGTGCAAACAGGTAGTCTCTTGTGGGAATAACAAGGTGGTCAATCCCATGGGCCTGCAAAAGTAGGATGCGTTAATAGCCAGGAGGAACTCAAACTGTTGATTGCAAAGGCAAAATAAAGTGATTGAAAATCCTCTGAATCAATCAAATGTATAAAACTGCGATGCATAAAAGATGAGAAGATTTTTTACAACACAAGATTATATCATACAATACAGTCTCACAACCAGTAAATAATGGAGACGAAGTCTCATCTTCAGATTGAGTAGCATGTTAAGTTTTAAAATACAAAAGAAATCATGTACTGGCTAGGAAATAAAGTAATAGAGATTTTACCTGGTATAAAGATGTTGGGACCAGGGTCTCATAAGGCTCGTTCAATGTTACAACTCCCTGAACTCCAAGTTGCTTCAAACGAGGAACATCACTTGGAAAAGGAACAGCACCTAGCAAAATACACTGCGGATGGAGATTGAACAAATTAGGCGATGAGATCTTTATAGCGCAGACTTAGTTAAGAGTACTGAATTGTGTAAAGCAACAGTGTAACAACTAAAAACGGCAACTAGAGACATGTAGGAGTACACAAATTCCTCCAACGATACCAAATAAAATACCATAGGAGGCCACAGTCTACACTAATAACTTACAGAAGAACAAGCCGAAATAACAATATGCACTGAAGGATAATTACTCAAATTTCTTAGACAGCTAGTGACATGTCCGTGTAACGGAAAGGGGATCGGTGGTTTTATAGGATTTATCTGTGGGAACAACGGTTTTTTTTTGGGTGGGTGTTTTTAGAGAATGGTTCGGGTTTTAGTAAGGTGGGTTTTTAGGGAGGGTGTTTTTTTTAGGTAGGAAAGTACTGTAGTTAAGAGGAGAGGAGGAGGACTCGGCTTTCCGTTTTTATGGTAGTAGAGAAATGAAGCTTAAATGGAACAACCACAGCAACAATCACTGCTCACAGGGAATCGAAGGGTATTATCTTTCGCCGGCACTGATCGAACAAAAGAAATCAAAGGCAGCTCTGCATTCATGTTAGACTATTACTGCGCCAGAGCTAAGCATTAAAACGCTCCTCCTATTATCCAAGCATAACAAAGCCAACCCCCAGATGATAAGGTGGTGTTTGAATTGCCCGTAAAACGTAAAACGAAGAAAGTTATTTGCGTGTGATTAATTAAGTATTAACTATTAAAAATTTGAAAAATAGATCTATTTGATTTTTTAAGATAATTTTATATAGAAATTTTTTTTACAAAATATACTGTTGAGCAGAGTGCTAACGGAAAGCTGCAGCGAACAGGGTTAATCCCAGAGAGGTAAGTCAACAACCACCTTAACAGTAAAGAGTAAACCAAAAGCGAAGCCTATAATCGCAAGGCTTGTAGGGTTAATCACACGACCCGAATTCAGACGCAAGGAAGGGGGCACCACCTGGTCGACTCGGTCCCACCACCGGAACTCCGCCTCGAACCGGTTGCGCAGCACGTTGTAGAGCAGCGTCGGGTAGAACAGCACCCTGGCGCCGGCGCCGACGAGCGCACTCTTCGCGCTCAGCCGCGCTACCAAGCCGCCGCCGCCATCGCCGCCGCTGATCTCCTCGGCCTGCTGCTGCCGCTGCTCCTCCCCCTCCACCCACACCCCGTCACACTCTCCCAGCTCGCCAATCCTCATGCCCCTCCTCCTCCTCCTCCTCCCCCACCAGCTCCAACCCTAGCCGCCGAGACGCCTCCAGCGCTCTCTCGCCCTTCCAGTGCCAGCAGATCCGCGGGGGCGTGGAAGAGAGAGCGCGCGGATCGGGAGGTGGTGGTGCGCGCGGTGGCCTTCGCGACTGCCTCGCGGGACGCGAGAAATGGGAAGAGCGCCGTGTCTAAAACCTCGGTATAGGTGGATGCGGAAACAGGTGGCAATTTTGCTGAATCGGAGGAGAGGGAGGCGGTCTCGCTGGTTTCTGGTTTTTTGTTGCTGAGATGGAATTTATTGTGGGGGAAACGTTGATGTGTGATCTTCTCGTCAGGTCCTTGAGCAGCTGCATAATTGTGCTCTTTGATGGTTTGGTAGGTGCAACAACAAATCTTCACCGCTCAGCGTTTCGTTGATGCTACTTCTTTCAGTACTAGAAATCTAGGATGTATCATATTTAGATGGCTGTTTAGATTTTTAGTATTAGAATATATCATATTTAATATTAGATTTTATTATTTTGAGACGGGATAGGAATAATAATAATTTGAGTGATTTTGGAATTTTTGGAGCATTTATAAATGCATTTCCTATAGATCAAAATAACCAAAGAAATTTTAAATAATATTTTTAGGTAACTAAAAGTTCTAGAAAAATTCTCAAAAATACTAGACATCTGAACTGGCATACTATAATTTCTGTTTGATTTTACCACTCTTTTTGAACCCTCAATTAATTCAGCCAACATTTTCCAAACCTAGGGTTTCACCCTTATCCTAAACCCCATTTCACCTTTTTGCTACAGTTTACTCCTTGCAGAGTATGTAGCAACGCCTTTTGGTCAGACTGTAAACCAAGTATCCCTCTGTCCACCTAAATTTTTACACAATTTAAAAATCTCTCTAACTCTCTCTATTTATTTGGTCAAGGTACCTAAATAGTTTTAGTTAAACACTTTATCTAGTAGGACCTACAAGCTGTGGACCCTACCTGTCAGCCTTCGTCCCATCCTCACATGCCCTGCCGCATGCCGCCATAGGCCAGCCCGTGCTCCAACGTGCTGGAGCATGCACGGGCACATGTCGGCGCACGCCAGCACGTGCCACTGACGCGGCAACACCGCCCTGTGCTGCGCCATCCCTCCTGAAGCGGCGCATCTTCCTCCTCTTCCTTCCCAAGCTGCTACCAAACCATGGCGAGATCTTGACCATCCTTATCCTCTCCGTTCTTCTCCTCAGCCGCAAGAAAGATGGAGGTGAAAATCTTTAAATCCTTGGTAAAGACCTCGGTTTCGATCGTGTTCCCAAATATTCTCATCACCCCTGATCCATTCCCACTGATTCCGCCCAATTCCATGCCGTAGACTGCCTAGAACGCTACGGTGAACCGGCCACTCCAGAGCGCGCGTAGGGCGCCGCAGCCAAACCTCAACGCCATTCCCGCCGGCTTGGGACAAATCCAGCCACCCTGCTTTGCCCCTTGATTCGCCTCACCCTAGGGACCAAACACCCCAAAAAGCCCTTTCAACTGTGCCGTAATTTGGGAGATTGACGTTATCATCCTCCTTTCTGGCCAACCCCAGCCGCCGTCAAAATTCTGCCGAATTCGTGCTTTCTGGTGAGCCCTAGTTCAATTCCTTGCAATGGAATCACCCTTGGATAGTAATTGACCTTTTGTATGACTTAAATTTTGGGATTGCCAGCTAGATCGAGCTTTCCCCACTTTTACTGAGCCGCCGCACCTCACCAGGCCTCGCCGGTTGTCACACCCCGATCTGGCACCGCTATATAATGGCACCAAATAGGGTGTGCCACAGGAAAACAACGCGAACTGACTTCCCATGGAACCGCGATATCGATACCAGTCTCAGGACGTAGCGCTGGTATTCACTGAAATCAGACATGCATCATTGCAGAACCTTAATCAAATAATAATTAAATAGGTTTATATCTTAACTTACGTTGCAGCTTCGGAGCAAGCCGGAGATAGCAACGAACAGCACAGAGACAGCGGTAGCAGCGGAACAGCAGACTAAGTCCCAACACACAGGCAGCGGCTGGGAACCAGGACGGAATCCTAATCTTCACTTCACTGCAACTCCAGCATCTAGCTCCCGGCAGAGAACTATATATAGAGAGCAAGGGTGAGTACTTACATACTCAGCGAGCCAGAGGAACTTAGGTGGTTGTTGCAGGCTTCAAAGAGAGGCTGGTTATTTTATAAATCCGTTTTGTTGAAATCTTTTAAATCTGCTAGTATATGCTTCTCAACAATCAGGCGAGGTGAGTCTTGCCCGATCGGAGTGAAAGAGGCATCAATCTTTATTTCTCCAGTTTTCACAATCTCCTTTTCACATCAATCGGCTTCTCGAGCCAAAATATTTTCTCTGGACTTCCCGAGTCCTGCTGTCCATGACAGCCAAGCCATTTCATCGGACCTCCAGCGTCCTTGATGGCACTTCCTTCCCATATTTCCCAAAACCACACACACCTTTTGCAAACAGGGTAAAAATAAAAGTACGCTAAGGAATTGCCCCACATCCGCCCATGACCATGGGCACAGCTGTTCAAATAGTTTAAACCTCTGCAGAGGGGTACACTTTACCTACACGACGCGACTTACTCTAGTCACTAGCTCATACGGATTGGGTACGATTTGGTGACGTAGAGGTTTTTGCGACAAGGCATTTTCCGAGCTATCCCAGGTTACCCTATGCCAACTGGAGGGGTCCTCGAGACCAACAACAGGGTAGGTCCGAGACCATGCTGTGCTAGGAACCCAGGAGGCATCCCCGACACCTTCCCGCACGATCCACAGTCCAATGGCATGCAAGACGTCCCTAGGCAGCTAGTTACTTAGCCAGGGGTTATCCCATATCACCCATATGGTTGTACTGTTATATGCTCGGATGAAATTCCGAAGGAATCAGTCCTTAAGGCGACCACACAGGCATCACACACCGGACCGGCCTTGTGTCGCGAATCTCCGTTTTTGAAACTCATTTTACTTTCACAAAGCACCGACTTAGGTGTTGGGTTTTCCAAACGTTTCGTAAAACCACATTTTACCCAAGAAGTTTCTCAATTTTTAAGTTTGAAGGGCGACCATCAGTACACGCGCAAGAGTGCACAAATACCGAGGCATGGCAGTGGTGGTTACAAGGGAATAGAGTATTTCAATCATCAAGAAGGTATTCAATGCAGCAAGGTTGGGTAGGTCCACCAGTCTGATTCGTAGATGGGACTGCACAGATCAGTGCACGTCTATCGATGCAATTTCATAATTAAAATAATTTAATTTCAATTATAGGCTCGATTGATCAAAGGTGACTTGCCTTGCTCTAAGTCTTTGCGAGTCTTCGAGAACTCGTTGCGAAATCCGCTCTGAAACGAATTTCCGACGACCTGTTACTATGCGCAAACACACAAAATCTACTCAAAGTCTAAGAAACAGACCCTATTTAGTGCTACTAATAGTGCCATTAGATAGATCTCAATTTTAGATAATTACTGGAGTTGGAACGGAGTCAATTGGAATTACGGATCGAAAGTTATGAATTTTCGAAGTTTATTTGAATTTTTGGATAAAGGAAAAGGATTAAATGAATTTCCAAAGAAGAATACTCAAGGGAATAATCCCATAGTGTCTCTAACATCTGGGGCCCACTGACAGGCCTGGCCCAAAGTCAGTGAGGAGGGAAGGAATCAAGGGATAATGGGCCTAGGCGGCCCACGTGTCATTGGTTCATGGGGGGAGGGGGCGCATGATTCACTCGTGATCGGGGCCCACAAGCCAGAGGGGACACAGGGGCATGCAGACACTGACGGCTAGGGCCTAGCTGTCAGCGGTTAGTGCGTGTGGCTACGGTCCACGGTGGACAGAGGGAAGTCAAGGCCACACGTCAGCGACGGTGGCCACGGGGGCCGAGTTGCGCTCGCATGTCGCCTTCCCATACGGCCGCGTGGCCTTCTTCTCCATCGGTCACCGGAGCGAGGGGGGGAGGGGACGGGATCGGATGGCCTATGGCAATGGAACCTCGCCAGTGAGTGGCGGCGTTTCGCGGCAAACGGTTGCACCAGCGGAGGGAGGAGAGCATGGCGATCGTCTTGAACGGCTTAGAGAGATTGGGAGATCGGAGGAACCGAGCGATGGTGGCCAGCAGCGAGAGATCGGGAGCGACAGAGAGATGGGAGAAGCAGTACTTGGTGTCCATGGCGACGCGACAAGCTGTGGTCATCCAAGGCGATTCTCGAGAGGAGGAGAGGGGCCAAGGGGCGTGGAGAAAGGGGAAAAAAGGGTGGGCGACTGTGAGAATCACCGGGGATCTATGGCAGCGCAAGGCCATGCACGGCGGCGAAGGGGAAAGGCAGAGAGGGATCCGCTGATCGAGCTTGTATATGTTCGGCCTAGGTGCCGTCCAGAGCACATCGGGGCATATAAGGTACGCTCGTGCAGGGGGTTCGACGGGGGAGAGCTCACCAACGAGAGCGAGCGTGGTTCCTATGGCGGAGAGGCGTAGCCGGAAGGGAGGAGGACAGAGGCGGAGGTGCTCGGGCTCCTGGGCACGGCGGCATATTAAGGTCGATTCGATGCCCCGGCTTGAGATCGATGGCGGTGTTCACCGGAGAGCGGCTGGCGGCGCCATGGCGAGGACGAAGCGGGAAGGCGCGGCAGAGCTCGGGTACTCGGGCTCCTTGCTTGGGGTCCAAAGCAAATGAGGGAGGATAAGGCCTCGGAGGGGGATTTTATAGGGGAGCTCGGCTAGGTCGGTTGGGAAGGGACTCAATAATGGAGGTCCAATCATGGATGAAGGAGAGAGGCGGGCGGCTCGAGTGAGGCACGGGAGTTCCTTGCGAGCCGTGAAAATTGACCAACGGCGGCGATTTGCGGGACAGCCAGAGGCGGGTGATTGGACGGCGATATTTGGAACGGGAGCGCGGGCTAGCAAGCGCGCATGCAAGGACGGCGATGACGCGTGCGACGCGGCGCTTTTGACCGGCTTGGGTCCAGGACCGAGGAGAGGCCGGGAAAAAGAGCGACAAGGGGCGCCCAAGGACTAGCAGCTAGCACCTGCCATGGCGGGGCCGAGGTGGGGGCCGTTGTGACGAACAGGAGTGGTCTCGGCATTTGGCCGAGCACCACAGGGGCGAGAACGGGACGGGAACAGGAGGAGACGAGGAGGACAATGACACTATTGGAGGGAAATCGCACAGCGATGCGCGGTCGTGGACACGTGGCGCGGGCGGGCGAGTGAATCGGGCGGCGCGAAGCGGTTCTTGTGGGGCACATGGCATGATCCTACGGAGCGGCTGCCGAGCATGTCCTACATAGCACTGGGTCGAGGGGAGGAAGGAGGCCCAAGGGAACAGTGTCGTTTCCCTTTTTCTCTAGAGATTTATTTGAGAAGGATTAGCTGGTCCGATTGAGATTTAATCTCAAGTTTGATATTTGAGTTTAGGGAATATTCGTGGAACCAGTGAGGGAGTCTAGAGAGGAATTTTGGGCGGTTTAAACTATGGTTTGAATTCAAAAGGCAGTTTGAATTCAGGAAAGGATTCAAGGAATCCAGGGGGAACTCAAGGAGCATATTTAGGTATTTGTCATAATCTTTGTGATCGGATTTTTTTTACGAAATTTTGTAAAGAATCCAGGGATTATTTGAGAGGAATCCGAATGTGAGGATTCGGATGCGAATTCCATTTCAGAAGGGATTAGTTTAGCTCAGGGGCGGATTCAAGGGGTCCCAGATGAGAGTTTGGCAGGTTTATATATATATATATATATATATATATATATATATATATATCGTCGTATACATATATATATGGATGGAAGAGATTTTTGAATAGAAGTTTGATTCCAAGTTGCTTATTGAAACTTGGGGTTCTTAGGGATTCAAACAGGAGCGGAATCAATGGAATTTTAGGAGGGGATCCGAAGGGGGTAAATTTTAGGGTTTTGATTTGGATATTCTGAACAGGTATCGAAGCAAGAACTTTTGAAGGAGGAGATCGAGGAACTCACCGTTAGGATTTTGGAGCGAACTCAGATACGACGATTCGACTTCGAAGATTATTTTGGGAATGGGGGTTTTTGAGAGGTAGGGTTTCGAGATCAAGGACAGGAAAACAAACTGAGATCCATGGCACGACATACAACACAACACACAAAGATCGAAATTTTCACGAGTAGTTTTTAGCAAAAAAAATCGTTTAACGTCTTCCTGAAAGCGGGGCATGACACCGGCCTCCGCCCGAAGCTCGGTGAGCTTCCTAGTAGTCCCTAGAAGCCAACTCGTGCATCAACTCAAACTAATTTGCACCGTAGCACCGATCACTCGACCACCCAAGACTGCTCGCCGCTTTTGCGCGCCGTTCACCCGACTCCAGCCACCTACCATGAACCGACCACCTGCAGACTCACCAGGAAACCCTCTCCATTTTACCTATTGGCTACGTGCCATGATCGGCCGCCGTTCACTGCCGGCAACGGTGAACAGCACCGCCGGCTGCTCCTCGAGCCGTGTCGGCCTCCTGTTTCATTGACATGCGAGCCTGGTTGGATTAGGCGCCAAGGACCAGTATTAAAAGAGATTAAAACCATAGGTATTAATTATTAATATTTCTCCCTATGACATGTTGGGACCTGGACCTATTTGTGAATACCCTAAAGACTCAAGCCCTCTTTACTACTAGGATGTGTCACATCCACTAACAGGTTTTTGTATTTTTGAGATGGAGGGAGTAAGTGTTTTAAAACACATGGGGACTGTGGGTTGGTTTCCTCGAAAGCTTAGGGGTTTTTTGTAAATTTTCCACTCACTGGCCGGTGGACCCAAGGACCTATTTGTAAGAAAACTTTCAAAAGAAATAAAAAAACCCTTTGGGAATGACTAAAACATTTATTTTACCATTAAAAATGGTTTTAAACTTCAGAAATTCATAACTAATTCATTTTAAATCCAAATAAAGTGAAACCACTTTTGTTGGACTCATAAAATTGTGAAATTTAACCTTGTAAGTTTAAATTTGAAAAAACTATCTCCTAAAATACTTTTACAACTATAAACATGAATAAGCCTTATATTTCATGCATAACACTTAGACTATTTAAATAACTTCCAAATAAGTTTTGAATAAAATTGTTTTCCTTCACCTAAATTCATCAAAAGCTTACACCAACACCCAACCTTAGGTTTCATACATTTTTAATGAATTTTTATGTTCTTTGCATTTTATTTGTATTTATTCGTTCTTATATTTAATATAGACGGCAGTTACGCGTGCCATTGAGAAGAGTGAATTAATTCCTGAATAGTTTGACGAAACTCTAGAGCAAGGCAAGTGTGTCCCACCTTTGACCATATTGAATCCTATTTTTGGGAGAAACTATTTTGATTGCTAAATTGCATGCATTATTTGTATTATAATTATTTAAAATATCGGTAATGGCTAGTTATGACCTAATTGTTGCATTATCCTCTGATAATTGTGTCCATGTTACTTGTAACCCTAGAATGGTTGGTGTATGATTTCAATACTCACATGGGATTTTGACTATATTTTATGCTTAGCCATGCTTAGAGGTTACACCAAATAATCTTGTAAATGATTATCCCGGAACTTTGGGATGATTTATGAAAATGTTGTCAGAGGTGTTGCCTTGACCTATTTGCAAATGAAAATGTATGAAACTTGATTTCAGACCAATGCAACAAGTGATACACATATGGTCGTAGTTGCATATTGATAGGGGAGTATTTGCCTAGGTCGATTAAGGACTGAGCCCTATGTCACCAACTAATATTTATAGTACAACCATATGTGCTAGTATGGGATGGCCTTGGCTTATTAAGGTAGTGTTCGTTCCCACTACTCCCCCCAGCTTCTTTTTCTCGTTTTCCGCGCGCATGCTTCCCAAAACGATAAACAGTGCATTTTTTGCAAAAAATTTCTATATGAAAGTAGCTCTAAAAAAGCAAATAGATCCATTTTTCAACTTTTTAATAGCAAATACTTAATTAATCACGTGCTAATGACGTTCCTCATTTTACGTGCGGCTTATTTAAGCCACACAATAAGCCAGAAAGAACAAGGCCTAAGTTACTTAGAGTTCAACCTTGCATATTGCTAGGCTGGTGTAGTATGAACTATTATGTGGGGATAGTTCAAATGAGCTACCTATGTGAACCGTGAGGGGCGGATTGGTCACCTCACGGCATAGGCGTCTAAGTTTATCCAATACAACAATGAAGTGTCTCATGAGAAAATAGGTCGTTTGTCTCACGGCATTACGTTCAAGGCGTGGGTCCACTACCTAACGGCTCTAGGGCGCATCCTAGGGTGGATTCCCGCTTGCCGTGCTGGTGCAAGGCTATACTTTAAGTGATGTAATGGCCATATTATGATCTCTAGACCGCACCCAATGTGCAGAGTGTGGTGATACCGACGGGTATTAGATAAACTAGAGAAAATCATATCATGTGGGTAAAGTTGTATAATCTCTGCAGAGGTAACCTAAACTAATCGATTAGCCGCACTCACAGTCATGAGCGACTTGGGGAAGTATTATGATTATAGATTTTGGTTTTCAAATATGTTTACAAACTGGATTGGATCGGAAAGAGTGGTTTGAATTTGGATTATGGAATTGTCGCCATGGATGGCTGCAAGTTTGATATTATGATGTTATACATTACTCTATATTATGTACATGCTTTAAATGTTTTGAACTATGCCTTTGAAATGGTTGCGAACTAAAATTGGCTTTATACTAAAATAAGTCCACAAATAGTCATTCTTAATATCAGCTTGCATGTACTTAGGATTGACACTTGCCAATACATTCGTGTACTGACCCTTGCTATATTTTTTTTTAGAATTTGATGCAGATTATCAAAGCTTCGATACGGGCAACGTTGATCTTCAGGAAAGATTCATGCTAGGGGTTACCCCTAGTCAGTTACCTTGGAGGTTGGTAGACAGGCACACTGTGAACCACTATATAATATTTCCGCTACTACTCTGTTTATATTTGTGTTAACGCCAAAATTTGGCACGGCTCATATCAGATTCGGTAAAGATAGAAGCTATATCAACCGGAGGAAATTAATCCAGAAGAAACCGGATTTGAGAAGGAATCGTGAAGACCACGTTATGGCAGTTATTTATCTTATCTATTAGATAGTTTTATCTTTTAAGAAACCTGATCTCTTGTCCGATCAGGTCTGTTAGTTTTCCTTTTCTAATTAGGAAAGTCCTGTTCCGTGTCCTATAAGGACTCATGTAACTCGGGGTATAAATACGTATGCCCGGGGACCTTGTAAAACATCCACACAGATCAATCAAATTCGGCGCATCGCCACCCTTTCGACGGGTTCTTGCTTCTCGAGCGGGGCTGCATCGGTTAGGTCCGAACTCCTGCGAGAGGGTAAGACTCGTCACCCCTTACCCAGGTGTATCTGCCCTGTCTACGGCTGCATCGGTTCGGTCCGACCTCTTAGGCCGATCAGGTATACCACATCACGCGTGCGTAGATCTTATCAGCTTACTGGGGGCGATTTATCATCAGCTCGTGCTGCATCGGTTGGGTCCGACCTACTGAGCTGCCAGCGATAAATCGTTCCTGCTAGGTTGATGGTTTTTGCGCAAGTGTCTTATCGGAATGTATAGCCGGTAAGTTATCATTTACATCACGATTGCATTAGATCTATCGGCTCATCGAGGTTCGTTTATCATTATTAATCTGTGTTGCATCAGTTAAGTTTGAACTACTAGATTGATAGTGATAGATTTATCCTTGCTGAGTCGATAGGTGTATATGCGATGTTCTATCGGAGTGCTTAGCCGATAGGTTATCTTTTTATAAAGCCGACTGTATTATCTTTACTATTTTGGTCGTCTATATTATCATCGGTTTTCTAGCCGATGCACATGTGTTTCCTTGGCAGTCGGCTAGCTTACTATTCTGCCTATCTATTTTATCATTGGCTTCTAGCCGATGCATATGTTATACTGACAGCTTATCTATTTGCTTATAGCGTTATCGGTTTCCTAGCCGATACACAGGTGCCATCGGCCATCGGCTACAAGGGGCCTACATCAGTCCGTATCGGCCGATAGCCAATGTGCAATTGCTGCTGGCCCGAGCACGAGCACGCCGAGGACAAGGGCCTGGGTACAGGCGTAGCCGATGTGCGAGCACTGTTGGCGCCATCGGCTGAAGGAAGACTTTATCGACGTATCGGCCGATCGCTGCTGGTAGCCGGACGCGGGCACGAGGTCCCGGGCTCGGGCAACAAACGAGAACCCGAACATGGGCAACAGGCGAAGACTCGGGCGCGGACACAGGCGAGGGCCCGGGCAAGTCGGGCAGTCAGTTCAGGGGAATTCGGTACAGGAGCTATCGGCAATCGGTTGGAAGGAGTCTACATCAGTATGTCGGCCGATTGATTCACTGAATTAATATTTTCTCCTTGTCAATTATTGGGTCAAATTGACTGGCACGCCTGCGAACCTCAAGATTTTAGGACCTGCACTGGAGCTAAGCAGATCTCCCAGGCCTTCGTATGTTCAATCGCATCAAACCAGATCATCAACAAGCTTCTTGGCACACCCGGTGGTTTTTGGTGCAAACAATTTGGCCGGTCGGCCTTATTGGTATTGTAAAACCTAAGTCATGTATAACCTATTATCTCTATATACAAATAAGTGTTGTATGAAAATGTTGCCGAGTTGTGGATGCATGTATTCGTCACTGGTCATGGGACTAGTACGGTGTACGCTCTAGGTGTTCCGGGAATTCCATCACCAGGTGCTGACATATGCTTTTGCATACCGAAGTGCCAAAGAATAAAAAATATATAGGTGATAAATAAAATGAACATGATCTTTTTTATGGTTGCTAAGTGGAGGGGTTAAGAATTAGTGATACTGGAGAAATTTTCCTCATAATTCTATATTTTGGTCAATGTTGCTAAACTAGATAAGCACCAGCCATTGACAGATTATGATGAAGTCTTGGATGCTTAGGTTTCACTACTATAGAACATGCCATTCATGCTGGCATATTAGTGCCGGTTCCTCTAGAACCCGCACTAGAACCGACACTGATATGTGGTTTCCCGCCCCCCGCCATGCCCGCGCCCACCACCAAACAACAACCGGCACTAATGAGCTAGCACTGATGATAGCTTATCAGTGCCGGTTCAGGGAACCAACTGGCACTGATGAGCTGGCCGGTCATCGGTGCCGGTTCACACCCCCAACCGACACGGATTTGGCCGTCATTAGTATCGGTTGGGTGGTTTGAAGATCCATGCTGGGCGGGAACCCTATCACTACCGGTTGGTATTACCAACTGGCACTGATGGTGGATCATCAGTGCCGGTTGGTTGTACCAACTGGTACTGATGATTCTCTATATATTTACCTCTTTACACAGACTCAATCTTGAGCTGGTAGAGCAGAATAGGCAGGTGGTCCCTTCTGCTCATCTACTCGAGAGGGGGCGAAATTTTGCCTCTTTTTTTTTGAATCTTTGATATTTGGGAAGCTCTTTTCGGATTTTATTGGCGCATTAGAGTGAATAGTGAGGTAAGTACAATTTCCACACTCTTAATTACTATTTATATATATATTGTTTGTAATTAATTCTTGATTGAGTTTATTATACACATAGTGTGAGTGTGTGAAAATTATTGATTGTGTTTATTATTTCTTATGCACCGTAATCCATTAATTATACACCTAGAGCGTTATCTTTTGAAAAATTATTTGCTCGCTTTCTTGTCCTCTCTTTGCATTATATTATATAGTTGCAATGTGGTCAAATCTTAGATTATTTATTAATAGGATATTGATTGTGGTATTTAGGTATTGTGAATGTGTGAAAAATATTGATTGCGTTTATTATACACATATTGTGAGTGTGTGACAATTATTGATTGCGTTGAATATGTGAAAAATATTGATTGCATTTATTATACACATATTGTGAGTGTGTGACAATTATTGATTGTGTTTATCATTTCTTATGCACCGCAATTCATTAATTATACACCTAGAGTGTTATCGTTTCAAAAATAATGAGCTCACTTTTTTGTCCTCTCTATGCATTATAATATATAGTTGCAACGTGGTCAAATCTTACATTATTTATTAACAGGATGCATGGTATTTATATGGTTATTTTTGAAATTATACAGATGGATCGACGGTGGATGTACAGTTCAAAACGCTCTTCCCTAGAGTACATTAAAGGAGTAGCTACATTTCTAAGGAATCTATGCCAGATGCTGTGTGACGGGGAGGGGGATGAGTATAATGCCAATAATAAGGATAGAGAGAAGTTCGACCGCATGCGTGGAGACAACAACACACCACTCTTCCCTGGCTCCAATGAGTCAAAGTTGCATGTTATCTTCTCACTGCTACAGCTCAAGGCAAGCAACGGCTGGTCAGACAAGAGTTTCACATAGCTACTATCTCTTTTAGGGGAGATTCTTCTAGAAGATCACATACTGCCTGAGACCACATATCAGGCCAAGCAAGTTATCTGCCTACTGGGACTAGAAGTGCAAAAGATACATGCATGTATAAATGATTGCATCCTTTACCGTAAACAATACGCAAATCTAGATGCCTGCCCAGTATGCAAGGCATCAAGGTACAAGTGCAGAGATGGTGATGGTCAAGAGGATAGCAGGGAGAAGCGCAAAAAGCGGATCCCGGCAAAGGGGGTGTGGTACTTCCCAATAATTCCTCGGATAAAACTCTTTACATAAATAAAAACCACGCGAAGATGATGCGATGGCATGGCGAGGAGTGTAAGAAAGATGGAATGCTTCGACATCCAGCTGATGGGTCCCAATGGAGGAATATTGCCAGGAAGTACAAAGGGTTCGCATCAAATACAAGAAATGTAAGGTTTGGGTTGAGCACCGATGGTATGAATCCATTCGGCGATATGAGTAGTTGTCACAGCACTTGGCCAGTGGCACTATGTATCCACAATTTTCCCTCCTGGCTATGTATGAAGCGCAAGTACATGATGATCCTGCTGATTATCCAAGGACTGAGACAACCCGGGAACAATATTGATGCGTACTTGAAGCCATTGGTAGAAGATCTTGTGGAGTTGTGGACTAATTGCGTACAGGTTTGGAATGCGTACAAGAGGACCTACTTCGATCTGCGTGCAATACTCTTTGTCACAATCAATGATTATCCCGTGCTTGGCAACCTTGCAGGCCAGACCGTGAAAGGTGCAAACGCATGCATGTAGTGCTTGAATGACACCGCGCACCTATGGCTCCCACATTCAAGAAAAATGGTATACATGCGTGTCACGCCCAGAAATTCACCAGAATTTCCAAAGCTAATTTGTGCAATAAATCCTCGTCCAGGAATCAGCCGAGGTACACAAATTGACAATTTGATAAACATAACCAAAACGAAATAACGATAAATACTTACAACAGAGGCACGTAGTCCTCACACAGGAGAAAACAGCAGCGGAACGGCAACTAGCGTAGCTTCAGCACCAAGCCACAGGCAGCTCAACTGGGGTATAAGCCAAACACCAACTTCTCCTCCTCGCAAAGCTTCACTCTAAAGATTGCAATAATGCAAGACTGAGTACCACCCACCGTACTCAACAAGCCACACTAGGGAATGCAATGTAATGCAATAGGATACCAAAGGAAAGGCATAATATGACTTATTTGCATAAAACAACATTTAAAACATTTGCACTTTAAAACCATTAAAACAGTATAGTTTAATTATTAATCAGTATTGAATCAACCACTGAACAGCGCTCCAACGCAGTTCAGGCCCAAACCAAAACATCTCCAAACAGGAGCTATCAATATTCCATCACTTATTTCCATTAATGAGTAGTGTGAGACTAATCACAGAAACATTGCTAGGCCGCTCATTAACCGCGAGCACGGCTATTCGAATAGTTTTACTCTGGCCAGAGGTGTACCAATTTACCCACAAGACACAACTCCACAACACATCACTGTGCGCCTTAATACCACCACGGTACCTCGGAAAGGAATTGTGATAAGACCCTCCATGTAACCCGCACAACAAGGGAGCCACCCGCTGGACCACCAGTTTCCGGCAGGAGCTGATCAGGCCCCCAACAGGGAAACGATCCAACGCCCAAGACATGGACTTATTGACGCAGCCATGGTGGTCTTATTGACACAGCCACAACACACCATGGTGGACCCCGGTTGAACGTACTACACATTGGATCCTACCATTACCCAGCTGGCTTGTGGTTAGCACGAGTGTTGCTTCGCCAACAAGTAGTCCGCGAACCGGTCCTTAACTGTCATGAGCACTGCTAGCAACATTCCAACCTGGTGCTCACAACCCACATCAATCAAGTTTTAGTTGGACATAGTTAATTAATCAACCACGACTCACTGTCGTGAAAATATAGCCATTAATCCATAATTAGTCATAAATGAGTCATTAATTACCCACATAAAATGACACTATAGTTTTCTAGGCATGGCTAAGCAAAATCCTAAATAATCTAAGCCAAATAAATAATTAAACATCTGGCTAGTCAATATTATTACCCGGAGTATCAAGGTATAGATATCAACATCAAAATGGCCATAATTATCAATGGATATTGGATATAGTAAATACCCACAATAATGTCATTCGAAAACATTTCATGCAATTAACTTGAAAATAAAATAGTTTTCACAACTAGGATCAACATGCTCAAGGAGATTGTCGTGTGACTTGCCTTGCAATCGCAAAAGTCTTCAAATACTCTTCCGAACTCTTCCGTAGACTCCGAAGTCTTCCGAATCGACGATATACGTAACTACACGTAAAACAATAATAATCCTAAGAAACTCCAAATAAACAATACATAAAAATACATAAATGAGTGAATTATGATTTTAGATAATTTAGGAAGAATAACGGGTCGATTCGGACTTCAAACGGAAAATATATGGCTTTTGGGAAGATTGAATCCAGAATGAATCCGAAAAGAATGTGAAAAGGAATTATCTTGGGAAATTCTCTCGGAAGTTAATTAATGGAGGAAATGTTTTTGGAGGATATTGAGTGGGGCCCATTTGTCATACGAAACAAGGGAGAGGAAACTGCTTGGGCCCCGCATGGCATACACAGATGAGGGCCACCCAGCAGTGACTCAAGGCGAGGGCAAGCTCCTGCCCATGGTAGGATGCAGCGACGGGAGACCGAGGCAGGGGAGAAAAGACGCGGCGGCGAGGTTGGCGTGGAGCCGAGGCGAGGGCGACGACGCTGCGCCGACGGTGACGGGTTGATGGCACAGGGCGGAGGCCGAGAGGAGGCGACGTCCTCGGGGCGGGCGCATCGGCGTCGGGGGACGACGGCAGCGGACGCCGAGGGGCACCAGAGCGGAGGGAGATGAGAAGAGAGGCGGTAGCTAGATGCAGTGTGGCGGCGTTCTCGCGGAGCGACGCGAGGCGGCTTCGGTGCGACGGCGACGCATCAACAGGCAGAGGAGGAGGGAGGCGGCTCCGGCGGACAGGTAGATGCCGGCGACGACGAGGCCGAGCGGGGAACAGCACGGCGCCTGGCAGAGAAGATGGAGGCGACGGGGCAAATGCTCACCGGCAACGCACGGCAGATGGGGATGACGACGACCATGGCGACAGCAGGCAGAGGAGGGAGGAAGCGATACGAGGATGCTCACCGGCGGGCTAGGCAGAGACAGCCGGCAGGGCGGCGGCTGAGGCAGCGCAGGATGCCGGCGCGGCGGCGGGTGTAGACGGCGGCGCGGCTTCCGAACCAGCGGCGCACGGGAGAGAGCGGCGCTGGGCGGCGGTAGATGGAGACAGCAGGGCGCGCGACGGGGTGGCGGCGGCGGCCTGGCGGCGTGGAGAAGGAGCAGAGCCGGCTAGGGCACAGGGGGCAGCGGCGGCTATATATATGGGGCTTGGCTCCGGCGGCGGCACGGGAGCGGCGACGCGGGGATTCGGGGCGCGGTTGCGGGGCGGAGGGTAGGGGGTGGCGCTGGGCTGGACCGGCGCGTAGCTTGGGCCGAGGACGGGCGCAGGCGAGGGGAGGGCGGCGCCGGGGCGCAGGCCGGGCCGAGGAGAGGGTGCGGCACGGGCGAGCCGAGGGCGCGCGGGCACGGCACGGCAAGGGAGAGGGCACGGGCACGGCACGAGCGAGGGAGAGCACACGGCGAGCGAGAGGCGCGGCCGGGCAGGGAGTCTCGGGGTGCGCGTGGCGGCCCGGGCCGGGAGCTCGACCTGGAAGAAAGACAGAGGAAGGAAGAAAGAGGAAAGGGGAAAAAAAGGAGAAAGGAGAGGGGTCTTCTGATAAAATTCCAAATTTGGAAAATTGGAATTTATAAATTCGAGATATATTTCTGAATTGAAGATTTGTAGAAATATTTAGAGGTCGGAATATTCTGATAATCAGAATCTATACATATATATATGGGATATTGAGGGTATATACATTCATACATATATATATATATATATACATACGTATATATACATAGGTATAAATATATATATTGGGAATCAAACAGTATTTGGAAGTAATTAGAAAAAGAATATATGTAGTGGGGGTCCGGGAGACGGAATATATTGTGGGATTCAGAGAATGAAGAATATTTTCCCGATGGAAATTTGGGGAGTAGAATATCGGGATATTCGAGGAATATTTGGGAAAACAAATATCGGATTATTCATCGGTTTGGGAACTAGAGGGGATTTTCTGGGAAACATTTATATGTCCAAAATAGATGAATATTTTGGGGAATTCAAAAGGGAGACTATTTGGCGGGATTCGAAAAGGAAGGGTATTTTATCAAAGAATATTTGGGGAAACCGGATCTCGGAATAATTTGGGAATCCGATAAAATTGGGAATTATTTTGCAGAGATCAATAGTTCGAATTATTCAAGCATAATTGAACTTCCCAAAATATGTGGATATTTTGGAGATGCGGGAAATTATAATATTTTCCCGGGAATTGACGAGGGTGTTTTATTGGGACTGGAATTTGGAGAAATCTCAGGCGATTGGAGATTTGGATTTATTTTGACAGAAAAGGGGTTTAAGGGAATATCTGGAATTTATCTCAAAGGGAAATATAGATATTTCGAATACAAAGGATCTCAGATTGGGAGTCCAAAAGAGTTCTAGAGTTTCAAAAATGAATAAATCCGGTAACTCCGAATTTAGATTTTCGAGGTGACTTTAGGGTTCTGGGAACGACACAAAACCCTAGAGGAAAAAGGGAGTCAGAGTTCATGATAAACGGGGGAGACTTCAAAGGACTGAATTAGAAACGACCCGAACAGGGGAAGGGACAAGGAATTTATTTTATATTTAATTACCTTACTTTAGTGATCTTTATAGCATTAAAATTAATTCTGTAGCTCCGAAAAATCCAAGAAAATTTCAGAGAGTTTATTAAATCACGAGGAATTTACCAGAAGTAAATGCCACTATGAAACACGAAGAATTTATTATTGTAAATACTCAAATGCTTAAAATACTCCGACAAAACCCCTGGAATATAAAAGCATCCAAGTATTTATTTAAAGATTTAAACTCGGGATTTTTAATATTGGAAATTTCAAAATTTTATTCAAACTCTTTTCTCAAACAAAGATTTTCTAGTGTATTCTTGTATTTCCATTTACCCACGATAATTTTTAATTAAGGCGATTTTCGGGGCGTTACAATGCGCCATCGCAGGTTTCTCCGGAAAAAACACCCGTACCGCAAGAATAAGAAAGAATTTGATGGGACTATTGAGAATGGTAGTGCTGCCATGCCCTGAAAATCGCTTTACTTAAAAATTGTTTTTGGGTAAATCAAAATACAAGAATACGCCAGAAAATTTTTGTTTGAGAAATGTGTTTGAATAAAATTTTGAAATTTCCAATATTAAAAATCCCAAGTTGAAAATTTTAAAATAAATACTTGGATGCTTTTATATTCCCGAGGTTTTGTCGGAATATTTTAAGCGTTGAAGTATTTATAATAATAAACTCTTTCTGTTTCGTAGTGGCATTTATTTCTAGTAAATTCCCCACGACTTAATAAGCTCTCTGAAATTTTCTCGGAATTTTCAGAGCTCCAGAATTAATTTTAATGGGACAAAGATCATTTCTATAATTAGATAAATCTATAATAAAATTCCTGTCTTTTCCCCTGTTCGGGTCGTTCCGCTTCAGTCCTTTGAAGTCTCCCCATTCATCGTGAACTCTGACTCCCTTTTCTTCTTTGGTTTCATATCGCTCCCGGAACCCTAAAACCTCCTCGACGTTCCGATTCTCAAAATACACCGATATTTCAAGTGATCGAATGCTTCCTAAACTATTCCCCTCTCGTTCTTGACCCCCAAAATATTCCCTATATTTTGGAAGTTTATTTACTCCGTTTTTTGAACTCCGTGAAATATATTTCTCGAATATCCTAATTTCTCGGTCGACGCAAAAATACCCTCCATGTTTCCCCAAGTTCCTGATTCCGTAAATATTCCCAATTGTTCTTGATTCCGGAATATTCCTGCTAACTCCTTCCAATATTCTAGAAATTCCCAAAATATTCTTATACTTGGAAGGTTCCAAAAATTTCGGTGAATCTCCTCGATTCCAAAGAAATATTTCGATTTCCAAAAGTGTTTCGGCGTTTTCGCTTTTCCATATATATATATATATATACGCCAACGTTCGTGACCCTCCAAAATTCCGAACAATTTCCCAATATCCGATATTCCTAATACTTCTTGAAATTCTAAAATTTAAATTCTAAATTTGGAGAATTTCTAAAAAAATCCTCAAAAATCCCCATCTTTTCTCCTTCTTTTCTCTTTTGTTTTTCTTCCAATTTTCCCTTTCCCCTTTTATTTTTCTCTCCTTTCTGGTTTCCTCTCTCCTGTTCGTCTTCTTCCCCAGGCTCCTTCTCTCTCTTTGTTTCTCCCGATGGAGCCAGGGGCTCGGCCCGGCTGGCCGCCCTGGGTTGCGCCCCCCTCGGCTGCGCTCCTATCTGGGCTCGGCCCACGACGCCCCGGCCTCCGGCCGCGCAACTGCCATGGCCGCCAACCCCGCGCCGCACGACCCCATGATGCTGCCATTCCCGCGTCCCCTTCCTCCCGTGCTCGCGTCCAACTGCGTGAGCCGAGGTCACCATCCACTTCCCCCACTCCCTCCCCACATTCTCCCATCTTCCCGTGAAGCCCGGCACGCGATTGAGCACCACGCCCCACGATGCTGCCATGACCTACGCTCCTGCTTTCCCCCAAATTTGCCCCTGCCGGCCATGCCTCCAGCCGCCGCCACCTGGCTTTGCCCGCCATTGCCTGCGCCTCCTCGCCACCCCGCCGCCGCCAGCTCGTGGCTGCCGTCGCCCACGCCACTGCAGCCGCCGCTGCCATCGGGAGTCCCTGTCGCTGCCGTTCTGTTCCAGTGCGCTGCCGTCCCAGGAAGCCACCGCCTGCACCTCCGCCGCCGCGCTAGCCTGCCGCTCCAATGCGCTGCCTCGTCGCACCAATGCCAGGAGCCAGCGCCACTGCTCGGCTGCGGTCGTCGGCGTCCTTCACCGCCCCGAGGTGAGCATCCTCCTCGGCGCCGCCCCTTCCCCGAAGCCACCGCCACCCTGCAAGTCGACCTGAGCTGCCCCTGCTCCCTGCTGTTGCCAGCACCGCTGCCGTGCCTTGCCTGCGTGCGCCGTCGCCTCGCTTTCACCTGCCGCCCACGCCGCTGGTGTGGACGTCACCGTCGCCGTCATCAGCTCCCCGACGCCAACGTGGGTGAGCCTCCTGTTCCTCTTAGTGCCTCGCATCGTCGGCACCTTGGTTTCCCCTGCTACCCTCAGCGCCGCCGCCCTGCTGTCGCCATCTGGTGCAGTCGTCGGCGTCGTCTCCGCGAGTCCTGCCTGCAACCGGTGAGCATCTCGACCAGTGTCGCTCTCGGTCAACTCCCTACTCCGCTTTGTGTCATCGTCGGCATCATCGTCTTCATCTACAACCTGAGCCCCGTCTGCCCCTCCACCTCGTCGGTTCACCATCGTTTGCCGTCACTGATCGGTCGTCGCTGTCGCCTAGTCGTTTTTCCCCGTGTTGCTGCTTGTGGCCGACGGTCCTCGACGCCGTGCCACCGTCGAACGCCATCTCCTTTGTGCCACAGACGTTGTCTCCTCGTCACCTCTGTGTGCCGCGGGCACCGCCGAACGTCAACTCGGCACCACCGTCCTTCGCTGCTCAGTGCCGTCATCTGCCGAACGCCGTGGCCGAGCCCCTCTGCGTGCTGCCATGACAGGAGCTCGGACGCGTGTCACTGTCGTGCGGGCCACCTCCTATGTCTCCTTCCTCCGTGACCGATGTGTGGATCCTCTCTATAGCAAGTGGGCTCATAAACTACTATCTAATCCGATCCCGTTGGTAGATTTCTCAAAAACTCAATCGTAGCCATCCAAGACACATAAAATCTCGGTCCGACCCTGACCGAAGGATTTCTCCAAGATTCACTCTACCCGTTGGATCATCCTGATCCAATCCATCCAAGTTACTAGATCCACGTAAAATGCCAAACCAATTTCAACCGTTTAAATCCATCCAAATCGAATCTCAGCCGTTGACTCTTTTTAATCCGCCAATGCCCTGTCAGCCCTAACCCAATCCACCACTCCAGCTATTCCTCAAAATTGTGAGCCATGACAGTACCACTCTTACTCCAATGCCAAAAATAATTCTTTTAATTTAATCCCGAGAGAATATTCTTTTTCTAATTCTTTTCGGATTTCCTCTGAATTCAATCTTCCAAAAGCCATATCTTTTCCATTTGAACTCTGAACCGACCTGTTCTTCTTCCTAAATTCATTTAAAATTATAATCTACTTGTTTATGTATTTTTTATATACTGTTTATTTGGAGTTTCTTAGGGTTTTTATCATTTTGCGTGTAGTCGCGTATAATCGTCGTTTCGAAGGATCACGGAGTTTACGGAAGAGTTCGGAAGGGCAATTGAAGACTTTTTGTTGCAAGGCAAGTCACACGTTCATCCTTGAGCATGTTGAACCTACTTTGTGAAACATTTTACGATTTATAAATAAATTACATGTTTTGCTAATTATATGGAATATGGGACAACCTATCCGCTTGCTTGAGACCCTGTTTATTAGTTATCCATTCCTTGATAACCTTGGGTAATAATCTGACTAGCTTATGTCTTATTCGGTGACTTGGCTAGAGATAGGACCTGCTTAGCCATGCTTAGTACTACTAGATCACTGAAGGGATAATCATATTATTTCTATATTTGAAAACATGATGAGCCGTGTGCTCGAGATGTTTGACCATGGTGATTGGTCGTAACTAATCAACTAAAACGTGATCTAATGGTGGGCTATGGGTGCATGGTTTTGCTGGTCGCACCCATGGCAATTAAGGACCGGTTCGCGGGAACCTCTTGAGTAGATTTCCGTACAACCACAAGCCAGCATGGGCAACGGCTGGGCATGTAGCGTCTCTTCTCCCTCTCCTAGGCACCGATGGTGAGGATGGGTGTGATGGAGTTGGGTCGGCCCGAGGTTGGGTTGATCGGCTTCCAGATCTATCGTGGCGCAAGGGGGGTAGCCTGACCGATGTGGGGTGTCCTAGCGGCAGGTGCAACCTCAGCGTGGTGTGGATGGTTAGGGAGAGGTTGCGTGAATGGTCCTATCGCGGCCCCTTTACCGTGGGTGACGGGCACATGGAGACATGTGCGGGGCTGTGTCTTGTGGGTAAAGTTGTACACCTCTTATCAGAGTAAATCTATTCGAATAGCCATGCCCGCGGTTATGGGCGATTGGCCATGTCGGCGAAATGGAACTAGGGGCCCACATACCCCGGGGACGCGTGGGACTTCGGCCACGTTAGCTCCTCCGGGTCCACATTTTGCACTGGTGACGGCCGACTATAGCCTTCTTCCCGCCAAGTACCTGGAGCCCGAGCACTGCCCGGGCCCGGGTGCGCCGTCCCCAGGCGCCTCGCGACGGCGCCCACATCCATCTCGGGCCCCAGGACATCCGCTGCTCTCGGGCTCCGGGGCCCAAGGACATCCCTTGTCCCGGGTCTCGCCCCCGTACCCGGGGCCTCGGCTTCGGTCCCGGCCCTCGGGATATAATACTGGGACTCCCCGTCCCGAGCCTCGCTCCTAGGCCCGGGGCCCACAGGCTCCATTCCCGGGCCCCAGGTCTCGCAGGCTCAGTTCCCGGGGCCCACACGCTCCGTGCCCGGCCCCGGGTCCCGGGAACGGAGCTTCCCGAGCCCCAAGTCTCACAGGTCGGCCATGGGGCGCACCGGGGTGTTCCTGGGCCTCGGGCCTCGCCCCCGGTCCCGGGAACCACGGACTCAGCACCCGGACCCGGGTCCCGACTGCCTCGGTCCCGGGTCCCGGGTGCCGACTGGGGACTCACATCTTCCACCCCGAGGAGCTCGAGAAGTGGGTCCCGGTTGATCGGCTTCCCGGTTGATCGGCCTCCCGGTGATCGGCTTCTCCCGGACGGATCGGCTTCCCCCGGCTGATCGGCTTCTCCCGGTCGGACCAACTCTCCAATTACCAGCATTAATGACGATGCGACGGGGCGTGTCGCCCCTGTCGCCTGCTTGGCCACGCGTGGGTCTCCCATGATGGCCCCCCGCGGGCCTGCTCTGCCACGTGTGGACGTCTCGTGACGACCCCCCGTGGACACACGACCGTGCCGTCAGAGACTTTTGACTTCGGCGGTGAGGGCGTGTGCTGTCACATCTTCGCCACCTGCAGTAGACCGACACCAGCCACCCGCAACAGCCTAGCAGCATGGCGACCAGACGACCTGACGCGCCGCCTGCAACAGACCAACTCCGGCGTGGGCTCAGCAGGCGGACGTGTGCGACGAGATGTATCGAACCGAGAGAAGCTTCTCTCTCCCAGCATGTATACCAGGCACTGTGGACTCCCCTTACACAATAAAAGGAGGATCCAGGCCACAGGCTAAAGGGGCCTTTTTTCCCGGTCTCTGACGGACTCGATCTCTGACTCTAGCTCACTGTCTCTCTACTGTTCATCTTCCTCAGCTTGCCCGGTCTCTCTTCTTCCCCGGCTAGCTCCTCAGTACCCTGAGTTCATCTTGTAACAGCATACCACATTCATCTCCACATAGCCAAACACATAGGAGTAGGGTATTACGCCTCCGCGCGGCCCGAACCTGTATACTTCCTCCTGTCTTCCTTGTGTGCCATCCATTGTTCCATCAATCCACCGGACGCCGCAGTCGCCTGAGAACCACTCCCCTGGCCGAACCTCAAAGGGGGGTCTCCAGACTTCCCGCTGTCGGGGTTTAGACCTTCGACAGGCCAAGACTCACCGTGATTAGTCTCACCCTTAATTAACTTGACTTAATGGAACTGGTATTGTTCAGGTGGATGGTTTGGGCCTGATCAATGTGGTGTAGCGTTGTTCAGTGATGGATTAAGACTGATTAAAATAACAACTGCTTTACCTGTTTTATCACTACTACTATTTACAACCGCCTTTACGCAAATGAGCTACCAGCCTCCCTTTGAAATCCCGTGCATAAATGCATCATTGGTGTGGCTTGCTGAGTACGGTGGGTGGTACTCAGGCTTGCTATGTTCCCCTTTTCAGAAGTGAAGACCGTTCGTGTCGAAGTTGAGTTTGAAGGCCTTGGCTTATACCCCAGTTGAGCTTGCTTGTGGTATGGAGCTGAAGATATGCTAGTTTCGTCTTTCCGCTGCTGTTTTCTTCTGTGTGAGGACTAAGTGCCTCTTCTGTAAGTATTTACGCTTTATTTACGTTTAGATCTGTTTATTGATTTGTCATTTTGTGTATCCTGGCTTGATTCCTGGACAGGGATTTTAATATACAAAATAGTATAGAAATTGGGTAAATTTCTAGGCGTGACAAGTGCTCCTGTACATGTCACTAGAGAAGAGGTATTTCAAAAAGTGAAGAAAATCAAAGTTATTAGGAAAAGGATGTTGCGATGCAACTGCCCAGGACGAGCCACATCTATGGAAGAAGAGATCTGTGTTTTGAGACGTACCATATTGGAAATACTTAGATGTTCGTCATGCGATCGATGTCATGCATGTTGAAAAGAACGTGTGAGAAAGTCTTATTGGTATTTTGTTGAACATACCTGGGAAGACAAAAGATACATTGAAGTCAAGAAATGATTTGCAAGAACTTGAAATCAGGGAAGAGTTGCACCCGTAAGAAAAAAATGGCGAAGGTCACTACCTCCCTGCTGCCTGCTTCACCCTTAGTAAAGCTGAGAAAATAAGCTTTTGCGAATTCTTACATGGAGTCAAAGTCCCATCTAGATATGCATCCAACATTAGTAGACGGCTCAATCTGAAAGAGAAGAAATTAGTTGGCATAAAGTCACATGACTATCAAGTGATAATGACACAACTACTTCCCATTGCGATAAGAGGTATTCTGCCGCAGAAGGTACGGGGACTAATAACAAAACTGTATGTCTTCTTCAACACGATCTCATAGAAGGTTATCAATCCGACAAAGCTGCAGAAACTATATGAAGACGTCGTCATTACGCTATGCCAGCTAGAGATGTGTTTTTTTCCGTCATTTTTTGACATCATAATACATCTTATCGTTCATCTTGTAAAAGAGATTAGGATCCTAGGCCCGTGTATATGCACCAAATGTATCCTTTCGAGAGGCTTATGGGGGTTCTGAAGGGTTATGTCCATAACAGGTCCCGTCTAGAAGGGAGTATTATTGAAGGTATTGCAACCGAGGAGGTCGTTGAGTTCTGCATCGATTATATGGACCTCAAGCCGATTGGTGTCCCACTCTCCTGTCACGAGGAGAGGCTCCAGGGTAAAGGAACTATCGATCAGAAATTAATCTACGCTCCCGACATTAAGTCGATGAGGCAAGCCCGTTTCGTGGTGCTGCAGCAATCAGTAATAGTGTCTCCGTTTTTTGACATGCACATGAACATACTACGTGGGCAAAACCTGACAAGGTCAGATGCTTGGATTTTACAGCAACATAAGCGTCGTTTTGGTGATTGGTTGAAGGTGCATATCATTAATACAGGCACAGACAATGAACAACTAAGACATTTGGCTCGGGGACCATCTAACACCATCGTGACATTCCAAGCATATATCATGAATGGGTTTAATTTCTACACAAAGAAGCAAGACGCGAAGAGTACTAACCAAAACAGTGGTATCCGCATGGATGTGTACAATAGAAATGGCCACAAGGACATGTACTACAGAGTCATAACTGATATGATGCAGCTCGACTATGGCCCTCTCAAGGTCCTGTTTTTTCGGTGTCAATGGGTCAATACCAAGAAGGGCATTAAGATTGACAAAGACAGGGTGACTATTATAGATCTCAAGCAAGTCGGATATAATGATGAGCCATTTGTACTCGCTAATGATGTAACACAAGTATTCTATGTGACGAATCAATCCGCCAAGGGCCGCCACGTGGTTCTTCAAGGGAAGCGAAAGATTGTCGGAGTTGAGAATGTCATTAGTGAGGAAGACTACGTCAAAGAATTTAAGCTACCTTCATTTGCAGTGTGACATCAACATGACTAAGGAAGAGCAAGTTGATAGAGATGTCACATACATATATTGCGATCATGACGAGGGTGTGCTCATCCCTGCGAAGTAGACACATCACATCCCTGCGAAGTAGACACATCAATGTATCTATTTTGGTGCTTGATTAATGTACACCTACAATCTAGCTTTTATTATGAACACATCTACTTTATTAATGAATTTGCTATAATATGAATTTCTAAGAACTATTTAGTTTCTCTGACCACAAAAAATATTTTAGTTTACTATAATATAAATTTTCGATAACCATTTAGCTTCTCTAACTATATAAAGTATTTATAACATCAATTTTCTAAAAGGTAGCAATTAATTTTCTAAAGAACAATAATAAATAACTATTTATAAACTATTTTCTTGCAAAAACAAATCTGTGCCGGGTGTTATCTGTGGGTGGGGCTAGCACCTGGCAGGAGTGCCACCCATACCGGGTGGTGGTACCACCCGGCACAAATGAGTTTACTATATATATTTGCGTTATCTCGCACAGCCCTCTGCCAGTCCCCATTCGAGCTTCCAAAACTCTAACCGCCGCACGCGTTGTAGGAGCGCCGCCGCCCTAGCCCTAGCCTGCCATCGCCCGGCGAGCGCGGCCACCCAGCCCGTTGCCTACGCCGACCCCGACGCCGTTCCCGACGCCGTCCCCAAGCCCCGACCCCGACGCCGACGAGGAGGTCCACTGCATCCATCGGAGCCGCCGCCACCCAGCCTGTTCCCGACGCCGACGCCGGCGCCGTCCTCAAGCCCCGACCCCGACGCCGACGAGGAGCTCCACCGCATCCATCCGAGCCGCTGCCTCCCAGCCCGTCGCCGACGCCGACCCCGACGCCGACGCCATCCCCAAGCCCCCACTCCGACGCCGACGGGGACCTACACCGCATCCATCCGAGCCGCCGCTACCGGAGGTAGGCGTCTCCACCCGGTTCCTCCTCCCCTGCCCTCTATTACGACCTCTAACCCTCATTCCCCTCCCCTTCATTCCCCCAGATCCCAGTGAGCCACCCCCTTGGAGGACCGCCCGCCACCAACCAAGGTTAGCCCATCCCCGACGTCCCCGGTTTGTCCCCGCCGACGACCAGAAGAGAGACGGCCGGCACCACGCAACACCGCCCTCCCGCCGGACTCCGGTTCGCTAACCAAGGTTAGCCATTTTTGTGTGCCTGGACTTCCGGGTGCATGGGCGAACTACTTGCTTTGCTGTTGATGTGTTTCATTTGTTACTAGTATGTGGATGAGAGATTCGCCTCAAACTGATAAGAAAAAGTTTATGTGTTCGTGTGGCGTAAGCTGTCAATTCTTACTTTATCGTGCACATATGTGCGTGCACATATATAGGTGTTAGATGTCTTCGTGTGATACATATAACAATCAGTGATGATGTGTGTATAAAATGAACTCCTATGCTACATACTTTCAAAGTTAGTGGTACTAAAGTTAAGTAGGTTATACCACTCCTAGCTAGGCAGTCATGAAAATAACAAACACATCTCTCGGTATTTCGCACATGTATCAATTATTCCACTCAAATTGATTCTTCCCTAGATAGATAGATCTGGTCGTTTCTCTGACTGACACTAATTCACCATATGCAAGCTGAATGTTACCACTAATATGTCAGTAGACGAGGAATAATTTTCCAACCTGCATGCATGTGTCAATCAGATTATTCCTAGCTCGTCACTGTCACACATCTTGGTCAATCTGGATCGGCAGGAAGGGAGTGAGAATAACTGAAAGTTTCAGACGAAAGTGAGTGTGTTTCAGACTGTATATTAGCAATTGCATCCTCTCAAAACAAGCTAGCTAGCTCATGGGGAATCCTCACCAACTGTCTGCCTATATTACCACTACTTACAGTGTGTCCCCTCATGTTCTTCCTTGTCCTATATGCATAGATTGCAATATGCTCATAAGAGTAAATGGAAGAACAGAGAACTACTAGCTCCTAAGTTATTGGGACTTGAACTTTCAAAGATTTAAGATTCCTAAAGTATCTATTGACGACATGTGTTCTGTTTCTATGGGCTCTATGTCTTGCATCACTGCTAGAGACATAAGTATTTGACCGCCCACCAATCTGCCACGGGTGATCGAATCCACTGATATATGCACTGATGTATGCACTGATATATGCACTACTGATAATTAATTGTTCAAATTGTTTGGTCCTTCTAATTCTGATGATATGTGTTTCAAATTCGCGCAATAACTACAGTTTTTATATATTTAAATCCTGACTATTCCTTCTAATTGATCCTCATATTTGTAGTAGGGTTCTTACCCTTAAATTCCTCATAATTAATTAATTAATTAATTTGCACTTTATTACCTACAATGTAGCTGCCTGTCCCTGCCCACAAACAATGTACCTACAATTCTCAAGGGAGTACTAGTACTGCTGTAATTAATAGGGTTAGCTCGATAATTTGCCACAGCTCTATATATATTTTGTTTGAAAATCGCTAGAATGACAAGTAATTTGAAACGGAAGGAGTAGTAAATGTAATTCTTCTAAGGATAAGAGTGGCAACAGTAGTAATTTTAATGTACAATATCTGCTAGCTGGAGCCTCATGTACTCTGTCACAGCACAAAATAAATTGATTTGTCAAGTTTGTTAGTGGTGTAGAGCTTGGTCATGTTTATCGTCTGCATGTTTGCTTAGCCATACTATCCACACTATCCCGGCTGACTCTTATATTTATTGACAAATGGTGAACCAAATTCAATGGAGAAGTTAAAATCTCTTATATTTATTGATAAATGGTACTGGTGTGATTTAGCAGGGGACCAGGTACTGTTGTTTGAGATATATAATTAGTTGCAGTGTTATATTTATTCTGCTGGGATATCATTGTTTTCTGTTTTCTGAATATTATTTTTTTCCACCTGGAAGTGAAAGCTAAGAAATGCAATTTGAGATAATTATTCTGCTGGGATATCATTGTTGTCTGTTTTCTGTTTTCTCCATGTGGCTGTGTGCTGATTGCTGAGGTGTTGAGGTTGGATGCTTTCTGTGTTGAGGTAGCTAGAGGCATAAGGAATATATACGTTTTCTCCATCTGGCTGTGTGCTGTATCTGTATCCCTCCTTGCTGCTGCTGCTGCCGTTTGTACTGCTGTTTTTTTTCCGTGCTATAGGTTCTACTGAATTTCTCATTTTCCTTATCATGTTGTAAATTAACGAGTCTACTATTCTCTCCAAATTAAAGAATATGAGATGAACTGTGATAGGGAAAGAATATGAGATGAATTGTCAATTATCATGTTATTTGTACTATTCCTTATGTACTATCTGTAATGAAATTTACACTAGATTGCCAAAATTGATTTTGGTCTGTTCTATTTGCCTTTAGCTAGCTACGCACAACAGATGGTCATATTGTCATGCTTCTCACTGAATCTTCAATACCGGACCCAAATGCAATAATGCATCCTTCTCTGTGAATCTGCGAAACTACATCCTCTTATTGTTAGGACAGATTTCATTTTACTCCAACAAACTATTAAAAATATGCGACCAATCTAGGTTTTGCGTTTTTAAACTTGTTATCTTAAAGATAGAAATGGAGAATGAACAATGCCCGAACGATATTGGGGACTCAAGCGCTGGCGACAGCCCTTCTCATTACCTAAACTTGAATCAGGACCCATCGGTAAATACATACCTAACACGCGTACATTGTGTTTTCATGTAGCGTTTAACTCGATACTAAAATGCTAGTTTATATTGTTTACTAAGCATTTGGCTTTTCGTCTCGCTCCACTAGCAAAGAACGAGTTCTAAGAGGACCAAACCAATTGCCGAAGCACAGATACGTTCATACTGCACTGGGTGAGAATGGTGTTCCCACGGAGCCATTAAATGTGCTAAAGGCTTGGAGAAGGGCATGTGGTTTCATTGTTAGGGAGTTTGTTCCAATCAAGTACCAAGCCTGGAGACAAAATAGAGCTTGCCCAGATCTTATCGTCATTCCGAAGGAAGAAAAGAACCTTTGTTGGAGCAAACTGCTGGACAAGATCACCTTTCGTTAGGGACTGAACACCTAGCTAGGAAGGCGAGCTTGTCGGAGATGACAACTTTGTTCAAGAGGTATACGGACGAACTCTAAGGATTTTGTGGTGAAGGAAGAGAGACCAAACTTCGACCTTCCTCGATGGAAACCATTAGAGCAGTTCTGGAATGAATTCGAACAATATATGGCTTCTAAGCAAGCCTAGGAGATTAGCGCAAAGAATAAGGCCAATTCTCTAAAGAACACAGACCCTCACTGTCTTGGCCCTAGTGGGTACGCAAACATGGAGCCACAATGGGATCAGCAGATACAGGAACTGCAAACAAAAAGCATTGAACCAGTGGTGGCCGGCTGGACGAGGAGAACGAGGAACTACTCCTTAGCGAGGAGGGCACGTATCTTGGAGGATGGCAGCTTGGAATCAAGAGATTCTGAAGAAGCAAAGGTAAACCAAAGGATAGCCGATGCTCACTCTAAATCCTCACAGGTAGAGTTCACGCCAGACCAGGAAAATGATGAACTGACTCTAGCACTTGGGAATAAAGAGCACCCTGGTTGCACTAGGGGAGTAGGAGTTATACTATGGAAGCAGGGGTTTCCGACATCAGCCGATAGCTACAGATCCCGTAATAGGGGCAAGGCTAAGGAGACGGCAGATTTGCGAGAAGAGATCACTGCCTAGTTTGAGGCATAGGTTGAGGCTAGGTTGCAGGAACACACATCACAGGTTGAGGCTAGGTTGACGGCCCAGTTTAAAGTGCAACTTGAACAGGCACTATCTCAGATGCAAGCCGGCAGGACAATAATGCCCACTCCATCCGAAGTGAGCCAACTAGTCTTAGGAAGAGCAGTTGTGCATCCACTAAGCACCCAAGGGATCCCACACGTTATCCTATGGATGATATCACAAGACCAACTTCATGCAAGCTACACGTACCACTGCAACATCTCAGCCAAGAGGTCACCGTGGGCACGGCTCACCCGTGCGAACTAGGAATGGTGCTATATGGTAGTCCGCTTCCAGATGGTTATGCGAGGGTGGACATAGAGTCTGTGAAGTCCAAGTACTTAAATAAGAAGCTGGATATCCCACCTGAGAATGATGTCACAACTCTAGGACAGGTGCTACATTATCCGGTGGCATGGTCGAAGCATTACATCGTCATAGATGATGAGGAGGTATCATCTCCACCACATCTACCCGACACCATGGCTCCAGAAGATGAACCGCCTCAACCGTAACAAAAGAGTCCATCCCCACCTCCACCTCTACCGCTACCGAACAACAAAAAAAGGTCACGTGGTAGTATTGCTAACAAATCAGATAGATCAAAGAAATTAGCGCAATCGCAGAAGCGTAAGTCAACTCTTGACAGCCGTAAGGAGATGAGCGGAAGCATCACCTCACTCAAGTCAAAAGAGAAAAAGGAGGCACCAATGGATCCCAAGGCCCATAAATTCTTTATTGCTATGGTAAAAAGACAAAGCGCTCCAGCACTGTTGAAGTCAGATTTCGAGTTTATAGTGTCCAAGTCGCACCTGCAGAGAGAAGCCCGTCAAAATTACCTGACAAGTTATGGGTTAGAAAATAAACATCCACCTCAGCCCGACGATGGCTTAGCTCTTAAGTATAAATTGGGATCACCTTTGGTGCGGCTTGAACAAATCGACTGCCTACAATACTAGATGAGGAGATTGCATAATTGGTACACTTACGATGATTTCTGCTATGGGGATGGCACAATTTGGCTGGGTTTTGAACAATTGTTCCATCTCTACCAGCAGGACTCCCTCGACATCTGCATTATGCAAATTTGGATTCTGTAAGTACCCACGTAGATTACAGAGTATCACGATTAAATGCAAAACATTTGGCTTTCTAATCTCTATACTTTTACAGAAGGTGCACGATGAGGGCCCGGCGTAATAAATTGGTAATTGGATTTCTCGACCCACAAATCATGAACAAAACCATGGTGTTAAGCAGACCGGATGATGTGGTGGACTACATATCTCGTGCGTTCGAAAGGCATACAGATAAGGACAAAATTCTCATGCCATATCTCATGAAGTACGTGCCCTTCACTCCTTTCACTACCTGTATTCAATTTCTACTATCCTAATACATCTCTTCACTCACACCTGCACAGGGATCATTGGATTCTCCTTGTCCTCGAAACTAGTAGGGACCACATTGTAATAATGGATTCTCGTCGTAAAGACCGCTCCGAATTCCAAGAGGTCCTTGACGTCTTCAACAGGCCGTTCAGGCACTACAAAAAGTCAATGATGAAATCTGAATTCAGTGTGAGGGTCGGCTTTCAATGCTTCAGACAACCACCAAGAAACAATCGATGTGGCTTTTATGCCATGCGCTACATGATGTACTTTACAGATAATTACTTGCATATTGACAATGAAGAGGTATAAATCTCCTGCGATGCATAGATATTTGAACTGTGTTTAGTTCGATATTTGCATACATTGAATGCAGGGAATGGACACAACTAGCTTACTAGATCATACAACATGGGCGCTTCAAGACAAATTTGCCGGCTTTGTCGTTAGAGAAATCATCGATCCGAAAGGCGTGCACCATTTGTCAAGGGAACGCCGTACAAGTATTCAGAAAAAAGGTTCCCATGACATTGATTTGTCAGGTCGTTCGATGACGACAAAGTAGCTCTCCAATTGTAACTTAGAACTACTTTGCTTAACTTGTACTCGAACCAATGAGTTCCTATATTAGATATTTGTACTATGACCGCTAGTGTTTAATTATCAAAATAATTAATAATTATTGAACCAGGACACTATTAACAACTGTTATTAATAATTAATGACTATTTTGATAAAAAAATGATTTATAAATTATTTCTTTTTATTTTCTGAAAAGGCATCAGTGCCGGTTTAAGCTCTGAACCGACACTGATGGTCAGTCATTAATGCCGGTTCGGGAAACCAATCGGCACTGAATAGACTCATCAGTGCCGGTGCATTCTACGAACCAACACTGATGATATCCAACTAGAGGCCTTCGGATCGCTCCAAGGGCCCATCAGTACCGGTGTGCAACTGGAACTGATGAGGTACCTTATCAGTGCCGAAAGAGTTGTGCCGGTTGGGTACCCGACATAAATGGGTCTTTCCAACCGGCACCGATGACTATTTCTGTAGTAGTGTTTGGATTATCTATTTTAAGAAATATCTACATGCAATAGTTTTATTCAATTGTTTTGTCGTTTTGTCCAACCAAGTTTTTGACACATTTTCAATAATCATACCACTATAATGTTGTACAGTACTCAGTGACATGGCAACTAACCATAAGTTGTCTGGACAGCTACACCTTAGAGAATGTTAGACAAACAAGGAAAAAAAAGGTGGCAAGTCCATTTTGAGAATGCAATTAGAAAGCTACTCCACCTTGCAAATAGAAAGGATAGGACCATCATTATATACAAGTTTTAGGTTGTGAGCGCAAAAAGGCCTTATCACCAACTCCGCACATGCAAAACTTTCCAGGGTGTAAATGATACACTAAACCGAATATAACCACAGATGGCTGGATTTTTTCCTTTCCTTTACGCCGGCGCTCAGCCACTCACGTATAGTCACATCCCGCACAAATCCCCTAGCTCTAATCCCGGCCGTATATTCCCAATCCAGCCGAATCGGCCCCACCACGGGAAAACAGTTATACCCCGTCAGATGTTGATCCAAAGGCCAGCACCAGCGATCAGCGCAAGCTTGCACTCTGAGGAGGAGACGGCCGCGGCTCCGAGCCCGCGTGATTGGATTGGACCGCGGCGAGCTGGCGTCGCCAGTGGCGTCAGGCGACGTACGCGCACGACCTGCCACCTCGCACGCACCGTGGGGTCCCCCCGTCGCGGCGTCGACTCGCAGTGGGCCCCTCCTGGGCGGTGTTAGTTGGACGCTTCCCGTTGGTGGATGCCCCGTGGGGCCGCGGCGGCTGAGGTCCTCGGGAACGGTGACTGGGATCCGTGGGCGCCAGGACTGGGATTGGTCGGGTGGGGCCGCGGCAATTGCACGGGGTTTGACCGTGTGGCCGCGTATGAGTCGATGGATTGATCCGCTACCACGCTAGCCGCCGTGACGCGGCACCAGTGCTGTGCTGCGTGCTCTCGCGTGGTTGGCTCCTCACCCAACGCTTGCATGATTGGTTTGGAACAGCGATGACCCACACAGGACACAGCTCCCCTATAGGTTTTGCTGAGAAAAATATCACCGATGCTGAATTGATACGGCATGTAAGGCCGTGGTGCCAACACAAACAGAAGAGATTCGGATCAAAATCTTTTGGTTGTTCGCGGGAGAGTACTGTAATATGCTTTCCGGTAATGACAGCAATCGCAATCACATCCTATACTTGATAGTAGATGTTACCTTGTGTGTTGCTGCGAAATATTTAAATATTAAATGGTATAAGATTATAGATTATTGCATAGAAAGAAGAGGAAAGTGAAAAGAGAAAACTAAGGCCGTGTCCGAACAGGCTTAATCGTATGGATTATAAGCCGCACGTAAAATAAGAAATATTATTAGTATGTGATTAATTAAGTATTAGCTATTAAAAACTTAAAAATTAATCTATTTGATTTTTAAGATACTTTTATATAGAAAATTTTAAAAAAACATATTGTTTAACGGTTAGGAAACGTACTTACGGAAAATAAAGCAATAAGTAGAAGCCTCAAGCCTAACCGAATGGTGCCGACTGGCAATGCATAAACTGAAAAGTTTATAAAACATAGACATTATTATTATTATAAAAAATAAACTTTATATGCTCAATATTATTATGATGTAATAGAAGAGATAAGTTACTCAGTTTTCAGAAAAAAAAACAGCTTACCCAATGTGTCGGCGAAATGGGACAGGGGGTCCCACATGCCCTGGGGACGCGTGGGTCATCGGCCACGTTAGTTCCTCAGGGGTCATCTCTCCATCGGCCCCGGGCTCGTCCCCGGGGCGTCATCGCCATCGGCCCCGGGCTCGTCCCCGAGGCGCTGTCTCCAGCGGCCCCGGGCTCGTCCCCGGGGCGCCGTCTCCAGCGGCTACGCTCCCGGGCCCGAGCACCGATGCCCCGGTCCCGGGTGCCGATCCCCCGGTCCCGGATGCCGATGCTCCGGGCCCGAGGCCGACCGACTCGACCTCAGGTGTCGATTGCCACGGCTCCAGGGGCCGATCCACCCGAAGAACTCGATTGACCAGCTCCCCAACTACCTACATTAATGACGAGACGACAGGGCCTGTCGCCCCTGTCGCCCGCCTTGCCACGCGTGGACGTCCCAGGACAGCCCCCCGTGAACACCCGACAATACCGTCAGAGCCTTTTGACTAAGAGGACCTCGGTTCTCTGCCCGATGGCAGCGGAGGGCGACGGCCTCTGTCGCATCTCTGTGCTCCAGCTGACATGGGAGGCGACAACCGAGACGACCAGACGCTCCATCACATCCCCACGTCCTGAAGACTAGGCCGCCCGCAGCCGACCTACTCCGGCGTGGGTGCGGCAGGTGGCAGCAGGCGGAGGCAAACAACAAGACAGCGCTTCCTCTCTCCACATGAGCTGGCACTGTGGACTCCCCTGAATCTATAAAGGAGGATCCAAGCCACCGGTGAAAGGGCAGACTCAACTGAGGACCTCTAACTCTCAGCCCTCTGCACCTGAGCTCACTCTCTACCTACTGTTCTTCTTCCTCAGCGCCGGCAAGCGGGCTGAGCTCACCTTGTAACACAGCAAACAACATTCTCCCACATAGCATACACACAGGAGTAGGGTTTTACGCTCCGGTGGCCCGAACCTGTCTAAATCCTCCTGTCTCCTCTGTGCGCAACTGTTGATCGTCTTCCCAGACGCCCCGTGCGATTACCACGGTTCGGACGGTCCGGACCCGAAGCGGACGGTCCGGACCTCTCTGCCTCCAGCTCGGGCCCCCGGGATTCGGACGGTCCGATCCCGGTTCGGACGGTCCGAACCCTGCTTCCTCTCGTCTTCTTTGCCGATTCATCTAACCATCTTTCTTCCTGACGCCGGCCTCACCTGAGAGCTACTCCCCTGGCCGAATCTCAAAGGGGGGTCTCCTGACTTCCCGCCGTCGAGGTTTCATCCTCCGACAGCTGGCGCGCCAGGTAGGGGGAGTTTCCTTTTCAGGTGGTACGCCGTCGCCTCCAACACCGGCGCACTCCATGGCAGGAGGCCATCGACCACGGGACTCTGACGAGGAGTCCGGCGGCTTCACCCCGCCGGGTGGCGTTAGCCCAGCGGTAAGCCCCCCGCGCTCCCCGTCTTCCAGAAGACGCGTAGCGCGAGCCAGGCGGGCTGAGCTCGCTCCTCGGTGGCCTGGCAGCGTGGCGTCGGCCCCTTCTCTCTCGGAAGGAACCGGCAAGTCCCCCGCCGGGTCTGCCACGGCCTCATCTTTGAGGCGCGAGCGGAGGCGCCGCTCCACGGCGCGTCGCAACCTCGACTTCCAGCCAGCGTCACCACAGGGAGCTCTCCTGGAGGCGGAAGCCCTCCTGCGCCACCCCCCGGCATTTAACGGGGGCGGGGGCCGGGAGAGGCGCTGGCTCAACGAAGTCACCGACCTCGTAGGCGCGGCCCATCGCCAGGTCGCTGCCCACAGCAGCGCAAGGGCCAGGAGTGCCGACCGCGCGACGTCTAGCGCGGGCCGGCCCCCTGCCCCGAGTCAAAGCAGAACCCGGAGCACGGCGCAACGCGCCACGACTCCGGCAAACAGCGGCCACGGCGACCTCCGTGACCGCCTGAACCGGGGGCGGTCCGACGAGGACGCCCGGGTCACTATGGAGCGACAGCGCGAGCGGCGGGCGGACGCGCACCACGCGTTCCGAGTCCAGGCTCCAGCTCCAACTTACTGACGGGAAACCGTCATCTGTTACCCGAGCCCGCTCTGTACGGCTCGGGTTGCCTGGCGCTCTCCCCAGGCCTCCGGCAGGTTTTGCTGGCCGGCCAGGTTCGGCCGGCTTGCCGGAGAAGTATGACGGCTCCGTGGATCCCATGGAGTTCTGCAAATATACACTACTGCCATCTGGTGGCCGGAGGCGATGATCGAGTGATGGCGAACTACTTCCCCGTCGCTCTCAAAGCCCAGGCGCGCTCTTGGGTGATGAACCTCCCCGAGGGATCAGTCTACTCGTGGGAGGACCTCTGCCACCAGTTCGTGGCCAACTTCCAGGGCACCTTTCCGCGCCCTGGGACCGAGGCGGACCTCCATGCCCTAAGCCAGGGCAGGGACGAGACGCTGAGGCACTTCCTATAGCGCTTCAGCCAGGTGCGCAATACTATCCCCCACATCGCTCCTCACGCGGTCATCCATGCCTTTCGCTCGGGTGTGCGCGACAGGCGCATGCTCGAAAAGATGGGCACCCGCGACGTCCAGACTACGGCTGAGCTATTCAAGCTCGCCGACCTCTGCGCCCGCAAGGAGGAGGCCCGGGCGTGGAATGAGCCGCGCCCCGAGGCCCCTGGCGAGGACCCCGAAGAATACGGTGAGTCCTCACGCTCCGCGGCGCGTCGAGACAGGAGGAAGCGACAGAAGGAGAAGGTGGCCGCCGACGGCTTCGCCTTGGCTGTTACGGGCGCCTCGCGGCCCGACGACGCTCGCGGCGACAACAGCACCGGCGAGCGGCCAAGGGCCGCACGGGCGCCGCCTTCGCCGGCAGCGGCCCAGAAGTGGTGCGCCGTCCACGAGACGGATTCGCACGACCTCACGGAGTGCCGCGCCGTCCAAAGCTTGGCCAAGCAGGTCAAGTACTTCCGCAGGAGCCTTAGCAGGCCGAGCCCGGTCGGGACGATTCGGGCGGCCCGGCCGAAGGCAACGGACAGGCCGACCAACGGCCCAGCTCTGGGAAGCCCGGACCCAGGCCGCCTCGCCAAGGCAAGTGCGACCCTTGGACGTGGCACCCGGAACAACCAAGCCCGGGCCTCCGGATCCCAGCATATATCAAATCGCGTTATAGTCGGGCTCCCCGGGTCCCGGGGCCCCTTGCCCAATAAGGGCGTAGCCCGGGATCCGCTTGTTGGGCTCGGTACCGTGCGGCCCGAACCAGGGCAGCCTCGCCAAGGCGAGTGCGGGCCTAGGGACGTGGCGCTCAGGACAACATCAACATTTTCATAACCAGATGGGGACCGATAACCCGGATAGCTTCGCCCTGGCGAGAGCGTGTCCGGGAAGGGCGTCCCGACACTTTCAGAGAGATCGTCCCGATTCGTCCTCATTACCTCCTACTCAGCCCGGGACCTTCCGGTCCCGGACACACATAGGGTACGGCTGCCCGGACTCCATCGGACGCGATGGCCAGTCCGGGCGGTTCGTCCCGACTCAGTCCGGGGCCTCCGGGTCCCAGACACACATAGGGTACGGCTGCCCGGACTCCGTCGGACGCGATGGCAAGTCCGGGCGGCTCATCCCGACTCAGCCCGGGGCCTCCGGGTCCCGGTGTGATAGTCCGGACCACGCCGCCCTGTCGAGCGCGAGTCCGGGCAGGCCGCTCCCGGTTGAGGATCTTCTCCGGTGTCAAGAGCTCGCACCCTCGCAAGGGAAGCTGAGCCGAGCACGGCCCCTGACAAGCAGAACCAGAAAGCGTCCTCGCTGCCCTTGATAGCGGGGCTCGTGCCCGCTCCTCGCGCTGTGGCCTCAGGTCATGACACACGAGTTGATGGTTGGGCACGTACCAATAATATTCCGCAGGCAGCAAGCGTGGCGCACGTCGCCAGAGCGCCCTCGCCCGGCAAACATATGGCCTGGGACTTACCTCCCGGGCCCGACTCTGAGGAGCTCGACCCGGGGCGGCATCGCCAAGGCGAGTGCGCACCTAGGAACGTGGCACCCGGAATGACCCTCAACAGGGCACGAGTACCCGGATGGCATCGCCTCGGCGAAGGCGGGTTCCGGAGAAGTTGTCCCGACGTGGTCCATAATCCTTAGCCGGGGCCCCGTGCCCGGGCGTTTGTCGACCACGTCAAATCACATGACAGTCCGGGGCCCCCTAGGTCCCGGGTGCCAAGGCGAGTGCGGCCTAGGAAGGCGACACCCGGAATAGGGCGCGATAGCCCGGACAGCACCGCCCCGGCAAGAATGCGTCCGGAAGGTCGTCTCACATTTTGTATTTTCAGCCCGGGGCCCTGGGTCCCGGACACATACTGAGCCGAGGCACGGAATTCCCGAATCCGTGCCACGGGCCCAACACTGGAGGTGCCGAACCATGGCGGCCTCGCCAAGGCGAGTGCAAGCCTAGGAACGCGACACCCGAATAGGGCGCGATAGCCCGGATAGCACCGCCCGGCGAGAATGCTTCCCGGAAGGTCGTCTCACATTCCATATTCAAGCCCGGGTCCCCCGGAACCCGGCTTATATCAAACCGTATTTCAGTCCGGGCCCCCGGGTCCCCGGACAAACACATATCCCTTAGCGCTGGCCGGGGCCCCCGGGTCCCGAGCACATGCCTTTTCCCCGAGGGCTCGCGAGGGAAGAGAGAGTCCGAGCTCCATTTCCGAACAACACCATAAGCAAAGGTACAAAATATATATATGATCATAATACATATGCAATACTCGTCTTTGTACAAGACAGGCAAAAACCGGAGAAAGCGGGAAAAGCACGAGCGAGCAAAAGAGACGCGCGTCGCACGGGGAGAGTAGCTGGCCTCTTCGGACCGGACCCCGGGCGACGACAGAAGAAGGGCGCTCAGGGGGCATGGAGGGGCCCCGGACCCGACCCGAGGCGCCCGCAACTGTTCGCATGGCGTCAGAAGGAAACCGGCGTCTTCCTCAGCCTTCGATAATCAGGCATAACCAGCTCTACAGATGGTCGCTGCAGTAAAGAGAGAACAAAAATGCCTCGGGGGTGGACCTAGGCAGCCCCATATAAAATCGGCAAAATACCTACGTGCCTTCCGCGAGACGTACCAGATAATAAGCGAACTCCTCGCGAAAAACTGCCAAAAAAAAAAAAAGAGATAACGGACTTCCTCGCGCACGGGCGAACTCACGCCCCCGGGACGCGAGCCCGGCCGCTCTTGGGCCCGTACGCTTCCCTCCCGGGAGAGTGTTTCCTTCTCTCCCGTGCTCCATCTCGGACCAGGCGCGGGAGTCTCGTCGGCAGGCAGACTCGGTGGCGCCCTTCGATTGGACGACGCATCCCCTCTGCTGCTTTCCGCGATCTCCAGCCAGCGGGTTGCCACAAGAACTCCGCTCTGGCGACGCCCGGTGGGCAATGTATCCCATCAACGCACCAAAGACGTCAAGCTCCACCAGTTCAAGATAAACCAGGAATGGGGACCCAGTGTCCCCATTTTCTTTTTTCAAGGACGTGGCCCCGTTCCTGCCCGACGGCGGTTCGGCCGATGCAAACAGGGCCAGGGGCCACTGTCGGCGAAATGGGACAGGGGGTCCCACATGCCCTGGGGACGCGTGGGTCATAAGGCCACGTCAGTTCCTCGGGGGTCATCTCTCCATCGGCCTCTCTGGCGGCTTCCCCGGGGCGCCGTACCCATCGCTCAGTTCCCCCGGGCATCGTCCCCGGGGCGCCGTCTCCAGCGGCTTACGTCTCTCCCGGGCCCGAGCAAACACGTGCCCCCGGTCACCGGTGCCGATCCCCCGGTACACGGATGGCGATCAAGCTCCGGGCCCTGAGGCCTGGATGCCGCCTCGACTCAGGTGTCGATCGCCATGGCTCCAGGGGCCGAGTCCAACCGAGAATTCGGTTGACCAGCTCCCAACTACTACATTATGATGAGGCGAAGGGCCTGTCGCCCTGTCCGCCGCTGCGGAGATAGCCTCCACCGCGGAGAGGTCAGGAGACCCCCTTCTTGAGATTCGGCCAAGGGGGGCTGTTCCCGCAGGCGGACGTGGCGTCTGGTGTGGTATCTGTGCCGGGCCCGGCTGAGAGACGAAGGGGTTCGGCACCGTCCGATCGGGACCGGAACCGTCCGAATCGGCGGACGTCCGAATTCCGGGGGCCC
>RYFJ01001775.1:0-240129 GCA_003991445.1 Oryza meyeriana var. granulata | reverse complement strand
AAGATCTGCTATCATCTGTGGCCACACCCGCGACAACGGGCAGGTTGAGCAGAGCCCAACGCATGGCTTACAAGGCATCCAAGCCAGAATATTATGCGACGACTACAACCATATGCGGTCGTGGGTACAAAACTACCATCCGTTCTCTAGTCTCTCAGAACCACGGTTAGTCGTCCAAACAAGGCAAATCCCCTTTCTTCCTGGCTACGTACTGAGCCAGCTACGACAGAATACAGTTCGCCCTCTCCGCGGTCCGCTAACTCCGAAGACGATTCCAACAGCACCCGACTATCGAAATTACGATCAGCTGGAAGAAGCAAAGAGACGCCGCAACAATCCAGTCGGCAAAAGATATCTGCAAGCCTGTCGTCGCTACCACAATCGCAATGTCCGTGCCGCGCCTTTTTCGGGTCTCGTTTCTAAGGAAGATACAAACCACCAAGACAGGCACAAAAACATCCCATCTCTGGGAAGGGCCAGTTCATTAAGCCGAGTCACGCGCAGCGCCTACCGACTGAAGACCAAAACGGCTCCTCATCACCAACTCATGGAATTATAGAACAGCTACGTCCTTTCATACCGAGTTACATTTTCCAGTTCCAGTTTTCCTGCCTTCACTACGCCGCTTTTCCAACGATAGTGAGTCGGGCTGCTGTAGTATAGTGTTCTTCGAATAAACATACAAGCTATCTCACCTCGTATGAAGCCTTGCCACGACTGATGCCGTTTCCCGAGTATAGCATCTTCCTCCGACACATTTTATTTCAAGTTGCTATCAACTAAGCTCGCGTGGCATCTACATGTCGGGTAAAGCTAATGCAACCGAATAATAAGTTTGGCGCACGACACAATATATTCAACACTATGATCGTATAGAAAGCAGATATATACACCGACTACAAATGTATTGCCTTACAGACCCAGTCGTGGTAATCGCTTCACAGTCGGCTCGCCCTGTGAGATCAGCTCCAGCGCATTCCTCGGGCTCGTCTCCTCGAAAATCCCTCCCATGGCCCAAGTCCGACCTCCCATAGAGGACTTGTTCATTGAGTCTAGCCACGCCGGCGGCAACTCCGACTCGTCTGAGTACTTTTCAAGGGCACTCGGCGCGTCCTCGAGACGCCCCATATTTGAGAATTCTCCTAACAGCTGCCCACTGGCGGGGATCCACAAGGTCAAGGACCCTTTCACGGACCCGATGAGGACTCCCGGACTCCCTTGTGACCTCTATCCGTCCGTGTAGAAACCGCGTACTGCCTTGACGTGCCTCATGCCTCCCAGATCGCCGCAAATAAGCTTCAATTCAGCTACCACAGGGTGACTAAGTATTGGCAGATTCACAGTCGGGTTGAGACTTACTTCGTAAGTCGGCCCCCACCCGCCACCGGTTCTCCCAGTCGGCCTTCTCCTACCGAGCTTGACGACGATTCGTCCCAACTCGACGTCTCCTGGTCAAGTCGGTGTTGGCCTTTGTCGCGGCCTTGACCCTTACCAAGCCCGGCCCTTGTTCTTCGGCCTCCTTTCAGCCGCCGGACTCCCCTCCGCTTCAAGTCTGCACACATAGATTACCAAGAGCTCCAATCAGCAAGTCATAGACACCACCAACAAAGTCGGAGCGACGTACTGGATGAAACATCAACGCTCCAGTCGGAAATATGCCGAGGATTTTACCTCGATCTTCTCGGCTAAGCCCATGTCTCAGCCCTGAGCTGATCAGCGCCCTCTTCAGCCAGGCCCCCCTCCTCGCTTGTGACGCGCCTCCATCCGCCTTCAATGCCCGAGCTGTGCAACTTCCCGAGTGAGGGAGCCATCGCAACCAGATCTCCGTCATCGCCTCGTTCGTCCGACGAGCTCTGCTCGGACAAGAACCAAACCGACGACAGAGTCAAACATTCAAGACAAGAAGATTGCTGAGCTTCACTACAAGAATCATACCTGACCCCTGGGACCCGTGATGGCCCACGAACAGCTCTCGCGCTCTCTCCTTTGCGCACACTTTCATCGAGCCTGAAACTGTTCAATAGTTGCCGTCGCGATGGTCCACTGAAGGTCCGGGCACACACGGGAGCTTCGATCCGAGGCAAGATGCGGATCCTGGCGCGGCGCAACGCGACATGGCGAATGACGAAACACATGACCGACAGGCTCCTGGCCTCCGCACCGCCTTTCCCTACAAACATTGGACCGGCCGGGTTCCGTCCCCGCGTCCGCGACGTAGCGTGCCTCGGGCTGGGGACCGGTCGCGGCCTCTCAGTTTCATTTAAAACCCACCCTCTTGGGCGATGCCTGTATCCCGGTTGTCGAGCCACCTCGGTCTCAAGCGGACGAAGCTGATCCGCCGACTCAGGCAGGTGTGCGCTGCCGCTGGCTCGGCTGCAACTCATCAAGTGAGCAGATGGCAACCTTTGAGTCGATATCGGCCTGCTCCTGCACAACGAAGCAAACATCAGACTGCCAGTTGAACATACCAACGACACAGAAGCCCGAGTAGCCACCTCTTGGAAACTTCAGCTTCCACCAGCCTGCCCGCTCCCCGCGAAGCGCTAGCATCGCACTCACCCCGGTCCGTTTCATCGATGGCGAGATTGCATAACACCGAGCGCCTCGCTCTGTATGTTGTTCGGTTCCTTCGCCCCAATCGGCCTCACCGCTCCTGATTGGCCCTCGGCGGCGCCGTTGCAAGATATGACAACGTCCGAGCCAAGCCTGCTGATCCAGCCTGGACTCGACCGCGTGGGCGTTGCAGCGTGTCCTTTATCTTCAAGCTCCCTCACGCCGCCCAAGCTGTTTCAGGCCCCCCTCGCCCCAATATAAAATGCTTCTTCCGCGCCTCTCTTGATCGGTTGGCATCAGAGGGAATCCTCAGGCCCTCCCGACGCCGACGCCAGACAAGGACCGATAAATCTTCATCCAAATCCATCATGCCACCTACAAGCAAGTCGACAAATACCATCACGCAAGGTTAAAACATCTAACCGTTCCACAAGCGTTCCACCACGGAAAGAAGCTAGAGTTACCTTGGTCTCGGTCCGGATCTTGAACCATTAACGGCCAATCGGCGCTATCAAAATCTTCCCGTGCAACGAACCCCTTCAGAGAAGTAGCCGCAAAATATCGTCACTACCCCCTTCCGTCGTCTCGCTGCCACGCGGTCGGGTCGTTTACCTTTGAAGCCCCAGCCCGAAAGCGCTTCTCCAACTTCAGCGGTCTGGACAGCGTCTCGTTAGGAAACGACGAGCTACCCAGCCCGTAAGCCGGCCCCTCTGAGTCATCTATCGTTCGCAGCAAATGTGCCGCCCAGTTCTCAAAGGTTGCTCCGAAGACCCAGCTTGGCAATATTTCCGCCGGCGCCATACAGTAAACGGCCAAGAAGAGCTAATCGGCACAGTAAAACCACTCCCTTGTGCCACCTCAAGAAATTTCAAGGCAAATCGATATAGTGTCTCTTCCCATCACTCCTTTAGTTGAAGACCAGCCCCCCCAATCACACTGATATTACTTTGAAGGCTTGGGGCTTGACATGAAACAAGTGTCGAACAGATAAATCGCTCAACACCCAGAAAGCACTCGCAAAGAGAACGAATATGGAGATCTGAAGGATCAGTGGATTTAAATCACCAACTCCAGCCCGGTAAACATCAAGGATGCGGCGGAAGAAATCAGACGACGAAGACACAAGCCTCGATCAAAGAAAGAGCGAAAACTACCGTTCACCAGGCCGGGTGGCCCGATCATCCCTCGCCGACCGCCAACGATCATTCTTCGCGGCAACTTCAGCTCGCTCTCTACCGTCTAGCCTCACCGAGCCGCAATCGAGATCGGCCAAGAACTCCCGTGCGCACCCGCAGATTCGTCGCCGTCGGCATATTGGAGGTGTTGAGATTTGGGTGAAGCAAATCGGCTTGAATAACGAAAAGGTTGAATCGCCGAGTCCGGTGGGAACAGCTGCGCTACCCTAGCGGCCGAGCAAAAGCTAGGCCGAAAGTGGAAAGACGAAGAATTGGCTGCTTGGGGATGACGCAGAATTCTTTTTCCTCTCCCCATCCTTTATTAGCCGTACCAAACTAGATGCCAGCCTGCCCCCACCCGGCGCACGACGACCCACCCGCGACGGAAGCGGCCCCCCCCCCCCCCACAGTGGTAGCCCGACAAACATGAGTCCTACAATAGCATGCTCCATGTGGGCCGCCGCAGGCTGAGTTGAAATTATATCGCGGTGCTACCCACAGGCAATCGATAAAACAGATATGCTCATGAAAGCCTTACTGTAAAATATATGTTTGGCGTATCTGTTTTATCCCACAAGTCTCGAGAGATATCCTTACAAGGACACAAGCTGGTCTTCATAAAATGGATGCAGGTATCTTTCTCGGAAACACCTGACCAACATAATGGATTTATTTCAAAAGTGTACTCGGCCTACATGCGTACCATCAGTCTCATGAGCACCATCTATCCCAGCTGACAGACGCTGAAGAGTCTAACTTTCGAGAGTGCACTACTCGAGAGACTATAAATATCTATTCCAAACCGCTACATGATGCCGGGAAGAGCTGAGCTTGAGTGGACCCTAACCTCGAAAAAAGACCTATAAACTCATATTCGACTGACATAAAGTCGAAGAGTCCATATACGAGTAGCCTCCTACTTCGCAAGGACTATAAAATTATTTCCGGTTGACATATACAGCAGATCTCATATACCATATAATCTACTCGGAAAGCTTCCAGGTAAAATCTACCTTTATGTTTAATTGTCTTCACAATAAGCACAAAGTCGGCTACACCTAATAGTGCGCCTATTCGCGCCACACTATTCATTTTATCTACATGAAGCCCCTTCATAGCCTCGCCACGACATTGAAGCAGGACTCGGGAACTTACTCGGACAAAGATACCGGGAGCATCGCACGTCGCGTAACCTTCACCGTGAGATGAGCATCGCGCATAGCTGTGACTCAACTATAAGTCTCAGGGCTACTATGGAGCCATGGGCCCGGTACCTCCATACCAGCACATGGGCCACTCGGATAGAGGATGGCCAGATCATGTAATTAGAGATAAGATAGCACCCGGCAGGCTGTGTCTTGTACAATTAAGGAAACATAGCCTTAGTCGGATAGGATTCTATCTCTAATAAGGAAATCCCTTGTCGTATCCGACTGGGATCCTTACCATGTACCCCTGTCCCTAGTATATAAAGGGAGGCAGGGCGCCCTATGAGGCCACACCAGATCATTGATCACAAATCCACCTCAGAGGAATAACACCTCAACTGGACGTAGGGTATTACCTCACATTGAGGGCCTGAACCAGTATAATTCCCTCGTGTTCCTCTGCAATCCACCGAATTCCAGGTCGCCGAGTACCCCCATAATATTATTGCCGGTGCAAAGCATCGACACTTGGGTAGATGGATTTGGTCATCGCCAGGGTCTGGGCCACGCCAGCAATAACACGCTCATCCGAGTACCTCTTCAGGGCATTCGGTGCATCTTCAAGGCGCGCCTCTACTTGGGGGATCCTGGTGCTGCTGGTTCCCACGGGGCAAGGATCTATAAGGTCAAGGAGCCCCTTCACAGACTCGACGAGGGCCTCCCGTGACCACCGGACAAGTCTTATCTCCTCTCTGTAAGCCTCGAATTGGGCCTGCCAATTGACTCTTGCAGCTACCCGGGTTCACCGACGAATAAACTCGTTAGGCAAAATGGCAGATGGAGCAATAAGTGGATTGGTTAAAGTCACTGTTAGGGCGGAAGCTTACTTTTATAGTCGGCCTCCCACTTGGCTGCGGCAGTTTGGCTTTTTCGTCTTCGAGCTTGGCGGTGGCCTTCTTCAGATCCGGCCTTTCCTTGCTCGAGCTCGGCATTAGCCTTTGTCAGATTGGCCTCCCTTCTTTCAAGCTCGGCCCTGGCTCTCTCGGCCTCCTCTAGCCGGACTTTTCCTCTTTCGGCCTTCAACTCGGCTTGAGGGTGCACATCAAAACAGTCAAGCCACTTCACCATGGTAGTCATGACGCAACTGGGCAATCGGAAGGTGCAAGACTTCCTTTGTACAGCTCTGTTAAAGAGCTTTGAAACCTCAGGGGGGGGGAGACAACATAGCTGGAGAAATCACAACAAGGGCTTAGTCAGGAAGGTTTATGCGGGAACTACCTCTGATCTTCTTGGCTTGTTCCCACTTTTCGGTCCTAAGCTAAGCAAACGGCATCCCTTAGCCAAGTCTCCCACCCCTCCAACGAGGCCTTCAGCTCCCGGAGCTGGTCCAATTCTTGGAGGTGAGGGGTGACCTCGGTCAGGACCTCGTTCATTTTCTCGGCGCGGTCGACGAGTTTCTAAGAAAAGCAAGTCGGAGCAGAGTCAGTTGTCAGAACGCTTACACAAGGAAGATTATCAAAACCCCAGCACAATGAAGACGACACCTGAATCCCCTGGAAGGCGGTAATCATGGCCTGGAGCAAGCCCTCAAGCTCCTTTCTTGCTGCGGTCTCGTCGTGTTTGTACCTTTTCACGGTTCCGTCGGCGCCGTCTAAGCGGAATGTCCTGGCAACTTACGCGGGGTGGCGCGCTCAATCCTGGGGAGGTTCAGCACTTCAAGCGGCGGCGAATGATGATGATGAGAGAACGACCATGGCGGGTGACGGATCCTGGCCCCCACCTCGCGGCCCCTGCGCCTCGGGGGCTGACTCGGGAGCTCCGGCAAGGGTTCAACAGTAGGCGTTGGCTCAGGGGCTGGTCAGTGGCTTGGCAACTGCCCCTTGGTCGGACGGCGCTGGCGGCCCTGTAGTCAGGACCATCTCGGTCTCCGCGACTGGGACGGCCTCCAGCTCGGCAGGTATGCTCTCGGGCGCCGGCTCGGCTGGGGCAGGCTCAACGATCAAAGCTGTCGGTGCGGTCTCCTTAAGATCGATATCGACGTGTTTCCTTTATAACAAGTCAGACATCAAACCACTGCTACAGCAAACAAGAATTCCAGAAGATCCAAAACAGCTCACCTCTTGGAGAACTTAAGTTTCCCACCGGTGATCTAGCCGCCGGCGGCGCGCTACGACCGGCTGTCAAGCCAGTCGGCGCCAGTCGGTGGTGGCATCTCTCTCGAGTCGTCGCTCATTTGCAGTATGGCCGGCTTGGTTGCCTGGGTACTCGCGGCGCTTGCCCTACCGCGTACTCGGTGGAACCCTTGACGGGCTCAACCATGTTGAGCTCAGCTGCGCTGGTCCTGGTTTGGGACTTGATGGCCTGGGTGCCGCGCCAGCTGTGTCCCTTATCCTCAGGCTTCCTGCCGCGGCACTCGACGTCACGGCCTTCTTGCCCCGATACGTAACTGGTCTTTTCCCCACTCTCTTGGAGTCGGGTTGGGCAGCAGAAGGACTCCTCGGCCTCTTCTTTGACTTGGAGGCTGACAACGAGCAGGAGTCACCATCGAACTCCTCGCACCACTACAGATGATTCAACAAAGTACATCACACAATGCTGGGCAATCATAGTACAAGTCCACAGGCATTCATTACAGAAGAAAGATGAGGGTTACCTCAGGATGGGGCCGATTGTGGCTATAAGACGCGATGCGGCATTTTTCGTCTTCGGTCTCGACCACCCCGCTGGAGAAATAACTGAATAAGCTTTCAGTCACTTTCTGCTCGTTGGCCGATTCATGGCTGACCTGGTCAGGGTCATATTTTCCCAGATAATCCTAGCCAACACGCCTCTCAGCATCAGTGGCTGGATGCGCTAAGTCAGAAAACGCCTGGCCACCCAAGGTCCGGTCAGGCCAGCTTTCTTGAAACTATCCAATTTCGCCAACAATTGATGCACTTGGCCCATCTCCTCAAAGGTTTGATCTGATGACCAATTTGGTGAAACCACTGGTGGCAAGCCGGTGAATGGACGCAAGGAGGGTGTTAGATCTAAACAATAGAACCACTCCTTGTGCCAACCTTTCAAGGAAGATTTCAAAGGGAGATCGATGTATGTTTTCTTCCTTTCATTCCTCAACTGAAGACCAGCCCCCCCCCCCCCCTCCCCCCCGATCACTTGGATGTTACTCTTGGAGGCTAGGTTTAATGTGGCCACAAATGCCTAAAGAAGTTGAAGTGGGGTTCCACACCCAAAAAACACTCGCAGAGAGTCACGAATATGGAGATTTGAAGGATCAAGTTGGGATTCAAATTCACCAACTCCAACCGAGTAAAATTCAAGGATGCGGCGGAAGAAGCAGAAGGGAAGGAAACAAACCCTGGTCGAAGAAAGAGGCAAACACTACAGTTTAGCCGATCGGGGATTGGAACCGACTCCACCCTTGGCCGGCCGCCAATGAATCACCTCCTGGCTTTGCAGCTTCAATTGATTCTCCAGCAGCTTTAGCTTCACCGCGCCACAATCCGAAGTCGACCAGGCGTTCTCCGATGCACCCACAGAATCTGAAGCTTTCGACATGGTCGGGGGCGCAGAAGTTTGGGGGAAATGCGATTGGTGCTTGGAATAGACAAGAAGATCGAAATCGCCCGAGTTCTAGTGGAACTGTCACAGCCCAAATCTAACTTCAGGTAATTAGTGCCATGACCTACTGTCATTAGAATGCACAAAATAAAGTTTGTAATATTTAAACCTTCAATAGTTAAAACCCTAATCGGCAATAATGGACCAACTCCCAACAGCGCAACAAATTTCACAGAAACATATATGGAAAATAATTTATTCAAATACTAGATTATTTATCATGAATCAATATAATTTTTCCAGAATGTATTTCATTAGTTTAGACCCCTTAAAAATTCCAAACAAGTTTCAGCCTGGATCCTTCTCCTTGACATATGCATTTGTACCATCTAAGGATTTTCTGAAGATGTTAGGTTGTGCATAAAATCATGGAAAAATCCCTGTGAACACTATCCCACCAAATCAATCCACTGTAAATTTTACATAATTTTATCACTTCAATAAATACTTCAACCAAGTCCCTCAAATCAGCTAAACTAGAAGCTAGCTGAAATAAGTTGGTTACTTCTAAAATTCACCAAAAAAAATGAAGATTAATTAGGCAGCGCAATTCTACCAACAGGTGTGACACCATGAACCCTACCACTAGTAATTTTGGCTCAATTTAATTCCCAAAGAAGTCACATGAAATAATAGGAGCAAAGCCCTAGGGACATGAATCAAGCTGCAGAAAAACTGGATCAGTGACCCCACTTTGCAAATTCGCCAAAAATAAACCAGACCACTTCTAGGAACGAAATTTGGTCAGCATGTTAAACACATATTCCTCTATCTCCAGTAATTTTCCCATAATTTATCTCCCTTATTTATCTGCTGAAATCACAGATGCAAGACAGCTGTCCATACAGCTCACAAAACAGTCTCTAGAGTATTCTCCTCTCATCTCTCAGTGACCAGTGGGACCCACAACACCCTGGCCCACCTGTAAGCCTCTGCCAGTCTTGGGACAGTGAGTTTCACCCCATTTCTACCCATGCCTCTCTCCTCTCCATAGGAATTAACTCCAAGGACCCACAAGTCATAGAGTGAAGCTAGCCACAAGTGTGTAGAAAAGTGTTGTCTTACATGTGGGACCCACCCTGAACACTGTAGCACTAGAGCAACTCAGCCCTGCATGGCACAGGTGTCGCTGCCTCCTTCTTCTCCTCCCTCACAGCGCACACAGAGAGACCTAGATGAGCTCCAACCTTGGAGACCTCGACCATTTCGCCCCTAATCTCGCCAGCAGAACCTCCTCCTCATCCTCTTCACGCTCCCACCAAGAAAGCCGACGGTATCCCCAAAGATCACCGGAGACAGAGCCATCCTCCCTGCCGCCGAAGATGTTCGATCGAGTTTGAGCCAGCGCCGGTGAGTTCCATCCTTTGTCAACCCCAGGAACGTGATCTACACATTGTAATCATTCCATTTTCACACTTTACAGCCCTCGGATCACCGGTCGAAGCCACCGTGTTCCGCTTTCTGCTCTGCAGTGCCGCCACCAGCGTCATCTCACCGTTCCGGCCACCTCGAAGTGAGTCTGACCGAGCCACTGCGCCAACGTCGTCGCCTCACCTCTGGAAGTTAGCTAGCCGAAGGAATTGAGTTATGATGCCGTGAAGCTATAGATCGGCCTCCGTCTTCCCCAACTCCGGTCATCGCCCCGCCGCGGCCGTTCCTGTCCATTCGGTGAGCAAATTGTCGATTCCTTGCACGTAGAGTGACCTCAAGCTGTCCTTGACCTTGTGTGCGTGACATCTTGGTAATCCATGGGCTAGATCGAGCTACCGACGGTAAAACCGAAGCTACCTCGCGTCGCCGAAAGACATCGCAGTCGCTGCACTTCATCCAAGCTTCCCAGTCTCGACAAGCTGCACGGTGAGCTTCCTAGAGTCCACTAATATCTCCTGCATGCACTGGTTTGCCCAGAACCCGGCCATAGCTCGGTTTGCCCCAACGTCCTGAAAGCCTCTGCCGCTAGAACTTGCCGCCGGCGAGATTTTGGTCACCCGAGGTGTCAAGAAGACCAACCTTAGCTCCGCCATGAACTCCTCTATCTTTTCTCTTTGGGGCCCGACTACAACCGACGTTGCCATCGCCGTCGCCGCCGCCGAGAAGCCCGAACTGCTTGCACCTCCTCTGTTTCGCCACGCCGGACCATCCACTCCTAGTCCGGACGGTCCGTTCTTTTGTCCCGGTCTGCGCCTGCTCTGTTTGTCTCTATGCCGCGCTGACCCCACCTGTAAGAGAGAAAGAGAGGAAAAGAAAAGAAGAGAAATGTTAAACTGAATTGTTTCTCCAACAGAAAGATAGCTAAACTTTGAAAATCAATATCTAATTCATTTTAACTCCAATTTGATGGAACAAAATTTGTGGGATCACCAAATTATGCACTTTAATTCTGTGGAAAAAAATCTGGAGAAACCAAAGCCTAAAATTTCTCAAAAATAATAATTATCATGAAGTATATGAACTTTATATGAATTTAACCATTTTCTGATTACTTTAAATTAAGGTTTGGTAAAAACCAGAAATAGTTGACCTTTCATGCAGTAAACTGACATTTAGTTATACTTACATAAATGATACTTTGTCTATATAAATCATACACTAGGATTTAAATGATATAAAAAAAAGGAAAAGATTAATATATTCCTAGATTTCCAAGGTGCATAAAAGTTTCATTCCTTTTTTCAAAAATAACTTGGACTTAGGATCAGTAAGCTCCTCTTATCATGTTTGTCACTTTTGTAAAGTATCTTATAAAACTTTTGTATATGTCTTGCACACAAAAATGTATTCTATAACCATTAATATATAGGACTCCAAAATTCATATAAATGTCTATAAATCCAAATTGAGTAAACACAATTTTGTTAAAACCAGTAGGTTATGTTCTTTTATATAAAAATACATGCCTTTATGAAATCTTAATAGAAAATGTCAGTTAACTATAATAACTTAAGGTTACAATATAAATAATTACGAAACAGCCATTTTCAGCCTTCCTACCTTGTTATTTTTGTATCTCCCAATCCGGAGATGCAAATGACTTGGTTCTTTCTCCTAAACTCTTTTTAGGTCATGCCCTACCTACTGTATTTATCTCATAATTAATTGATCATGTTGCATAGACATGTTTAATTGCTTCTTATTTGCATATTACTTCTTATCGATAGATTCTGAGGATACGGAGTACGTGGAGACTAACCCAGGAGTTGAGAGTGACCCATCGCTGCAGCAAGGCAAGCGTCTAAGCATATTGAACCTATGTTTTCAATAAATTGATTTGTTTGTGAAAACAATATCAATATGCATGCTTCAATCTATTTAAAATAGGAAACGGGTAGAGTCAATATTACCCAATTGTATGCATTTCCATTCATTGGTTATTGATGCCATGTTTATACATTGTCACCCCTGGTTAAGGACTTTGGGATACTTTTATTTTACCGAATGCTTAGCCATGCTTAAATCTAGATTTAGAAAAATCCGATAGATGGAGCTATCGGTTCAAAACTAGTTTAAAGCGAATAAATTATTATTATGTTTTGACTTGGACGGATGATAGGGCGATGAAGGGATGGTGTTTCCCCAATGCACGTAGCTCCGTCTGGGTCGTAAAGGACCGAACATGTTGACATCTATTCAAGCACCCTACGTACTTCCACACGCCGAGAGTGGGACGGCTTAACTCAATAGCACGGGAGACTATGGCCATCTACACCCGTCCGTCAATCGTGAGGAGGGATTTCCATTGGAGGACCTCGAGCGCGCCTGGCTGTGGCCGGAGGTGCCTCCCACGACGGTGAGCCCGCCTTAGTCATCACACATGCACGACTAAGTTGTCGGGGGCCTAGACGTGGTTTAGGTGGTTGGGGCCAAGCGTGCGAAAGGTTTTGTTGTGACCTCTAGTCCGCACTCAATGTGTAGAGTGTGGGTACAGATATGTACGTATCAAACTAGAGTGTAGCCATTGGGCTTCTATCACATCGTGTGGGTAAAGATGTACACCTCTGATCAGAGTAAGAACTATTCGAATAGCCGTGTCCACGGTTACAGGACGACCGCTTGATGTGTTAGTCAATGTATGATAGCGACAAACTTGGGAGATATAGTTACGAGATTATGTGACTATATCATGATTTAGGATAGTCATGGATGAAAGGGGTTTCTATAAAAGGTTTTTGGATATTAAATATGACTTGGGTTAGTCATGAGAAAGGATATGCTTGTGTAGCATAATCGTTTGGGCAATGGTGGCCCATGGATAATGTTTGGAGCACGGTTGGTGCTCATTTATATTCTGTTTTCAGAAACTATATGCTTGCTGTCTTAAAAATTCAGATTGTGTTATTTCTCAAAATGCCTATAGTTTCAAGTATTACTTGCTCAATAAAATCAGCTTGATGCAAAATCAAGTCAATATAGCCTTTTTCCTTGATGTAGAAACCAGCATGATTCCTTTGTACTATTAATATCATGTAAGTCTTGTTGAGTACCATTCGTACTCACGTTGCATATTTTTCAGGTGAGGACAACGACGATATTGAGGTGGTCTACTATTATCCCGCCGAGGGTGGCGAGGATAATGTGTAGTTGTAGTTAAGCTCTATCCCCAGTCGGTTGCCCTGTGGTATGGGTTTTGGCACCACTGGTTTTTGTTTTGTGTTTATTTCCACTGCAAAGCTTTTGTGCCACTTTGTGATGAATTAGGGTGTGAACCCTCTATGTAATATTTATAACTCTGTTGCTCGTTTATCCATATTTAGAGTACTTGTGATGTTTATCAATTGCTTGCGATGAGAGTGTGAGGCTAGTCGCTTTCCTGGGGACTAGCTGAATATGAGTATGAGTTGTGTATAATTGAGATGGTTGGGGGATAGCTATTGTGGTTCGAGTCCTCTAGGGTACGTATCGTGTTTGGTCGCCACCATCGAGTGGTTTGACGGGCGTATGACGGGGAGGACTGGCAAGCTATCCTTATGATTATCTCTTTTGTACACTTCTCGGCATTTTGGATTTGTATTGTGAGTGGGTAAAGATTATGGCAAGTCTACGATGAGGATGGATAGTTACTACATTTATTCAGGTTTTATTCGAGACCCCATCCATCTAGATAGTTCGTGTTGCCGTAATAGTTACTCTTCATAATGCACTTCCGGGGTGCCCACAGGAACAGCGAGCAACAGCGAACCCTAGCAAAGCGAAAGGCGAAATTTGGGCACGGAGGCGGAAGATGAAACGATTGGTTGCTTTCGGGAAGATGAAGAAATCTTTTTCTCTCTCCCCATCTTTTATAGAGCCTGTGCCGACTAAATTGGCTTAGGCCTACACAGTCAACACTGGGCCACCAAGATATGAGTTTCTACAATAGCACGCTCATGATGGGCCGCTCGCAGGCTGTGTTAAAATCGCAGTGCTGGTGTTACCAACAGGAACCGATGAGGTAAACAGATATGCTTCATGAGAGCCTTATTGCTAAACATAAATGTTTGGGTATCTGTTTTATCCACCAGGTCTCGAGGATATATCCTTACAAGGATCACAAGCTGGTCTTCATTAAAATTGGAGATGCAGGTATCTTTCTCGAGTACACCTGACCACGCAATGGATTTATTTTCATACAATGGTACTCGGCCTAAATGCTTGGCCAACAGTTGCCATGAGCAACATTATTCCAGCCGACATGACGCTGAAGAGTCTAACTTCCAAGTAGTGCACTACTCGGGAGAGACTATAAATATCTTTTCTAGCTGACATGACGCTGAGGAGTCTAACTTCCGAGTGGGACGCCACTCAGGAAAGACTATAAACCCCCTATTCCAGCTGACATGAAGCTAAAGAGTCCCATATACGAGTGGCATGCTACTCGGCAAGACTATAAATCATATTCCAGTTGACATGATACTGAAGAGTCTCATATACCAGTAGTAATCTACTCGGGAAAGACTGCAAGGTTAAAGATCTTTGACTTCATGTTTAATTGTCTTCACAATTAAGTACAAAGTCGGGGGCTACACCTAATAGGTGCGCCTATTCGGCGCACACTATTCATATACCAACATGAAGCCCTTCATAGCCTCGTTTCCAGTTGACATGAAGTAGGACTCGGAAAGAAGAAGCACTTGGACAAGGAGTACTTGGGAACAATACACTCGGGCAATCTTCACCGTGGAGGATGAGCACTCGGCATCAGCTGTGACTCAACTATGAAGGTCTCAGGGGCTACTGTGGATGCCATGGGCCCCGGGTACCTCATCACAAGCATATGGGCCACTCGGATAGAGGATGGGCCGAGTCTTGTAGTTAGAGATATAATAGCACCCGGTAGGTTTTGCCTTGTACACAAAGGAATATACAATCTCAGCCGGGTAAGATATATCTCTAAGAAGGAAATCCCTTGGCCGTATCCGGCTAGGATTCCTATCTTGTACCCCTGTCCCCCAGTATATAAGGGGAGGCAGGGCGCCCCATGAGGGCAGAACAACACAAAAGATCATTGATCGACGTAACTCCTCAGAGGAATAACACCACAACTGGACGTAGGGTATTACCTCACATCGAGGGCCTGAACCAGTATAAAATCTCTTTGCGTTCCTCTGCAATCCACTGAGTTTCCCCTTGCCGAGTAGTCCTATAGTTATATTGCCGGTGTAAAACATCGACATGTGGCAACCACGCCGCATCCAGGACGTTAGTCGGAAAGGCTTACCGGTAGGGATTTTTCTGGCCAACAGTAGTAACAGATGCAAAAGACATTGTTCGCACATGCGAAGGTTGCTAGTTCTATGCAAGACAAACCAATCTCCCAGCCCAAGAACTCCAAACAATCCCAATTTCTTGGCCTTTTGCAGTATGGGGGCTTGACATGGTCGGGCCTTTCAAGAAAGTGCCAGGAGGGTTCACACACTTGTTCATCGCAGTGGATAAATTCACCAAGTGGATTGAGACCAAACCAGTTGCAACCATAATAGCGGCACGAGCAAAGGACTTCATCATGAGTATATTATACCGATTCGGGGTCCCCAACCGCATCATCACCGACAATGATACTCAATTCACGGGCGGCATGTTTCAAGATTTCTGTGATGATTTCGGCATCAAGATCTGCTATGTGTCTGTGGCACACCCACGGAGCAATGGGCAGGTTGAACGAGCCAATGGTATGGTCTTACAAGGTATCAAGACCAGGATATTCGACCGACTAAAACCATACGCGGGTCGGTGGGTACAAGAACTCCCATCTGTTCTCTGGTCTCTCAGAACCACGGTTAGTCGGGCAACAGGACAATCCCCTTTCTTTCTGGTCAATAGTGCTGAGGCCGTGCTACCAACCGAGTTAGAGTTCGGCTCTCCACGAGTTCGGGCTTACTCAGATGACATCTCAAACAACACCCGATTGGTCGAACTAGATCAGTTGAAAGAAGCAAGGGACATCGCAATAATCCAGTCGGCAAGGTATCTTCAAAGCCTACGTCTGCTACCACAATCACAATGTCCGTGGCCGCGCCTTTTTGGTTGGAGATCTCATCTTGAGAAAAATACAAACCACCAAAGACAGGCATAAACTATCCCCAATCTGGGAAGGGCCGTTCATTATAGCAGAGGTTACTCGGCCAGGCGCTTACTGACTGAAGACTGAAGGTGGTGCCCTCATCAGCAACTCATGGAATATAGAATAGCTACGTCCTTTCTATACCTGAGTCTTATACTTTCTCATGTGTACAGTTCCTCTCCGACTCACTACGCCACTTGTTCCAACCGAGTAGTAAGTCGGGGGTTGCATGTATTATATGTGCTTTGTTAATAATATACGAGCCTATTTTACTTAAGTTATGAAGTTTTACTATGACTTTTCCATGTCTGCCCAAGTACAGCTTTCTGCGGTGAATGTTTTTATTAAGTTCCTATAGATTAACTCGGTGTAGGCTATATGGTCGAGTAAAGCTAATGACAACTGAGTAATAGTCTAAAGCTTGGCGGCATCGCACATATATTTACACATGTCTTTACAAAAATCCACAATACACCGACTGCATGATGTACTGTTTTTACAGACCTAGGTCCCGGGTGATAATCTCTGCAGTCAGCCTCACCTTGGCTATCAGCTCCAACGCCTCCTTAGGAGTCGTCTCCTCGGCAAACCCCTCCCCGATGGCTTCAACATCCGCCCTTGGGTAGATGGACTTGGTCATTGCCAGGGTCTGGGCCACGCCGGCAATGACATGCTCATCCCAGTACCTCTTCAGGGCACTCGGTGCATCTTTAAGGCACTCCTCCAGTTGGAAGATTGTGCTAGAGATGGTTCCCACAGGACAAGGATCCATCAGGTCAAGGAGCCCTTTCACGGACTCGCTGAGGGTTTCCCGTGACTCCTTGACTACCCTGATCTCCTCTGCGAAGGCCTAAAACTGGATCTGGGAATTGGCTCTCGCAGCTACCCGGGTTCACCGCCAAGTAAACTTGTTAGGCAAAGCCGCAGATGGAGTAATTAATGGATTGGCTAAGGCAATTGTCAGAGCGGAGACTTACTTTTGTAGTCGGCCTCCCACTTGGCTATGGCCTTCTCCAGTTCAACTTTTTCTTTCTCGAGCTTGGTATTGGCCATTTTCAACTCAGCCTTCTCTAGCTCAAGCTCGGTTTTGGCCTTTGTCAAGTCAGCCTTGTCCTTTTCAAGTTCGGCCCTGGCTCTCTCGGCCTCCTTCAGCTGTTCTTCTCCCTCTGTTTGGGTCTTCAACTCAGCTTCGAGGGCTACACGACAGATTAGTCAAGAACTCAACGTTGCAGTCAAGACACAACTGGGCAGTCGGGAAATACCACAGCTGGAGAAATATATTAAGGGTTTCGTCAGGAAGAAGTATTCTGGAGGCTCACCTCTTATCTTCTTGGCTTGGTCCCAATTCTCACTCCTAAGCTGGGTGACAGCCTCCCTCAGCCAAGATTCCCTCTCCTGGCTGTGCCCTTCCACTTCGGCTTTCAAGGCCCGGAGCTGGTCCAATTCTTGGAGCTAGGGGGCAACCCAGGTCAGGACCTCATGCATCTTTTCCAAGCGATCAACAAGCTTCTACTTGAGGAGTAACAAGTCAAAGCAGAGTCAGGCGTCAAGAAATACTACCGAGATTCCAATACAACGGAAATCATACTTGAATCCCCTAGGACGCGGCGATTGTGACACGAAGCAAGTCTTCACGCTCCTTTTCCGCTGCCGCCTCATCAAGCTTGTAGCTCCGCGCAGTTCCGTCAGGCGCCGCTCAGCGGAACATCCTCGGGAACTTGTGCGAAGGGGCCTCGATCCTAGGGAGGTCCAGTCTATCCGAAGGAAGGGACAGCGATGACGATGACAGAGACCAGGAAGGCGACGGGGTCTTGACCCCTAACTCGGCGGCCTCCGAGGCTTCGGGGGCTGGTTCAGGAGCTACAGTGACGGCCTCGACAACGGGCACCGGCTCAGGGGCTGGAACAGCGGCTTCAGCAACCGCCCCTTGGTAGGCCGGGGTCGGCGGCCCTACAGTCGGGGCGGTCTCAGTTTCTACAACTGGGACCACCACCGGCTCAGCAGGTGTGCTCGCTGGCGCCGGATCGGCTGGGGCAGGCTCGACAGCAGGGGTAGTCGGCATGGTCTCTTTAAGATCAATGTCGGCCCGCTTCCTGCATAACGAGTCAAACATCAAGACACTACAATGCTGAACATGATTTTCAGAAGACCCAGAATGGCCTACCTCTTGGAGAACTTGAGCTTTTTTCCGGGAGATCCGAAGGGCGGCACTGGAGGGCTACTGGCTGTCGGGCCAAAAGGTGCGGCAGTCGATGGCGGCATTCCTGTCCTGGTCGGCCCCGTTCGCGGTGTGGCCGGCTGGGGCGCTCGGGTACTTGGCGGCGTTGGAGTCGGCCTCATACTCGGCGGTGCTTGTGTTGGGCTTGACGATGCCGGGCTCGACCGTGCTAGTCCCGGTCTAGGACTCGATGGCCTGGGTGCAGTACTGGTGGGATCCTTTATTTTTAGACTCCCAGCTACGGCACTTGGCTTCACGACCTCCTTCTTGCCTTGATCTACGATGGGTTTCTTCCCCGCTCTCTTGGAGTCAGGCTGGGCGGCAGAAGGACTTCTCGTCCTCTTCTTCGACTTCGTGGCCGACAGCGGACGGGAGTCATCATCAAACTCCTTGCACCACTGCAAACGATTCAACAATATACATCACACGATGTTGGGCAATTATGGATACATGTCTACAGGCATTCATCATAGAAGAGAAGCAAGGGTTACCTCGGGACGAGGCCGGTTTCGGCTATAAGCCACGATGGAGCGCTCTGCGTCCTCAGTTTCGACCACCCCACTAGAGAAATAAGTGAACAATGTTTTGGTCACTTTTTGCTGGTCAGCACCTCTCGGCTTTCTCGGTCAGGGTCATTTTTCCCTTGGTAATCCTAGTAGAATTCGCTCCTCAGCTTCAATGGCTGGATGCGCCGGGTCAGGAAACGCTTGGCCACCCAGGGGCCGGTCAGGCCAGCTCTCTTAAATTTCTCCAACCTTGCCAGCAACTGATGCACTTGGCCCATCTCTTCGAAAGTTGGATCCAATGACCAATTGGGCAAAACCGCCAGAGGCGAGCCGGTGAATGGAGGCAGGGAAGGTTCCAGATCAAAACAGTAGAACCACTCCTTATGCCAACCTTTCAAGGAGGATTTGAAAGGAAGATTGATATATATTTTCTTCATTTCACTCCTCAACTAAAGGCCAGTCCCCCCCCCCCCCAATCACCTGGGCATTATTCTTGGAGGGATGGGGCTTGATGTGGAATAAGTGCCTAAAGAAATTGAAGTGGGGTTCTACACCCAAGAAGCACTAGCAAAGAGTCACGAAAATAGAGATTTGCAAGATCGAGTTAGGATTCAAATTCACCAACTCCAATCCGTAGAAGCTAAGAAGACGGCGGAGGAACTCAGAAGAGGGAAGAAATAAACCCCGGTCAAAAAAAGAGGCAAAAACAACAGTCTCGCCGGCTTGGGGATTTGGAACCGACTCACCCTCAGCCGGGCGCCAGCAGATGATGTCACGGCTTTGTAGCCACAGCGACTTCTCCAGCCTTTCCATCTTCAACCGGCTGCAATCCGAGGTCAGCCGCCCTTCGTCCGACGCCCCAACGAAATCTGGAACCTTCAACATGGTTGGGGGGACAAGAAATTTGGGGAAAATGTGGTCGGGGGCTGGGGAAGGACAAAGGAAAGCGGAATTGCTCGAGCTTCAATGGGGAGGAGCAAGCAATGGCGAACCCTAGCAGAGCAAGAGGCGAAATTTTGGCGCGGAGCTAGGAAGACGAAACGATTGGTCGCTTGGGGAAGATGAGGAATCTTTTCTCTTTCCCCCAACCTTTATAGAGCCTGTGCCGACTCATGGGCTTGGGCTTACACAGTCGGTACTAGGCCACTAAGATATGAGTTTCTACAATAGCACGCTCAATATGGGCCGTCCCTAGCTGTGTTAAAATCGCAGTACAGGTGCTAACGACAGGAACAGATGAGGTAAACAGATATGCTTCATGAAGGCCTAATTGCTAAACACATGTGTTTGGGTATCTGTTTTATCCACCAGGTATTGAGGATATATCTTTATAAGGATCACAAGCTGGTCTTCATCAACATTGAGGATGCAGGTATTTCTCAAGTACACCTGAACACGCAATGGATCTATTTTCATCAATTGGTACTCGGCCTACATGCTTGGCCAACAGTTGCCATGAGCGACATTATTCCAGCCAACATGACGCTAAAGAGTCTAACTTCTGAGTAGTTCATTACTCGGGAGAGACTATAAATATCTTTTCCAGCTGACATGATGCTGAGGAGTCTAACTTCCAAGTGGGCCGCCACTTGGAAAAGACTATAAACCCCCTTTTCCGGTTGACATGAAGCTGAAGAGTCCCATATACGAGTGGCATGCTACTCGGTAAGACTATAAATTATATTCCGGTTGACATGATACCGAAGAGTCTCATATACCAGTAGTATACTACATGGAAAAGACTACAAGGTTAAAGATCTTTGACTTTATGTTTAATTGTTTTCACAATTAAGCACAAAGTCGGAGGCTACACCTAATAGGTGCGCCTATTTGGCGCACACTATTCATACATCTATATAAAGCCCTTCATAGCCTCGCTGCTAGCTGACATGAAGCAGGACTCGGGAAGAAGAAGCACTCAGACAAAGAGTACTCGGGAGCAATGCACTCGGGCAATCTTCACCGTAGAGGATGAGCACTCGGCATCAGCTGTAACTCAACTATGAAGGTCTCAGGGGCTACTGTGGAGGCCATGGGCCCTGGGTACCTCATCACAAGCATATGGACCACTCGGACAAAGGATGGGCCGAGACTTGTAGTTAGAGATATAGTAGCACCCGGTAGACTTTGCCTTATTGTCGATGTTTTACACCGGCAATAAATATATGGGGCTACTCGGCGGATGGAAACTCGGTGGATTGCAAAGGAACACAGGGAGATTTTATACTGGTTCAGGCCCTCGATGTGAGGTAATACCCTACGTCCAGTTTATATGTATTCCTTTGAGGATATACGGTGGTAGTTCTGATGAACTTGTATGCACCTGAGCTTATGAGTGCTCTTCTATGAGCTCGTCTGCCCTCATGGGGCGCCCTGCCTCCCCTTATATACTGGGGGACAGGGTTACAAGGTAGGAGCCCCCATCGGATTACGACTAGGAGATCTCCCCTTAAAGATATAACGCACCCGACTAGGACTGTATATTCCTTTCTATACAAGGCGAAGTCTGCCGAATTTAGCTATATCTCTAATTACAAGGCTAGGCCCATCCTCTATCCGAGTGGCCCATATGCTTGTCATGAGGTACCCGGGGCCCATGGCACCCACAGTAGCCCCCGAGACCTTCATAGTTGAGTCACAGCTGATGCCGAGTGCTTCATCCTCCACGGTGAAGTCTTCCCGAGTGCATTGCTCCCGAGTACTCTTTGTCTGAGTGCTGCTTCTCCCGAGTCCTGCTTCATGTCAGCTGGCAGCAAGGCTATGAAGGTCTCGATGTAGATGTTGGAATAGTGTGCGCCGAATAGGCGCACCTATTAGGTGTAGCCCCCGACTTTGTGCTTAATTGTGAAAACAATTAAACATGAAGTCAAAGATCTTTAACCTTGTAGTCTTTCCCGAGTAGATTACTACTGGTACATGAGACTCTTCGGTATCATGTCAACCGGAATATGATTTATAGTCTTGCCGAGTAGGGAACTACTCGTATATAGGACTCTTCGACTTCATGTCAGTCGGAATGTGCGTTTATAGTCTTGCCGAGTAGGATGCTACTCGTATATGGGACTCTTCAGCGTCATGTCAGCTGGAAAGGGGGTGTTTATAGTCTTTCCCGAGTAGTATACTACTCGAAAATTAGACTCGTCGGCATCATGTCAGCCGGAAAAGGTGTTTATAGTCTTTCCGAGTGGCGTCCCATTCGGAAGTTAGACTCTTCCGCATCATGTCAGCGGGAATGAAATTTTATAGTCTCTCCGAGTAGTGCACTACTCGAAAGTTAGACTCTTCAGCGTCATGTCGGCTGGAGTAATGTTGCTCATGGCAACTGGTGGCCGCACATATAGGCGAGTACCACTGTATGAAAAATAAATCCATTACGTGATTAGGTGTACTCGAGAGAGATACCTGTATCTCCAATTTCAATGAAGACCAGCTTTGTGATCCTTGTAAGGATGTAATCCTCGAGACCTGGCGGATAAGACAGATACCCAAACATATATGTTTAGCAATAAGGCTCTCATGAAGCATATCTGTTTACCTCATCGGCTCCTGTTGGTAGCACCAGCGCTATAATTTCAACTCAGCCTGCGGGCGCCCACATGGAGCATGCTACCGTAGGAACTCATATCTTGGTGGCTGCTACCAAATAAGCCGGCCTGAGCCGACCTATCCAGCATAGCTCTAGGGAAGTATCATCCATCGCATGTCAGGATGAGTTTTTGGTGTTGGTAACCGCAATCAGCCAGAGAAATCCTTATTCGCAAGCCTTTCCGACTTACGTTCTGGATGCAAACTGGTTGCCACATGTACCCGAGTAGGTATGTTGCAGGATCTGCTTGCCCTCCTCAGGTGTGACGCAGTGCATGAGAACTCCGGATGCGCTTTGACGATGTAAGTCTTCTCTGACTTGGGAAAAGCCGAACAAGGTACCCGAACCTTGCATTAGCAGAGGGTTCGGCTGGTGACCTCATGGGGCGTACCCTATCCAACAGAGTTATAGCCAAGCTAGGCACCCGAATCTTGCATTAGCATAGGATTCGGCTGGCGACCCTCATGGGGCGTACCCAACCTGACAGAGTTGCGACCAAATAAGGTACCCGAACCTAGCATTAGCGTAGGATTCGGCTGGCGACCCTCATGGGCGTACCCTACTTAGCCGAGTGGTACACAGCCCCGACTGGCGCCGGGGGCCGATTGTTAGCTCCCATAGAGCGTAGTCGGGGAAGATGACGTCCCGACTGGCGCAAGTACTCGGTAAGTAGCCCTCATGGAGCATCCCGAGTGTATTTCGGCAGACTTGTCCAGCCCCCGAGCGTAGGAGATAGGCTCGAAGCCCTGAGTTCCTGTCACGCATATCCGGAGCTGGGCCTGCAATATAAAATATCGGATGAGTAGCATCTGATGATGAAAATAATCACCCGAATAAAATGTATTTTACAATGTATGTAAATACGTGTTCTTCCTCTTTTGATATTAATTTCCTCGAGTAGTTGATCCCTTACGTTTAAGCACTCTGCCCGACTAGTCATAGCCCCCTAGCGTCGGGAGTTGGCTCATGGCTCTTTCCCAGGCACGCGTTTTGGGTGACTTGAGTTCGTCTTACATGGAGCAGAGTTTCACGGATCGAGAATTTATGCTACTCGAGTACTTTTGTAATCATTTAAGAGCAAAAACGGAAAAAAGTAAATGCGCAGCTTATACACCTATTAGGTGTAAGCGGCTGTGGCACTAGCAAGGCCGAGTGAGGAGATGTTTATCAGAAAGCGACTTAGCCGTTCGGTATTTGGGAGTGGGGATGCCATCCTCGTGTTTGAGCTTGTGAGCCCCCGAGCATGTCACTTGTTGTTCTGATAATCCTCAGTTGTTGAAGGTCGAAGGCGGTCGTGACCGACTGCCACAATGGAGCCGTCTGACTTGCGTTTGCGATTCCCAGCTTTAGTTGGGACCGCGTCGTCGGTGTCGTCCCGCTTCTTCTTCAGGGTGACTTGTTGTCATCGAGGGCCTCGGCAACAGCGTGGGCCGAGTCGGCGTACTTGTTTGCCATGTCGAATAGGGCCTTGACAGAGTTGGGAGGCTTCCGCGTGAATTTGTCGATGAACGAGGTGTCTTTGACTCCTTTTCGAAAGGCGGCGATGACGACCTCATCCTTGATGTTCGGGATTGAGTTCCTCTTCTCAGAAAACCTCTTGATGAAGTCACGAAGAGACTCGTTCTTCCTTTGACGCAACTGATATAGGTCGTACTCAGAAGATGGCCTCTCGTATGTTCCCTGGAAATTGGTGATGAAACGTTCCCGGAGTTCTCCCAAGAGCCGATTGATTGCTTGGGAAGTCCTGTTAGCCATGTCCTCGCTGAGTCGGCTAGAGCAACTAGGAGGTAGTTAGCCATGACTTTGTGGTCACCTCCAGCAGCTTGGATTGCCAGAGTGTATGCTGTGAGCCAGGACTCGGGATCGGTCTTGCCGTCGTATTTTTCGATGCTTGTAGGCTTGAAACCCGACGGCCAGTCGACCTGTTGTAGCTCCTGGGTGAAGGCCGGTATGCCTTCGTCTTCATGAGGACTCTGACCCCGACTACGGCGGCGAAACCGCTCGTGGTGGAGGCCGAAATGCTCGTTCTCGTCTTCCAGTTGGCGTTGCTCGTCTTCTTCTCGTTCGCGGCGCCGAGCATTGGTGTCCTGCCGAAGATCACGCCATAGTTGGCCTCGGAGATCCCGGTTGTCCCGACAGTCACTTCGACGTTGCCGGTTGTTGTTTGGGTTGCCGAATGACGTTTGGCGTGACTCCATGTGCAGCTGACTAGAGCCGGTCACTCGGCGTCGCTTTGAGGTAGACGAGACTGCCATTGGGGATGCCGACCGGTTGGTCGGTATGAGGGTATCTCCCGACTGTTGGTGCTGCTGACATGCAGCAGCGGTAAGCATGGCTTTTATCCTTGCGATCGTCGGGGTGGCCTGATGATCAGGCCCAAGCTGGACTGTGTCCAGTAGGGTTGCAGCGGCCACGATGTTCTGTTGGGGAGTAACGAAGACATCGTGGTCGCCGACTCGGGTTTGGAGGATTTGCTGCTGAGCGGTTTGCTCAGCCTTGCGTAGATCGTCGTTGCGGGCATGCAGGCGTCTTGCTTCTTCCTCCTGTTGTTCTTGCAGTCGGCAGGCCTCCTCCTCTTGTGGCTCGTGTCGTCGGCATGATTCCTGAATAGGAGTAGAGCCTCTGGATGCCATGAAAATTTCTCGCGGCGGAGTGAAGCTTGCCGAGCTGGTATCCGACTTGGAGTCGGATCCGACTGGGAGTCGTAGTCCGACTGAGAGTCGTAGTCGGAATAGTTGATGGGGGTGATTACAACTCGACCTCCCTAGATCCGATCTCGAGCGGCTCGGAGCCGTATCCGAGTCGAACTCCAGGGGATCGGGTTTGCCGCGTCGGATGTAGATTGTAGATATCCGCGGCGTCGCTGAGTCTGAACGGGAAGTTGACGATCTCTTCCCTTCTCGGCCCGATCTCGGCCGGCTCAGAACCGAGTCCGAGTCGAACACTGAAAGGAAGAGTTGTCCCTGGACTCGGGCGTATTGGAGATCGCCGCAGCATGTCGTCGAAGATTGCCGCAGCGTCGTGTGGGCCGACTGGCGCGGAGTCAGCTGGTTCCTCGGCCGGTTGGATCGGGTCCGTGTCGGCCGGGGTGAGATTGCCGATCTGGTCGGCGACGAAGTCAAGGCTTCTGAATGCGATTGTATCTCCGGGGGGGAATTTGCCGCCGTCGACTTCGGTTGCTGGATCCATCGAGCTTGTAGATGTAGATCGCGCCGAAGCCCCTACCTGGCGCGCCAACTGTCGATGTTTTACACCGGCAATAAATATATGGGGCTACTCGGCGGATGGAAACTCGGTGGATTGCAAAGGAACACAGGGAGATTTTATACTGGTTCAGGCCCTCGATGTGAGGTAATACCCTACGTCCAGTTTATATGTATTCCTTTGAGGATATACGGTGGTAGTTCTGATGAACTTGTATGCACCTGAGCTTATGAGTGCTCTTCTATGAGCTCGTCTGCCCTCATGGGGCGCCCTGCCTCCCCTTATATACTGGGGGACAGGGTTACAAGGTAGGAGCCCCCATCGGATTACGACTAGGAGATCTCCCCTTAAAGATATAACGCACCCGACTAGGACTGTATATTCCTTTCTATACAAGGCGAAGTCTGCCGAATTTAGCTATATCTCTAATTACAAGGCTAGGCCCATCCTCTATCCGAGTGGCCCATATGCTTGTCATGAGGTACCCGGGGCCCATGGCACCCACACTTATACAAAAAGGAATATACAGTCCTAGTCGGGTAAGATATATCTCTAAGAAGGAAATCCCTTGGCCGTGTCCGGCTGGGATTCCTACCTTGTACCCATGTCCCCCGGTATATAAGGGGAGGCAGGGCGCCCTGTGAGGGCAGATGATCAAGAGTTCGTCAGAACCACCACCATAATCCTCAAAGGAATACATCCCAACTAGACGTAGGGTATTACCTTGCATCGAGGGCCTGAACCAGTATAAAATCTTTCCGTGTTCCTTTGCAATCCACCAAGTTTCCATCCACCGAGTAGCCCCATATTCATATTGCCAGTGTAAAACATTGACACCCCGTTCATTGCTAAGTTCACTCGGAAGCCTCCAAGTTCTGTCAAAGCTCTATTCGACATGGTGAACAAATACGCTAACTCGGCCGATGCTGTTGCTGAGGCTCTCGATGACAAAAAGGCACCCTGACAGAAGGAGCGGAATGACACTGATGACACAGCCCCGACTAAGGCTAGGAACTGCAAACGCAAGTCGAACGACTTCATTGTGGCAGTCGGTCACAACCGTCTTCAACCTCCTATAACTGAAGATTATCAGAACGATAAGTGACATGCTCGGGGGCTCAAAAGCTCGAATGCAAGGATGGCATCCTTACTCCCAACTTGTGCAATACCGAACAGCTAAGTCGCTTTCTGATAAATATTTTTTCCTTTATATGATATTCTCATCTAAATGGGCCAGGAGGCAACTCACTTCCCTATAGTTTGACTCGGATATAGCTAAGTGCCAGTCGGGATCAGATCTAGGGGGCTGAGATCATCAATTCCTCACTCGGCCTCGCCAATGCCGTAGCCGCTTACACCTAATAGGTGTACATACTATGTATTTTTGTTTTTGCTCTTAATGATTGCAAAAGTACTCCAGTAGCATAAATTCCAATCCGTGAAGCTTTGCTCCATGAAAGACGAACTCAAGTCACCCAAAACGCGTGTCTGGGAAAGAGCCATGAGCCGACTCCTGACGCTAGGGGGCTATGACTAGTCGGGCAAAGTGTTTAAACGTAAGGGGTCAACTACTCGGGGAAATTAATATCAATAAGAGGAGGAACACTTATTTACATCTATTGTAAAATACATAAATTTTCTTCGGGTGATTGTTTTCTTCATCAGATGTTACTCATCTGATATGTTTATAATGCAGGGCCAGTTCTAGATACGCGTAACAGGAACTCAGGGCTACGAGCCTATCTCCTACGCTCAGGGGCTAGACCAATTTGCCATGATACACTTGGAGTGCGACGCTTCAAGAATTACTTGGAATGCTCCACGAGGGCTATTGTCCGAGTACTCGCGCCGGTCGGGACTCGAATGTCACCTTTACTTTGGTACACTCCATGTGGGCTAATAAGCGACCTCCAACACCAGTCAGGGCTCAGGTACCACTTGGCTGGGTAGGGTACGCCCTATGAGGGTCGCCAACCGAATCCTATGCTAATGCTAGGTTTGGGTACCTTATTGGGTCACAACTCTGCTAGGTAAGGTAGCCCCATAAGGGTCGCTAGCCGAATCCTATGCTGATGCAAGGTTCGAGTACCTTATTTGGCCATAACTCTATTTGGTAGGGTACGCCCCATGAGGGTCGCCAGCTGAATCCTATGCTAATGCAAAGTTCGGGTACCTTATTCGGCTACAATTTTATCAGGTTGGGTATGCCCCAAAAGGGTCGTCAGCCGAATCCTGCGCTAGTGCAGCGTTCGGGTACCTATCTGGCAAAAACATGGCAACAAGCCACTACTGAAGCTTTCAATCGGGAGCAGCATCAAACCCGGAATCTACAGGGTGCTCATTATTTTTCAAGAATGGGAGACTCCAATCATTCGATTTTTACTAGAAGACAAACATCCTAAAGATTACAACAAAGCCGAGTAAATCAAACAACGGAGCAAAACCTTTATCGTAGTTAGAGAAGACCTATATCATCGAAGCGTATCCGGAGTTCTCATGCACTGCGTCACACCTGAGGAGGGCAAGCAAATCCTGCAATATACCTACTCAAGCATCTGTGGCAACCATGTTGCATCCAGAACGTAAGTCGGAAAGGCTTTCAGACAAGGATTCTTCTGGCTGATTGCAGTTACCGACGTAAAGTACTCATCCTGACATGCGAGGGATGCTAATTTTATAGGGCTGCGCTGGGTAGGTCGGTTTAGGCCGGCTTATTCAGTACTAGGCCAAAGATATCAGTTCTTAAATAGCATGCCCTATTGGGTCGCCCGCTGGTCATGTTAAAATCACGATACAGGTGCTATTTTACAAGAACCGATTAAATAATCAGATACGCTTCATGCTAAGCCTATGGCTGGGTGTATACATTCGGGTATCTTGATTATTTTAAGGTATTGAGGATATATCCTTATAAGGATCAACAGCTGGTCTCCATTAAAATTGGAGATGCAGGTATCTCTCAAGCACACCTGACCACATATTAGGTTAAAATCCAAAAAGTGGTACTTGGCTTACATGCTTAGCCAAAAATTGCCTTGAGCAAAAATTCTTCCAGCTGACATGATGCTGAAGAGTCTAATTTCTGTGTAGTATACTACTCGAGAAAGACTAAAAGGTTAAAGATCTTTGACTTTATGTTTAATTGTTTCACAATTAAGCATAAAGTTGGGAGCTACACCTAATAGGTGCGCCTATTTGGTGCACACTATTCATATTTCTCTATAAAGCCCTTCATAGTCTCGTTCCCAGCTGACATGAAGTAGGACTCAGGAGAAGAAGCACTCGGACAAAGAGTACTCGGGAGCAATGCACTCGGGAATTCTTCACCATGGAGGATGGGCACTCGGCATTAGCTGTGACTCAACTATGAAGGTCTCAGGGCTACTGTGGAGGCCATGGGCCCCGGGTACCTCATGAGAAGCATTTGGGCCACTCGAACCGAGGATGGGTCTAACCTTGTAATTAGGGATACAATAGGACTCGGCATACATAACCTTGTACGACAAGGAAAGGATATAGTCGTAGTCGGGCACGTTGTATTCCTATAAGGAAATCCCTTGGTCGGAGTCCGATTGGGATTCCTACTCTATACCCCTATCCCCTGGTATATAAGGGGAGGCTGGGCGCCCCCTGAGGGCAGAAAAAAAAATCTCACCAGAGAAACATCAAAGACAATACACCGCAACTAGACGTAGGGTATTACCTCATCTTGAGGCCTGAACCAGTATAAATTGTTTCATGTTCCTTTGCAATCCATCAAGTTTAGGTCTCATGAGTAGCCCTATATTCTTATTTCAGATACAAAACATCGACAGGTTGAAGCCCTAGAGTCATAACTTTTGAAAGAGAAAAAAGCTAGGGTTTAGTTTTGAGCGAGAGGAGTGCTTTGTATGCGCTTTGTAATCACATCTTGATGCAATAAAGTTAATCTACTTTGAAGAGCATCTTTGGTGTGTATTCTTCTGAATTTCGACGGTTCATCCGACAAGAGCACAGCAGCGAGGCGGCGGTTCTACCGGCGGACATACGGCGGTCAGACCGATGCAACAGAGACGGTCTGACTGGTACACTCTATCTAGGTTTGAGGGTTTCTTTATTCCGCAAAAGATTGTGGTTTTTGGTGTTCCTACCATTCACCCTCCCCCCTGATAGGCTTGGTTCTTGTGTTCGATCCTACATCTAGCTCTCCAGTAATGTGGGGGGATTTCCGGTGAAGGGCGGCAAGGAGGGCTCGAGGTTAGAACAGTAGAATCACTCCTGATGCCACCCTTTCAACGAGGTCTTCAGGGAACATGCAAGTAGGCCTTCTTTATCTCATTGCGGAGTTGAAGGCCTGCTCCCCCTATCACCTGGATTTTGGATTTGGAGGGCTATAGCTTGACATGGAAAAGAAAGCGGAAAAGATTGAAATGGGGATCGATCCCTAGGAAGGCTTCGCAGAGAGTCACAAAGATGGAGATTTGGAGAATGGAATTGGGATTGAGGTGGATAGGCTCGATTTTGTAATAGTCAAGGAGACCGTGGAGAAAATCCACGGTTGAAGAAAGAGGAAAAAACCACAAGTTCATGGGGACCTAAAGAGGGGATCGGCTCACCAATAGCAGGGTGCCAGTTACTGAGATCTCTTGGCTGGAGGCATTTCTTATTCTCCAGAAGACCTAGCTTCGTTGAGCAGGTGTCGGATGCAAGCCATGACCCAGACAACATGTTGCGGATGTCAAATGGAGCTTTCGGCATCGTCGGGGTGTAAAGCTAGGGGGAAGAGTTTCTAGAAGATGGGAATCGATGCGGGGGAGGAGATCCCTGCAGATTTCTGGAGGGGAGCTCGAGCTACAGAAAACCCTAGGCGGAGCAGAGAGCACGAAGTTTGGCGTATTTCCTGGAAGATGAAGCGTTCGGTGATTTGGGGGAGAAAGGGGAATCTTTTCTCTCTCCCTTGTGATTTATAGGCCTGCGCTGGTGTTGACGCCGAAAACCGCCGGGGGCCGTTCGGCGTTTTGCGAGACACGCGAAGGCCTGGGAGATTTGCTTCACTCCAGTGCAGGTCCTAAATTATTGAGGTTCGTAGGCGTGCCAGTCAATTTGACCCAGCAATTGACAAGGAGATAGAAAATATTAGCCAACAACCCAATCGGCCGACATACTGATATAGACTCCTTCCAACCGATTGCCGATAGCTCCTGTACCGAATTCCCCTGAACCGACTGCCCGACTTGCCCGGGCCCTCGCCTGTGTCCGCGCCCGGGTCTTCGCTTGTTGCCCACTCTCGGGTTCTCGTCTGTTGCCCGAGCCCGGGACCTCACGTCCGCGCCCAGATCTCTGTGCCCGCGCCCGGGTCTTCGTGCCCGCGTCCAGGTACTTGCCTGCTTGTTTGTGCCTGTGCCCTGGTTCTCGCTTGCACCCGCGCCCGGCTACCAGCAGCGATCGGCCGATAAGCCGATAGAGTCTTCCTTCAGTCGATGGCGCCAACAGTGCTCGCACATCGGCTACGCCTGTACCCGGGCCCTCGTCCTCGGCGTGCTCGCGTCCGGGTCCTTGTTGGTCCTCGTGTCCGGGTCCTTGTGCCTGACTGTCAGCAATACTTGTGCATCGATTAAGAAACCGATAATATAGTCGATGATAATACAAACAGATAAAAAGCCAGCCGACTGATAAATAAACACTTGCACATCGGCTAGAGGCTGATGATATAGTAGATAGGCAAAATAATGAATATAGTGCAGTCGGCTTTATGTAGTACATAAAAGAATTGCAATATAAGTTAGCCGATTACTGATAGAACATGTGTATCGGCTGGGAAGCCGATGATAGTGTAAACAAAGACGCAATCGGCTGTGATAACAGATAACCTATCGGCTAAGCGCTCCGATAGAACATCGCATAAAACCCATCGACCCATCAAGGATAAACTTATCATTATCAATCTAGTAGTTCAAACCTAACTGATGCAGCACAGATTAATAATGATAAAAGAACCTCGATGAGACGATAGACCTAATGCAACTGTGATGTAATAAGATAACTTATCGGCTATACATTCCGATAAGACGCTTGCATGGAAACCATCAACCTAGCAGGAACGATTTATCACGAGCAGTTTAGTAGGTCGGACCCAACCGATGCAGCACAAACTGATGATAAATCGCTCCCAGTAAGCCGATGAAGACTATGCACGCGTGATGTGGTATACCTGATCGGCCTAAGAGATCGAACCGAACCGATGCAGCCGTAAACAGAGCAGATACACCTGGGTAAGGGGTGACGAGTCTTACCCTCTCGCAGGAGTTCGGACCTAACCGATGCAGCCCCGCTCGAGAAGCAAGAACCCGTCGAAAGGGTGGCGATGCGCCGAAGTTTATTGATCGTTGTGATGATTTACAATGTATCCGGGCGCACATATTTATAGCCCGGGTGGATAGAGTCCTGATCAGCTATGGAACAGGACTTTCCTAACTAGAAAAGGAAAACTAACAGACCCGATCGGACAAGAGATCAGGTTTCCTAAAAGATAAAACTATCTAATAGATAAGATAAATAACTGCCATAACGTGGACCTCACGATTCCTTCTCAAATCCGGCTTCTTCTGGATTAATTTCCTCCGGTTGATATAGCTTCTTTCTTTACCGAATCTGATATGAGCCGTGCCAAATTTTGGAGTTAACAGCTGGGTGGCTAGTCTAGGCCAGACCACTCAGTAATGGGCTTTAAGATATGAGTTCCTAAATAGCATGTCCTATTGGGCCGACGGCTATCTGTGTTAAAATCACAGTGTAGATACTATTTTAAGGAACCGATTAAAATAATTAGATATACTTCATGTTAAGCCTAATTGCTGGGCACATGTGGTCAGATATCTGGGTTATTTAACAGGTATTGAGGATATATCCTTACAAGTACCAATGGCTGGTCTTCATTAAAATTGGAGATGCAGGTATCTCTTAAGTACACCTGACCACATATTGGGTTAAAATCCATGAAGTGGTACTCGGCTTACATGCTTAGCCAAAAATTGCCATGGGCCCCGGGTACCTCATGGGAAGCATTGTGGCCACTCAGATAGAGGATGAGCCTAATCATGTAATTGGGAATATAATAGGACTCGGTGCATGTTACCTTGTATGACAAGGAAAGGATATAGTCCTAGCCGGGTACGTTATGTTCCTAGAAGGAAATCCCTTGGTCAAGTCAAACTAAGATTTCTACCATGTAACCTTACATCTCTAGTATATAAGGGGAGGCAAGGAGCCCCCTAGGGCAGAATAAAGAATCTCACCAGAGAAACCTAAAAGGCAATTGTCGGCCTCGGGTTTTTAGGACCGGAACCTCTCATGCATAGAGTACCAAATCCCTGGATCAGTAGTTTGGCACTTACATGACATCACTGGTACCATTGCAACTTACGGGATAGAGTCTTACAATACTTGATCATTACAAAAAGGGGTTGCCCGTGAAGGGACCCAAATAACCAAAAGTCCTATGGTAAACTAGCAAAAGGCGCAGAGTACGATAGTGGAAACATAGCTGGCGATGGCCTGCGTTAGTCCACAGGCGCTCGACTAGCAACTTGGGCCTATGGTGCTTCCTTCGGTGCCTCCTCCTCCTCCGGAATATGCTCGTACATTTCTTCCTTGGTATCTAGTTCTAAAAAGGGGGATTAAACAATGGTGAGTACATAGAGTACTTGCAAGCCACCACTTTAACATGAATTTATGCTCGCAAAGTTCAAGGGAGGTAGGGGTTTAATTACACAAAGCCAATTTTCATAGAAATGTTTCACAAAACCTGTGTCTAGCCATTTTACTAAAATATACTCGCCAATAGTTGAATAAGTTAGTCCCACCATGAAGGTTGTGTCCGTCTTGCCAAGTCACACCTGGTTTGACTTACCCTCATGCATGATGTTCAATTCTAGTTCCACATTCCACCCATATTCCTAACCAAAGTTTTAAAAAAATTCTGAGTCTAGTCAAGACTAGTACAAGTCCCGGTACTCCTTTAACCATGAGCACGACTATTCGAATAGTTTATTTTACTCACACTGCAGTGGATGTACGCTTTACCCGCAATCCGTGGCGCACCCAACACATGAGACTTGCCACGGCCTAGTTTTTCGGATCTCCAAGCATTGTGGCACCCACTCCAGAGACTATGTGCCCTCATGCACCCCCTGGGACTCTAATCCTGCCTTGCCAGTGGTGTAAGGAGTCTTGGACCCAGCGATGTCAAGGAGAGGGAAGCAACGTTTGTTTTATTTGACATGTCATCTAACCCACAATCTATCCTCCTTCGTATTCATTGCAACACCACACCGTGAATCAGAACCGGCCATGACTAGGGTGCCACCCCACTAGAATACCCTAATCCACTAGGTCTATGCCCATATGAGAATTGCGGTCGTACTCAGGTCGTTTCCTGCCTGTTTTTTTGACTCAGTCCTTAACTGACCAGGGTCGGCGCTAACCTTTACCAGGAACCACCCATATCAATCCATGCCACCCCGATCAAAAATGGCACCCCGATCAAAAATGGTTTTGTTTCTTAGTTTTGATTTTCGCAAACAGTTTCCGTATGTCTCGCTAGTGGCAATTCATGTCTCCGCTCACATAAAATGACGTTCGCCCTCTACCCCGAACGCTCGTCCCCATTGCGACCATTATCATATGTGAAAGAGAAATCTAATTAGCAATACTAAGCAGTGTCAATCGATGACTTCAATATATAATAAGAATATATGGCATCAAGGTACAGGGCATCAACTCAATAATGGCTTTAAATGGAATTTAGGAACAGAATTTAATATAGCATGCACTTTTTTTGTAAATAAAAACCATTTCACATTAGGATCAACATACTCAAAGAAGGGGGGATGGTGACTTGCCTTGCTAAGCTATGGCAACTTCCTCCTCTGTGTCAAGGGGCTCGTCGTTGCAAATGTAGCCTAGTCGAAACGAGTGGAAAGTCAAACTCGCGTCCAAACACAAATAAATAAGTAATAAATACAAAGAAAAAGGGAAAAATACCAAACCAGTGCCATTGGATAAATCTTGATTTTAGATAAATTTTGGTGAAAGTTTCACTCGATTTGGACTTAGGATGCAAAAGTTATGGGCTTTCAAAGATTCAAATTTGAATAAAATCAAATTAATAGCAAAAGCTACTGTTGACCTATTTACTGGATTATCTATATTTCAAAAAAAAGCTTTTCTCACTGAAGCATGGGGCCCACTAATCGAAGACTTAGGGAATTCCACAACTACCCCCTGTGTGATTGACATGTGGGTCCAGGGCTGACAGCCTAGGGGTTTAACCCACATGGGCAGGGGAGGGCCCACCTGTCAGTGTAACACAGGAGCAAGAGAACTGGTTTAAAAATGTTTTTTAACAGACCAGGCCCACTTGTCACAGAGACGAGGAAGGGAGTATTAATTTTCCTTCAAAGAAAACAATTGGGGACAGGCACCAACTGTCAGCGCCGGGAGGGGATTAATTCCCCTCCCTTCTTCCTCCTTGCCTCGCTCTACCCGGCGCGGAGTGAGTCCTAGGCGGCGGCGTGGGGCACCGGCAGCGACCAGGAATAGGAGAGGGAGGGCAGAGGAAGGGGTGCCGGGCGGCGGCGCCGGTAGGAGGAGGGGCAAGACTCACCGGCATGCACGGGGAGGCGGCGCGCCGAGCGTGGTTGGCCGGGGGCGATTCGGCGGCGGTCGGCGTCATCGACATTCTTCCTCGCTCGGGGCTGGGGCGGTGTGGAGGAGGGATGGGGATTTGGGGCTCTGTGATGCTTGGGGGGATTAAATGGGGGAGCGGCTCCCCTCTTTCTGTAGGTACGGTGGCGGCTAGGAGCAGGAGCAGGCGGCGGTTTGCGCGTGTGGCTGGGGGCTAGAGTGCGTGCGCACGGCTAGGGGGAGGGCGAGGACGCGTGTGGGGCAGCGGAGCTGCTCTTCATGGCAAGCGTGGCAGAGGCGGGTACAGGCAGGGGCTTTGGACTGGTGGTCTGAAGCATGCAGCGGCGGGGCGACGTCTCTGGACCTCCGGTCTGTGGGCGGTGGCGAGGCGCAGCGGTTGGCAGGCGGCTGGCGCAGGGCACCGCAGCGTCTAGCTGCACGCAGGGAGGCGTAGGGCAGTGAGGGGGTGAGGACAAGTAGTACTACAGCGAGTTCCACTGGCGGGCGGTTGGGGAGAGGAGGACATGCATGGGCGGTAGCACAGATGGTGGCAGGCGGTGCGGTCCTCGAACCGGCGGGCGTCACGCAAGAGCGGTATGGCCCGGGTCCGTCAGGGCCTCGCCGCGGCGGCGTACTCAGGGCGAGCGAGAGAGAGAGAGACGCGGAGAAAGGGACGGCCGCGCGGTTGAGCGCACGCGATCGTTTGCTGGGCTGCCGCGCTGGCCGACAAGCGGGGCCCAGCACGGCAGCTGCTAGGCGGGCGTGCATGCACACGGCGTGGAGCAGGCACCTGGCAGGCGGGCCTGGCCATCAGGGCTGGCTGGCTGGGCCGCTCAGCCCAGCAGCAGGGAAGGGGAAAGAGAGAGGGTATGGGGAGAAAGGGCCGGCCCATGGTGGAAAAGAACGGAGGGCAAAAAAATTCCTTTTTCTCTTTCTCTCCTTGTATTTATTATTTATTATGATATATATGTGTGTTTTTTTCTCTATTGAAGGAAGAGAGGGAGAGGCTAGCCGACTCTGTATAAATATATCTTCTTTACATAATACCTTTTAGGATTTTCTGGTTTTAATTAAAATAATAATCATCCAAGCGTGAGCCTTCGATGAAATAAAATCGTATTTATCTTTTGGCACAAGTATAAAATAATATTAACTTCCAGAAGATCCAACATGGTGCAACTTTTGAAAAAGTTTTTGTCGGTTCCGTATTTTGGTCTCTGATTTTTGTTTCGGTTGAGGGTGTTACAGCAATACACAACAGCCAGAAGTAGAGTATTACCTCACCTTGAGAGCCTGAACCAGGATAAATTCATCTTGTGTTCTCTTGCAATCCATCAAATTTAGGTCTCGTGAGTAGCCTCATATTATCATTGTCGATACAAAGCATCGACAAGTGCGCTTCCTCCATCGATGAGAACCTTGTTCAACTTCATGTTTCTAATGACTGGGTTTAGGACAAATGGATATCGCCTTGGATATGCCACTCGGTCAGGGTGATCCGTGCGGTCGAACATAATCACCACTTCGGACCAACATAGATATTGGGGGGTGTCAATGGAGACCGAGTTCACTTCTCGAGCAGTTATCTTTTGCTTGCGTTTGGACTCGTATGCTGACAGCCCTCCGAATATGTGATTGAGCTCAGCCTAGGGATCTTGGTAATTGTCAGCTGGACCCAAGTCTGGCTTGTCTTTATCCTTTTGTTCACCAGACGTAGTTGTTTGCTCAGAAGCAAACTTCTTGAGCATGAAGCAGTTCTTGGCCGTGTGCTTCCCCTTTGAGTAGAAAGGGCATGACCCGTTCATGACTTTTTGATAGTCGTTCGCCTTGGGGGGTCATGGTGGGGCACGGTCGACGGTGGCCACAATGTCTTCCGACTTGCGCTTGTGGTTTCTAGCCTTGGATGAGGCCACATCGTTAGTATCCCATCGCTCCTTCTGTCGTGGCTCCTTCTTGTCGACGAGTGCCTCAGCAACGGCGTTGGCTGAATCAGCGTACTTATTTGCCGTGTCGAAGAGAGCCTTGACGGATGCTGGTGGCTTCCGAGTGAATTAGGCAATGAACGAGGTGTCTCTGACTCCCTTGTGGAAGGCGGCTATGACAACCTCGTCCTTTATCTTGGGGATTGAGTTGCTCTTCTCGGAAAAGTGCTTGATGAAGTCTTTGAGAGATTCGTTCTTCTTCTAGTGGCACCGATATAGATCATACTCGGATGCTGGCCTTTGGTACGTTCCCTAGAAGTTGGCTACGAACTGCTCTCAGAGTTCCTCTCAGGAGCCAATAGGCCCTCTGCGAAGTCCCGTCAGCCATGTCCGTGCCAAGTCAGCTAGGGCGACTAGAAGATAATTTGCCATAGCCTTCTGGTCTACCAGGGTGTACATGGTGAGCCAAGACTCAAGATTAGTCTTGCCGCCGTACTTCTCTATGCCTGTGGGCTTGAAGCCTGTGGGCCAGTCGACTTGCTGTAGTTCGCATGAGAAAGTGGAGATCCCTTCGTCCAAGTGAGGGCTTCAACTCCGGCTACGTCGGTGGAACCGTTCATGGTGAAGGCCGACATGCTTGTGCTCGTCCTCGAGTCACCGTCATTCTTCCTCCTCACGTTCTCGGCGTCGGGCGTTGATGTCATGGCGGAGGTCACGTCGTAGTCGTTCGTGGGCGTCGTGATCATCTTGACGCCCGTCGTGGTGGTACCGCCAATGATCGTCATTGCGCGCTTGTGAAACACAGTTTGACTCTAAGCGGCGCTTTCCAGCGCTTGCCGCCCGGCGTCGTGCCACAGTTGATGTTGTAGCAGTGTTTGAAGTTGTTTGGTCTGACGGGATAAGGGTATCTCCAGACAGCTAACAGGCCCTAGCTGCAGGGTATCCAGGAGTGTTGTTGATAGGCCACAGCGATTATCATGGCCTTGATTCTTGCGATAGTCAGTGTAGCTTGATAATCAGGCCCTAGCTGCTGGGTATCCAGGAGTGTTGCAGCAGCCACAACATTTTGCTGAGGTGTCACAAAGACATCATGGTCACCCACCCTGGTTTGGAGGATCCCTTGTTGCGCCGTTCGCCTGGCCTTGCGTAGATTGTCGTTCCAGCGTCGTACTCAGCTTGTAAGCGTCGTGCATCTTCCTCCCGTTGCTCACGTAGCCGGCGAGCCTCCTCCTCTTGCTGCTCACGTACTCGGCGTGCATCTTGTGTCAGAGTTGATCCCTTTGACGCCATGAAGACTTCGCATGGTGGAGAAAAGCTCCTCAAATTGTTGTCCGACTGAGAGTTGGACTCGGAGTAGTTCATTGGTGTGAGGATTACCCCAACATCCCTAGATCCGATCCCAACCGACTCTAGGCCATATCTGAGTCGAATCCCAGAGGATTGAGTTTGTCGTTCCAAATTAGAATTGAAGTTGGTTGTGGAATTGCTAAGTCCAAATGGGAAATTGATGATCTCATCTTCCCCAAACCCGATCTCAGCCAGCTCAGAGCCGTGTTCGATTCGAACACCAGCAAAGAGAGTTGTCCCTGGACTCGCAAATCTTGGATATCGCCACAGTAAGTCGCTGAAGACCGCTACAGCGTTGAGTAAACTGACTAGCGCAGGGTCGGCCTGGTTCCTGGTCGATCAGGTTGAAACTGAGTCGAACAGGATAAGATTGCCAAGATTATCGGCGATGAAGTCGAGGCTTCCAAAGCTAATGGCTTGTCCAGGGAAAAACTTGATGCCGTTGACTCCGGTGATGAGATCCATCAGGTTTGTTGACGATGATCTTGACGATGCCCCTACCTGGCGTGCCAACTATCGATGTTTTGTATCAGTAATAATTATATGGGGCTATTCGTAAGACCTAAACTTGATGGGTGCAAAGGAACTCGAAAGAGTTTATCCTAGTTTAGGCCCTCAAAGTGAGGTAATCCCTACTTGCAGTTGTTGTGTATTGCCTTCGAGATTTCTTTGGTGAGATTATGGTGTGTATGTTGATATGCCCCAGGGAGCACCTTGCCTCTCCTTATATACTAAGGAGGCAAGGTTACATGGTAGAAATCCCAGTTAGACTCGACCAAGGGACTTTCCTCTAAGAACATAGAGTAACTGGCTTGGACTATATCCCTTTTCTTGTCATGCAAGGTAACATAAGCCGAGTTCTACTATATCCCTAATTACATGATCAAGCCCACCTTCTATCCGAGTGGCCATATTGCCTTCCACAAGGTACCCAGGGCCCATGGCCTCCACAGGCTTCTTTTGCGCTGGCATGCCTTGCAAGTTCTTGAAGTTCTGCCGAAGGGTATTGATCTCTTCAACGATCATCACCTGCTTCCCCCTTTCGTCTCTAAACTTCTTCCAGGCCGATTACGGCCGCTGCGACGGCGACGGCCTGGCTTGAGCAACGCCGGTTGAGCCCTAGGCACATTCCTGATTGAGCACGGCCTGGATCTCGTTCCTTCGCTTGGTATCCTGTTCGCCTCTGGCTAGCCATCAATGATGCGGAACAGCTCGTCCATGGTCTTCGACTGCTTCCTTGTTATCTTTTTGGTCAGCGAGCCTATGAGGAGACTGGCGGAGGCGACGTTGATGACTGACGTTTCTGTGATGTCTTGTACTTGGCATTGTGCCTAGGAGAACCATTGGATCTACTCACGAATGGATTCCCCCGGCTTCTGCGGAATGCCGAAAAGCTCTTGCTGCATTTTCAGCTTTTTATAAGTCCCTTGAAAATTGGTGACGAACCATCACGTAGCTGTTCCCATGAGTATAAGCTGCTGGGCGGCAGGTTGAAGTACCACGACCATGCGAAGCGCTCCAACTGTGAGATGTATGACTTTTGCTTTGGTGTTTTTGTCGCCATGCGTGGCTTCGATCGTGGATTCATAGACGAAGCGGAACTCGCTAGGGTCCGAGTCACCTACATACTTGATGATCGAAGGGTTCTTGAACTGTGGAGGAATTGGGTGATTTTGTAATCTCTAACTCAGTGGCGACTTCTTGTCGTTTACTGATGTGGCCTGCTATCCTTGTCCTAGCGAAGGAGCCACGCAAAGGGTATGGAACACCAAAGATGGGCGAAACTTGAGCCGGCGAAGCTGGGAACGGGTTTGCAACGGCAGGAGCCACCCATCCCCCTTGAGCAGTTTGGCCCCCCACCAGAGCTGGAGTGGCCTCCGCGGGGGGTGGCGATGGATGCACACCTCTGCCCTTCGGCGCTGATCTACTGAAGGAGAGCTTGTAGCTGCGCTGAAGAGATGGCATCAGCACGAGTGCTGAAGGGGGCTGCACCAGCGGTGCTGCTTGCTAGGCAATGGGGACCGAGGTTGCTGCCGCCGGCTTCACGGGGTGTGAGGCCGGCGCTTGTGGTGCCAAAATCGGAACAGGCGGTGGGACCACTAGCGGGCCACTGCCCGTGGCTGCAACACCACCTGCAGTCCTTGCGGCTGACCGAAACCCTAGGTAGCCGAAGGTTGTAAATGGGGGGGACCGAAAGCTTGAGAGGTTGAATCCTATGCTTGGTGTGAACTAAAGGCTAGAGAGGTTGGAGCTTGAGCCTAGTGGATATCAAAGGCTGGGGTAGTTGAAGTCAGTCCGTCCAGGGCCACTTGTGCCACATTGTGGACTGTCGCGCGCTGAGCCACCTACAACTACTACTGTTGCTCTTGCATTTGGCGAAGCGTGTCCTGAAGCCGCTGCACGCGCTGCTTCATAGCCTTGTACTCTGCCCTAGGCACTGCGATGACTTCTTCGCCCCCACCTTGTGCAGCCCCTAGAGTCGAAGGATCATCCGCTTTGACTCGGACCTCCGGAGCTTCGACCGGGACCTCTTCTTCGGACTGATCGTTCTCTCCTTCGTACCGGCGTGGAGGTGCTCTCCTCCTTGCCGATCTTCTCTGCAGAAGCATTGTTGTCTTTAGCTTTTTCTTTTTTTTTACTTGGGGTGGATTCCCCACGGATGGCGCCAATTGTTATCGAAGAACACAACAGTGGATTCTGAGTGTGGATAAAGATAGTAAATCTCTGTATTAATGTCAAAAAGCCCCTCCCATTGCAGTGCCCTACGTGCCTATTTATAGGCCTAGGGACTCACTTATAGGCCATAGGGTTTTATTTGTAGGTGGTATTATAGTATGGCCCCTTGATAGGGACAGCTACAAGAGTATTTGTGTCTTTTCTTGTTCACGAGCCCTTATCGGGCCGCCGGGCCACTATATGAGCCGCCTCCTTCTTTCAGCCTACTGGGCTGATGCGCTCTTGGCCGGCTTAGTGGCCCTCTGCTAGGCCTCGCCCGTTTGCCCAAGCCTTCGGTCACTCTAGCCTTCGCAGGTGCTTCAGTCTCTCCGCCTCTTGGTCAAGGTCTTCACTCATCCCATAGCAGCTTCGCCTTGCATGCAGTGCTCTTTGCCTCCATGTCCTTCACCTTCGCTTGACATGCTATGTCCTTCGCCCTTGTCGGGCTCCTTGCCTACAGGTATTTTGTCTTGAGATGTCCAAAAGGGCTTTAGCCTGTAGGCCTTCGGTCTTGAGCCCTCCGAATGGGCTATGGTTCAAAGGGGCTACGGCCTATCTCCAACACTAGCATGAATGCAAAATCCACCAAATTGAAAACACAAGTTTAGAAATAAACTACATAAAGAAGATAGGAGAATAAGGATCTAACCTTAGATACCAAAATCCACCAAAGATTTCAAGTTAAAAACCTTCCCCCTATATTTTTGCTTTTAAATGAGAGAGAAAGCTCGAGCTCCAGTGAACAGCCAAAGCTTGAAGATGCCATATATAGGGGGGTTTTCACAAGCGGTCTACTTAAGCGGCCGCCTGCTATACCATTCACAGCTGACGGCTTGTTATGCGGGCCGCCTGAGAAAATCACCACTATTTTTTAGGCGGGCCACGTTACATGCCGCTGGCGTTAAAACCAGACAACGCGTAAAGTGGCCCGCCTACGAAAATAATAATGTTTTCACAAGCGGGCCATAGCCCCCTCCCTCCCGCGCAGTAAACTTACCGCAGGCAGTTGTTTTTATGGCCTACCTGCGTTTTTGAGATGAGTGTCGCCTGAAAAAACCTATTTTAAAGTAGTGCCATGCACAATTACGTAGACTTTAAGAATTTCTTGTGATTATCCTCATTTAAATGCACTGACTATATCCTTTCTTAAAGATAGTTAAGTTTGGGACTATTGACCATGTTTTCCCTGTAATTACACTCACAATTGTCCAATGTAAGATCGGAAGCGCGACCATGTTGCTATGTAAGAAAAACTTACCTTTACAAAGGATGATATTAACTAGGATAATCACGTTTAGGTAGCATTTGTATCTCCAAGTAAACATCACAATGAACTATATGTAACCTGCAATACAACAAAATATAGTTTCCTTGGCCTCAAAAGCTAGCCGCACTGGAACAGCTCATTCCTGCACAGCATCATAGCTTTAATCCATATGTGACTAATATTACCTTACAAAGACAAAGATCTATACATTTGTCTTCAAACCTACTAACCACATATGTATATTTTCATTTTCTACAACCTAAATTTCATATGAGATCCCAACCTTGAGCAATTGTCTATGGGGAATAAACAGAATCTTCTGCCCTTGCACGAAGTTCTTTCGTAAGAAAGAATAGATGTAGTTCACTACTATCTTCTTAAGAAGCGATGAGTGAGGCCTTGCAACAACCTCAGTTTCTCCAAGTATGTATACCACACTTTTCTCCATCTCCTTCTCAATGATCAGCTGCTCCTGTTCAATCTTCACCAGCTCCTCCATATTCATCTTGCTTGTCTAAGTAGTATAAATATCATTTAGTAATTAATGCAGCCATAATATAATAAAATTTCAAAAATTTATAAAATATTAAGTTAATGCAATAATTTATTACCTTGAATTGTGGTAAACGGTTGCTTCCGCAATTAGATATAACTGTTATCTCAGAGAAGGACTCGATTGGTGTAAGCATATCCTCGGCGTGGACTGCATGCCGTCCAGAAGGCTTCTCCCGTGAAAAGCTATGATTACGAGAGCTATGACAACTAATGTATTGTGGCTCATCAGAGGTGTAGAGATTAACATCCCGTATATAATGCTGAAGGCTCTCAAGAAGGATTACAACGAAGTCCTTGGCCTCCTCAAGGGAGTCACGATATCCATACCGCGCCACACAACGATATACCTTGTAGTCCCTTACCTCTACCTGCCGGAAGATGAACCGTTCTGGGATGTCAACATGGGGTACTGGCAAATGCTTGATGGAGATGAAGACAAGAACTGCATGGATGGTTGGGATTTTCTCAATGAGGTGTGGGAATATGGGCGGGATGCCTTGGACTAGTTCAGTGTAGAACAATGCTACGCCAGGGACCCTCTTTAAATCATGGCTCTCCAGCATTTCTTTCACCTTATCAGTGGATGTTGTGTGTTCCACTTCATATTTGTATCTTTTCACATGCACATAGTGCCACACGATCATCACCACCATTAGAACAACTGACATAGCCACAGGCACATATGGTCCATGTGGGAACTTGTACAACACTGATGATAGGTAGACAACCTCCGTTGATGTGAATATGACAAAAAAGAAAGCAATCCACAAGCTGTTGATCTTCCATACCAAGAGCATAACTATTGTCATTAGTAATGTTGTGATGATCATCACAAGGATAACACAAATTTCTGCAAGCATTATTGATCAAGGGTGATGGCATAGTTAGGTATATATATATATATATAACTCAAAGCTTTTTGCCAAATTAACTATAACAAAATTCTCACCATGCGCCTTTCCTATAATGGCCGTTGTCTTGAAACTAACCGTGATAATGCAAGCAGCCGCACATAGTAAGAAGTTAACTCCAGGAATGTACAACTGGCCAGGAAATCGCTTTGATGTGTGAAATATCTTGACCCTTGGAAAGCAACTGAGTGATTGTAAATGAGAAACAGTTGCAAAGGTACAAGATATCATTGCCTGACTTCCTATGATGGATGCAGCAATCGCCATGATAAATGTAGGCCAGAACAAAGAGACTGCATTTACAAACAGAATTTTTTTTGTTTATTCTAAGAAGTGACTCATAATGAAGGTGGTATAATAAAAATAAAATGCTTACTTGGGGTAGCTGCAAAGAAGGTATTGGCAACATGCATTGGGTTCTTAGTCAGGAATGCTGCTTGCCCAATGTAAGTGAGTAATACCGATGGGAGTAAGACAAAACTAAAGCTTAGCTGAAAATTAGGGAGGGGGGGGAATTTGTCATATTGTAGTCTTGGGTGTTAATGAACTTACCTAAAGAGAGCACTCCAATACATAAATTCATATGACCTTAACACTAATTAATTGTTGATGCATTATATTACACACACCTGAATTGATCTGATGCTGAAGTACCCTAGATTTGCAAAAAGTGCTTCCGATCCTGTTACACGTGAATGGTAAAGTTTTGTTGTAGTAAGACAATCTTCCATCTCAAGTGCATTAAATTCACAAAAAAAATAAGGTTTTGTGTCAAATGGCTGTCTTGTGCTTAAAGTACCTGTGAAGCAGAGGAGGATAGCACCAAGCGAAACCCATCCTTCCTTCTTGTTCCTATGGAAATAATTGATGATGTACTTTGGGTTGAATGCCCTCAAGACACTGATATCATGCTTGATCAGGTTATAGAGACCAATGGCTCCAATGAGGAACAGCCACAAGAGAATGATTGGTGCAAAAGAGTAGCCAACTTTGTCAGTCCCATAGCGCTGGACCGCAAACAACACTACCAATATTGCCACGGTGATCCATACTATTTGATCTGTGTGAGGAAAGAAACAGCATATAAATGTCTACATTATTAGTTGATATCAGTATGAAAATCATTTCTGGATTAATTCTCAAGATTCATGATCTGCTTGGAAGTTTAGAGAAAGATAGCCGATGGCCCTTTTAAAATTGTCTACCATACTATGCCGTACATAGTTTATCCTTCTGGATTGTACCTGTTGTAAGATGTGGTGCCTTCTCTCTCAACCCACCTACAGCTGACAGCACTGGAAGGTTTACAAGCACGGGACGGACAGAAATTAGTCATATATATATGGAAAATCTCGGTGAACTCATTTATGTCAACGCAGGATGTGTTTCATCTAAATATTACCAGAAATTGGAGGTGTTAGCACAGCGTCGCTGATGACCATGGCAATTGCAAGGATGGTGAGCAAGAAGAGAGAAATCTTGGCTGACTTGCTCGTCTCAAGCAGCTGTTTCAACCAGTGAGCTCTCCTTAGAGTCGCGGATGGCTTGCCGATATTGCTGTACCCGGAGATCAGCTCATCTTCCGCCTGATGGTTAGGGATCAGGCTGACCTTTGCGTGTCGTGAAATTAACGTGTAGAGTGCAAATGTCCCACCTGTTGAGAAGAATGAATTTGCTCGCCTATGTATTAAATAAATAATGAAAAAGTCTACTGTTGGTGCAAGTCTTGCCTGAACTTAATTTTACTTGTTAGCAAACGCCATGCAAATCAAGTAGCAGAGAGTACTCTCTGGGTTCCAAAATGTTACATGTTTTGGTTTTGTCTTGCTTCAAGTTTGATCAGTTTTATAGAAAAACCTAGCTACATTTACAACACTGAATTAGTATCATTAAATTCATTATTGAATATATTTTTATAACATATTTTTTTTTGTTGAAAGTGCTAGATGCTACGCTTCTCTATATATAACTTTGATTGAACTTGAAAAAGTTTAAACCTAGAACTTTGTAGCAGGGGGGCTAGCATGCATGTAGAGCATAAACTAAGCTGTAAACAACTAACCGTCACCATGGTCGTTGGCATGGAGAGCGATGAAGACGATCTTGATGACGGTGAAGAGCAGGAAGCTGTAGATGATAAGGGAGAGCACCCCGACGACGTCATCGGTGTGCTCAATGCCGTGCTCGAAGGTGCTGGAGTAAACGTACAGCGGCGACGTCCCGATGTCGCCGTACAGGATCCCGACGCACTGGAACGCCAGCCGCATCGTCCTCCCCCAGCTATCCTGCATCGCCGCCGGCCAAGAGAAAAACAGCGTCAAAATGCACCGTCGTCGTGCGTATAGAATAGAAAAGAGAAAACCACAAGGCCTCACCTGTTCGTCCCAGTCACTGGCGCCGGCGTGCTCAGCTCTCACCGCCTCCCGGAACAGCGAGTCCTGCCGCTCGACGGTCGCTGCGTCGTTGGGGCGGCCGCTCTCGAGGTCGACGACCTCCATCTGGCGGCTGTCCTTCTCAACGCCGGGATCCATCACGTACGTGTGGTGATAACTGGTCAAGTAATACTACAACTAATTATGCCTGCGTGACTTCCAGTAGCTCTTACTTGTCCACACCCGCCTCCAAATGCCTCCATATTTATAGGCCGCGATTTCACTGACTGTTACTCAACATATCGACCACTAGTCCACGTGGTTTCTGAATTTGATTCGGCTATCGATCATTTTGCAGTTTCTTGCATCCGGCCGTGACAGCTAGCGCGTTTACTTTGGCGCGCTACATTATCAAATTTGACTCTGCATTTCTTCATGCATGCCCTAGCTAGCTCATGCATGCGACACGACAAAGCCAGGATTTTTAAAGTACGTCAAGGTCAGAGGTGCAGCGGCCGGCGATCTTACCTTACGTCGGACTGACTAGGACATATTTTCTTTTTCTTTTCTTTTAACGTGACTGACTACGATATATATATCAGGGGCGGATCTACAGTAGGGGCATGGGGTACTGCTGTCCCCCCAAAATTTCTGAAAAAAAACAAGTACATATACTCTTTAATACCTTGTATATGTATAATACATAGCTAAATATAATTGCTAGCCTGCTCAATCCATACAACAGCCCCAACACTCTAAATTCGTTGTTTTCTAGGCTCAACAACAGTCCAGTTACAAACTATACAGCACGTATTTGTTGATGTATAATTGCCGATCTGCCGAAAACGAAACGACGCGGCGGCGGCACAGCTCCTTCCTCAACCCCGCCGCTGGAAAGACGGGGTAAAATTCAGTGTTGTTCTATTGGTGTTGATCTAATTATGTCATGTCCATATTGGTGAACTATATCGTTTTCATTCGTACCCTTATGATTGAAATCCTAGATCCGCCACTGATATATATATATATATATATATATATGTGTGTGTGTGTGTGTGGGCTAGCTGACCCCAATCGCCAGCGACTAATACTGGCGCTTGTCGTCCGGTGCTTCGTTTACGCATATTTCCAAACGTATGTACTGGTCAGTACTCAGTAGTAAAAGATGGAATATTAATTTCAATGTACCAGTAGTTGTTTTGGCTAGCTATCTTCAGATAAGATGCATGATCGATCAGCAATTCCAGCCTGCATGTCAGGCACATATACATATGGCTTTATATATAGTGTCACGTGGCTTCAGTTCAGTGTGGATGCACAGATTGTTATTAGTCCGTTGATCTCATCCTCTCTTCTTTATAAATTGGGTACAAGTTGCTTATGAGTAGTAAGGTCTAGGCCTGCGTAAGCGTATATGTCCGTATATGCTACCTGACTCATACATATTGGTAAGGTTTGATCCATAATTTGGACGAGAAGCAACTGTCAATACGGAAGGTAAAGAGAACTAACAAGGTAGAAGAACTACTACATAACCATCCATATTCAAAATCGCTATCTGTGTCAATTTAGTGAACCGATATACACTATTGGTCACTGACAAGGTAATTCATCTGTAACGGTTGAACATCCGTTGGTGACCAAGTCATCTATAATAGTTCATAATCACAAACTGATAACCACTAAACTATGAACCGTTACAAACAAGGATTTTTGGTTAAAAAAAGCAAAAATGCAGCCCATCCCTAGCCACTCGTCGTCGTTGCCGATGCCACGCCCAGCCGCTGGCAGCCATAGCCGATGTCATAACCGTCCCTCGGCCACTCATCACCGATGCCACCCAGCTGCTCATCACTGTCGCCGATGCCGTCACCATGTCTGTTCCTAGACAATCAGTAAAGCACAGTGTCATCTTCACAGGGACTTGGCTGCCCCCTTTGCCATCCTCACCGCCTATCACCCCATGGCTGGGAAATCTCCCGTAGCACAGAGCTCAGGAGGTCAGATCCACCACCACCATGGTTTGTGTTGAAAAGTGCATCTAGCCGTCTAAGTGGGTTTTGTGGATTAATGACAAAACGGTTAAGAGACTAATGAGTTTATCAAAAAAAATATATAAAGATTAGCTCCTGGGTGCTTGGTGTGATACATGGAGACCTCCACAAAAACATGACGCAAAGTGGTGAAGCGGCTCGAAGTTTATTTTAATTTCTTTTGAGTCGTCAGAAAACCGTACTATCAAGAGGGGTTGCAAACAGTATTCCAAAATCAATTAAGTGCTTAAGATCTAACTAGCAAAGAGTATATCACTTTGACATAACACTTACAGTTGGGTTGGGTGAGTTTTGGTGTCGGCTAGCTGGTCGGAGGTTCCTACCCCTGGAGTCGGAGTCTCTTAGCCAAAATCTGTGAGTAACGGCTAAGTAATGTCTGCCAGTGCCTGTAAAGCTCAAACCTTGTTTTAGCCTTTGGTTGGCCATTCCACTTTCATTTCACTATCTCCTAACTTCTTCTAAGGTTATTTGAGCTCCCCCAACTAGTTCTAATGCTTTCTTTGTAATTCTTGTGAGGATCTAGTGGGGTTTTGAGTGAAATTTCTTGAGAGAGGGCTAGAAGAATCTTGTGCACTTGAGGATGAATGTAAATCAACTGTTTGGAGCTTGTTACTTTTGGAGAGTGACCTCCTAGATGGTTAGACGTCACCCGTGAGTTTTCTCAAGTTGTGGATTGTCCCAAGAAAGTTTGTGAAGATGAACCTTGTCTCACTAAGAAAAAGAGGTAAATTTAAGTGGATACCAAGTTAATCTTCGTGGTCGCTTGGTGAGGTAAGGGGTCAATCGAGACCCGGCTCTTCAGAGCTCCTGAACGGAGACGTAGGATCTTTGTAATCCGAACTTGGAGAAAAAATCCTTGTGTCTCTCTCTCGCTTGTTCATTTATTATGTTATTTCATATCTATACCTGCCTACATCTTGCCTCTGCATACTTGTTTGCACTAGAGTAGTTTCCTGTCAATTTATCTCTTTATGAAGTTGTTTGTTAGAGTCAACTTCACCCAGTCGGAACCTTCGGTGTTCTAGGTCGGCTAGCTCGAGAGAGCCGATCGGAGCTTCCTATCCCTGGGTCGGAGGTTTCTACCAGAATTTTACCGCTGCTTTTCAAGAATTTTCAGGAATGCCTATTCAACCCCCACTAGGCGACATCGACGGGCTTTCAATTGGTATCAGAGCCTAAGCTCCCAAGAAGCTTCACAGCATGAATTTGATCCAAGATGTTGAACAAAAAGGTGGTTGATTCTACCGAGGTTCAAGAAGGCAGAGATGGCTCGACTAGCAAATCGAGTGAAAAGAAGGGAGTCTCTATTGACCTTGATTACAACAAGTTGAAGTTACATTCTATAGCGCGTGAAACCACAAGATGAAGTTGCATTTAATCTCTTTGCATCCTAGTGCATAGAAAATTGTGTGCATAGGTGACACAGATGTATTGGAGGAAGGAGAGGATCCTATACCGGCTCAAAAGGCTCTCATCTACCGCAACACTCAAGCCGCAAGCATCGTCCTCAACTCTTTGAGTTCCGAGGAGTTCAACAAGGTGAATCAACATGAGGAGGCCAAGGGTATTTGGAATACGCTTCAATTGGCGCATGAAGGATCCCTGACGTGCGAGAGTCGAAGATCGGGTTACTTGAAGGGTATCTTGGGCGGTTCATGATGGAGGATGATGAGACGCCACAAAAAATATATGACCGCATGATGGTTATCTTCAACAAAATCTGAGGTCTTGGTGGTGAGGACATGATCGATCATGTGGTCGTTAAGAGGCTTCTCCGCGCGATCGCCTCAAGAAATTCCACTTTGGTCACCCTTATCCGGGAAATGAAGAATTTCAAGAGGCTCACCCCAAGCGATATCTTTTCGAGGATCATCTCACATGAGCTCTTAGAAAAAGAACCGGTCGAAGCTTCCTACCCCTGGGGTTGGATGTTCCTACTAGAATTTTACCGTTGTTTTTTAAGAATTTTTAGAAACACCTATTCACCCTCCCTCTAGGCGATATCAACGGGCTTTCATGTGCGACTAGATCTAGCCTCTCTGGTCGGAGGAACTGGAAGCGGTGCCGCCGCTATCCCTCTATTGAAGCCAACGGAGATCCTGTTGCTGCTCCTTGCAGATGCAGATGCCTCGAGCTTGGTGGCTAGCTAGTAGATCTGGCTTCCATGGAGCTCGTCTTGCTGTCGTAGTCGCCGGATTTTTTTTTTGTAGGGGAGGTGTTGCCGGCGTGGGGGAGGACAAAGGGCACCACCGGCTTGGGGGAGGATGGAGAGCAAAACCGACCTAGGGGAGGATGGAGGCCACTACAGAGGGCGAGGAGGGAGGAAGCCAACATCTAAGGAGTTGATCCGACCGGATGTAGCGTTGTTGCTTTGTTGACACAACAGCCTCGCTGGATATGGAGAAATGGGAAGGTGGGACGAGGCTTGGCACTAGGGACTGGCAGAGGGAGGCAGAGATGGGAAGGCAGTGGACTGGCGAAGCAGGCAACCAGTGACTTGGTCTGAGAGAGAGGGGGGATGTAAGGACGAGGACAGGATCCTTTTATTTAACAAGTAGGTGTCATCTGTAATGGGTGATGACTTTAAACCGGTAGAGATTCATCTATAATGGTTTAAAATTAAGAGTTGTTATAGATAACCTAACATATGTAATGGCTCTATAGTAAGAGCCATAGAGCCATTACAGATGACCAACACCGCATTTGTAATGCATCATAATTAAGACCTAAATAAGATGTTGTCACTAACGAGTGTTTTCTCCCATCAATATCTTTAATTATCTAAATATTTACCTGTTACAAATTAGGTTATCATAAACGGTTCTAGCTGAGTTGTTAGAGAAGGCCGGTTACAGATGATGGGTTCTGTAGTAGTGAAGTGAAAGACTCAAAAGAGAGAACACGGTAAAACAAAGTGAAACATTTTATTTGTAGTAATGGAATTTAATCTAGACTGATCTAATTCAAGATGTGTGTGGCCAAACTTACTACAATAATGTACCATTAAGTTGCTAATTGAAAAAACAAACAAAGCGACACTTAGATATGACTTCCAAACCACACCAGCGAAAAAATAACAGGTGAAGGAAAAACTACTCATTGGAACCATCCAACTTGTTAAATATCCTACTCCCTTCGTCCCCTTTATAAAACATCTTTTTTTTATAGAAAAATTAAGATTAAGAAAAAAAACTAGTATGCCTCTTATTAAATAAGTAATGGTTTGTGTAGGACGGTACGTAAGTGATAAAATAGAAAGGAATTTAAATAAAAAGTAGTTGATCGAATAAATAGCACTATTAATTTTTTTATATTAGAGAATAAATTAAAAATTTAAAGGAGTATGTTAGTTGCGGCAGCCCGAAAGATACGTCCAAAACTAAGGTGTCAGATCAGTGGCATTACATATTAATCAAGTTGAGCTATCACAGGTTGGTGATCACTTACCTCCTGGAAAACAAGCAAGAGATTAATTATCACTTGAAACTTAGAATTAACTAACTGATCTCTGATCTAATTAAACACACGATAGTTAACTAAAGAACACACAAGAAGCGAGAAAAGTCATAGTAGATGATAGATCCCGCCAGTAAATTAACAAACCAAAGTGGATCGTGACGACACACCAACTGGCAATACTCTATCCGTTTTATATCCGTTTTAAAATATAAGTAAGTTTTATTTTTAATATGGTTATTAAGAAAAAAATAAAACATATTTATTTATCTTTTTAAGATGGGTGAGATATGCACCTGATCTAATTAGATGATAATTAAGATTATATGTAGTATAAATAGTTTAGTCGTACACGTAACGAAGAGATTACTTGCTGTCAAGACTTCTGATCAGAAAATCTCTTTGGATTCATCGCTCTTAGTACGGAGGCAGTTGCAAGATTAATAAACATGAATGTGTGTCGCCCACTTGAAAATTTTTAATTACTCTCTCTGACTTAAAATAATTGATATATTCTATTATTATGAATAGTTCTATCTAGATTTGTAATGCTAGAATATCTCTGACCAGATTTATAATACTAGGATGTGTCATATCTAATATTAGGTTTTATTATTTTAAGACGGAGGGAGAGCATCTTCAATAATAGGCTCTATTTTAGAGCCTCAAATAGAGCTTCCAAAGATTAAATGTGGGTTGCTCTTATTTTCTTCGGACCTCAAAAACAGCGCGAACTCCAGCAACAGCCCCTATTTCTCAGCACCTTTTTCTTTTTCTATTATATTTCACCGTAAACTATATATATATGTCTAGTTTGATACTATAATTAAAACATAAATATTTATAACACATAGAATTCATCTATATATATATAAAGCTAGAGGATGTCTATTAAAAAATACAGCAACAGTAACTAGCAGTACTAATTTATTGAAGTATAACAGCAGTCAAAAAAGTGTACAGTGCTATGGGTAGATGAGGATATTACAGTACAGTAAAAAAGTGCAGTCAAGAATAAAGTGCAGTTAAGAATAATGCAGTGAAAAGTATGTGCAGAAGGCATCGACAGGGCCAGCGGGTGCTTCGCGCCAGGCCGTCGCGCATCGGGCCGACGGCTGGATCGACAGGAGGTATGGTTTTCACCTGAGACAATTTTCAATCTTTCTGTTCCTCAAGACGTCAGTACGTAGTGGGCTAGAGAATTGTTGTTCACGCCAAAAAAGAAAAAGGTCGATGGGGCTATAGTGTAGAACCCTCAGGAGTGAGGATGGGGCTTGGAGAAAAGATTTAGAGACCTCCTCATTTTGTGGCCCTAAGTAGGGTCCCTGCTGAATCCTTTTTTTTACCTCACCACCAAAAAAAAACCATTTGAGGCTGTATTTAGGATCCCGCTGAAAATGCACTGAAACTTTATATTAATGCATACACATGCCTGGTAATTTGACTGCAGATCGATTGGTACGGTTCTGGCAGAAGTCGTACTTAAACACGTCAGGGTGAGTTCGATGCATTTACGCTCACTAGTTGACTTAGTGCTAAAATAAAAACAGTTCATGAAAAAATTGGGACCAGAACTTAAAACTCTGTACTTTCGGCCAATAACTTAAATATACCCTCTCTTGATTATGTAAAGTGCCAATAATTTTCAACGCTCAACCTGCATTTGGCCAACAGTTATATTACCATAGAACAACATATTCATATGGCTTTATCAGTGTTGGTTGAAAAGAACACAATATTGATAGGAGGTTTCCTACCCACCCATCTAATCCACGCCCTCTCAAACCCGAACTGCTATAATGAGTTTTATCAATGCCCATTGCCACTAATCGACACTGATAATAATTTTGATGGCAAAATCTCCAATTTTTTATCGATATCATCAGTGCTAGCTCGTAGCTAGAGTACTGGTTTTGGGTATAAACCTAATTTTTTTCATACGATCTCGGATGGAGATAAATTTTATATCACAATTGTAGCTCTTGAAGAGATCTACAATTTTATAGTTGACATCTTTTTCATTTGACGTCATTTAAATGCTCAAATATATATTTCAAATCTTGGATAGGAAGGATCAAAAGAAAAAAATGTCCATAGCTAAATAGAATGAGTTGGTACGAATAGGAGCACGTGGAAGAGAGGTGTAGAGTCTGAATCTGACCATGCCAAGTTATAATTTCACTTAAAAAAATAAAAATAAGTAGTTGAGACCATATATATACGATTAAGGACGGTAATAATATATGAAAATACTTTTTTATTTTTTCTAAATTTTGTATTTGAATCCTACTATCGATGCCGGTTCATAACTAGAATCAGCACTAATGAGGTCTCATCAGTGTTGGTTTTAAAACCGACGCTGATGACCCCACTCATTAGTGCTCCTTGGTAGTGTTGGTTCAATAACCAACATGGATGCATGAAGTGAACCGGTACTGATGACTTTTTTTAAAGTGTTAGTACACAAAATGGTTCAAGTTTTTTTGCAATGGAAGTAATTTATATGATAATTGTCTTGTAATATTTGTATATCATATAAGAGATAGTGATCACTGTGGAATGTTTGGGGTAAAAAGATAATTGCTGCCTGCTATGAATCGGCAGGCGGAACATATAATTCACAAGGTACAAACAGGAGAGACTCATGATAGGAATCTGCCAGTGGTGTTCTTGAAATCGTAGTTTGCTTAATCTCCATGAGAACTTTTACGGTGTTTACGTACCATTTTTGGTAAAAATCCAACATTTCACAATCAAAGATACCAAGTAAAAGGTAATTAAGTATTGATAAAGGTACTTAGATAGTAAGGATAAAAATATAATTTTGTGCAATAACACTGGTAGATGGACAAGGGATAGGAATGTCTCCATATTATTAGTCGGTGCATTGATAAATTATCTCTAATTAGTTGGTACATCAGTAAAAGATTTATGGTATGTTATATTTACGTGTTTTTTTCGGATTTACATTTTCCCCTAAGAACTTGAACTCTCTCGTCTTTCCTGAGGTCTCCAAGAATACCGCCTTCTCTGCAATCCATGTTGTCCAAAGTGCATAGCCTCCTCACTGTTGACAACCCTAAATTTTTGTGTCCGTTGGTCTTGATTTATACCCTTATCTACGGTAATCTTAGGCACTCATTAGCTGCGTAAATAAACATGAGATCTTACCCTCTGCGTTGGTGCCTAGGCATTAAAAGGATGTTCCCAATCTTACTTAGACCTACAGCACTTGATCAAGCCCATCTCGCTCTTACCTAGTGTTAGAACTGGCTTCTCTACTTGACTTATAAACCATATATAAAATAAGAAACATCATTAGTATGTGATTAAATAAGTATTAACTATTAGAAACTTAAAAAATAGATCTATTTAATTTTTTTGAGATATCAGAAATTTTTTTAAAAAACATACCGTTTAGCAGTTCGAGAAGCATGTTTACGGAAAACAAGTCAATAAGCAAAAGCCTGATGCAGAACCGAAGATGCCCTTAGGCCCTTAACCATGTCTACTTCCGGGTTTCCCTATCCAAACAGTAGATCAAGATGAGTGCACAGGAGAGAAGAACATGAGAAGTTTTCCTATGTTTATGGGAAACAACTACCGACGGTTCTATAGAGGTACCATACTCTAAAGAAAAAATCATTATTTTCTTAATTTACTACTCCACTGTTATCCGTTACAATAATTTCAATTCCATATCTTTCCCTAATCTTAATCAACAGTTCATATTGTAATATCTTTAGATACTTCGTAAACACTGTAAAACTTATCAGTTTCTATAGTTCCATACATTCCGAAATTTTAAAACAAAAACTTCAGTACCCAAATATGAAAGAAACAAAAATGATAAGTGGAACTAAGAATTATAACAACAGTGCATGAACAATTCCACCTGTCGATCCAACTCAACTCTGTGGAATTATGTACTAAAATACAGCGTTTTACTTTAAAGATGCGAAACATATGATTCATCTTTTTCATTGTAACCTGTATGGTATAACTACTCTCTCAAGAATTATATACAAATTAAACTAGCCTACTTGTACTTTCTTTGGAAATGGTTGCTTCTACGAAACCTTAAAACAGATCAACATCGACTAAAGAAATTCAACAGAAAATATGGGTGTTCGCACTACTGACTCCTTTGTTTATTTTGGATAATAATCTGCCTGCCTTATCAGTGTTGCCAACGCCGGATTTATCTATGCTGGAGATAAGGTGATAGCAGCCTATGAGGACGCATCCGTACAAGAAGTCCAATTGCTCGCCGAATTCAACTACAAACCAAACAGAAGGCTGTTGCTAGCTACACATTCTAGAATAGTATGTGTCAGTGTAGTAGGAAATTTTCAATTTGACAAAAATTAATAAGTCGAGATAAGATCACATTGGATGCTAGCTAGCTAACTCATCACAATATATAGCTCAAAGTCCTGATCTATCTAATTAAGATCAAACTATTTCAACGGCCAGAGATAAAAATTAATATAACGATATTTGTCACACATGTGAGCGCTAGAAGGAAGTCAACTGATATGCCTTTTTTCACCCTTTACATCATACTCCTAGCTAATAATAATTTTCTATGGCTAAGTATGTCATTAAAAAGTTTCAGTGGCAAAGACAAACCCGGCAAACCTGAAACAAGTTGACTTTTGACAGGTTTTATATATATCCACCGATCGAGCTAGGTGAAAGTTTGAAGTTTTGATGAAGATCCTTCCAGGAAGAAGCGTAGGTACATTTAATTGAGACCATGACTACTCAATATGATGATTCTCACACGTACAGAGAATATGTCACTTATATTGACTTGAATAAGTTTAGATTTCTGAAATTTGTACTACTACACTTTCTTTCTCATTCTTTCCCCTCCCATCGTTTATACGGTTATATATGAGCTTTTCTCTCCTATCCAAGGATGTGAGAAAACTTTCAGCTTAAATTGAAACTTTCAGTTCAATTTTTGAGTTTTTCAACCCAAGATTTTAAAAAACTATACTCAAATTTTAAAAATTTTAACTAAAAAATTTTAAACTTTTGACTAAAAATTTCAACTTATATTTTCAAACTTTTAACTCAACTATTTTTTATTATTTTATTTTAAAAAGGTAGAGCAACTCCAAAAGACTTGCCAAGCCAAAATCTGACAATTTCGTAGAAAAATAGGTCTCCAAAGTCCTTGCCATCCAGCTTGCCAAGCCATTTTACTAGCCAAAGGGCTCTTTGGCTGATTAAATCTAGTTAGTCAGAATCACTGGCAATTTATGGGACTCACATCAGCTCATGCCGATCCGGCCGGAGTTCGTCGCGATGCTACCCCAGCCTCGCCCTCTGGGCTTGCCTTCGTGCTCTGCCGCGTGAGCTTCGGCTTTGGCGCCTACGAGACTGAGTTGGCAAGCATCATCGACCGTCGGAACGGTAGCGTCCTTGTCAGTCTCCGCTGCAGCGACGGTGGGTTCACCAGCAGCGTGCACCGTCTGACGCCTCCCCGCCTATTTCCCCCTACCGCGCCTGCCGCTGCCTCCCGCATCGCCTGCCATAGAAGGCATAATCAGGCTAAGCTTTAGCATATGAGACATGGGAGAGGAAAGAGGGGGATCAGGAGATGCATGGCGGACATTGGACTGTCGGAGGTGTCGTTGGCCATAGTTTGGTCGCCGGGCCACCTGGCTGCGGCTACTGCTGCGCCGGCGGCAACGGATCCTTGCCCTGCGGACACTGGGCGAGTGGTGCGAGCTTGCACGATCCCTATCGCCATCTCATCCTATTTGTTATCTCCGCTTCTCGCTATCTGCCGTCGTAGCTGCTTGTGTACGCGTGTGACTCTGTGTGCGAGCAAGGGAGCAACCCTCTCGGCCTCTCTGCCGACTGCCGCACCTCCCCGCCAGCCCGGCGTGCTCCTGTGCCGCTGCCCGCCACACCTCCCGGCTCCATGCGCCTGACATGGAGAGAGAACAAAGAGAGAAAGGAGAGAAGAAAAGGACAGGGAAGACACTGACATATGGGACTCAATAAACTTAAAGAGTAAGATATAAAGAGGCTGTTGGAGTATATAGAAAATTTAGAGAGAAATTTTTTAACTAGCTAGCTATATATCTATTTGAAGAACTAAATTTGATCAAACTTTTGAAAATGCTCTTAGTAACAGCTGCGCGCTAATCACATTGACCTCGGTGGTACTCGAGCCAACTTGCCATCCCCGGATTACGCACGTCCGATCAAGCTGGCCATGTCTCGTCTCATGGCAGGCTTGGACTGCTGCAATTCGTGGCTGGCTGTTCGAATCAAGCTGTGCAGCCTGGCCATGGCCCATGCACCGTTCTGTACGTATGGCTCTCCGTGTTTCACTATCCCAGTCCCCAACTTCTATTACTTGTTCTAGAGTTTAAACCGGCGAGAATATATACAGCGATCTGTATACTTACAAAAGAAATTTAAAACTACAAATAAAATGAATATATGATAATGTTAGATTTTTAACTGGCTTAAAAATATTGTCAGAGGGGACGTGTAAATGAGTTATAAGCACATCACCTCAGCTAGAGTCCTTGGTATTAAATAGCATACTACATAGGATAAAAATTATTAATATAGCGAGAAACATTAGCGTGTGATTAATTAAGTATTAACTATTAAAAACTTAAAAAATAGATCTATTTGATTTTTTAAAATACTTTTATATAGAAATTTTTTTAAAAAAATATATCATTTAGCAGTTCAGAAAGCGTTCAGAAAGCGTGCTTATGAAAAATAAGGGAACAAGCCTAAGCCAGAACTACATCCGAATAGGGACTTATATGGTATATGATGTTCGCTTCTGCTTCTTGCTTCTAGCTTCTCCTTCGGTTTCCATTAGCATACTCCCAAAACGTAAAACGATATGTTTTTTAAAAAACTTTTTATATAAAAATATCTCTAAAAAAATCAAATACATCTATTTTTCAAGTTTTTAATAGTTAATACTTATTAATCACGCGCTAATAATATTTTTTATTTTACGTGTGGCTTATAAGCCATTGACAGAAGCCGAAACGAACAGAGCATTAGTCTTGCTTGAAACTTATAGCTTCAACACAAAATCCAATCACGAAGACTCCACCGAAACAACATTGAGACATAATACTCTCTCTGTTCCAAAATATAAAGATTTTAACTCCCTTTGTTCCAAAATATAAAGATTTCAACTTCCTTTGTTCCAAAATATAGCAAGTTTTAACTCTTGGTACGGCAATTAAGGAGAGGGGGTAAAAAGACTTATTTGTCTCCTCGGAATAGGTGGAGTGCAGACCCAAACTGGTTAAGTTATAATGAAGACAAGAGGTAAGTTTAGTGATAAATGTCACCTTTTACTAGTACTAGGTTATCAGGGTACCCAAAATTTTATATTGCTGGACATTCTTGTGCATGCCACCACAATATCTGATAGGTGGGATCCATACATGCATATAAGCCACCTATCCTCACGCGTACATGACCGCATTTAAATGTCTACCAATATAACACCTGAAATACCGAGTAGTGAACAAAAGAAATACTCGACAAGATAACTCACTAGGCACTCCCGCTGTATGCTCGTCAAACCATTCGATAATGGTGACCAAGGAACTGCATACAATGGGGACTGATCTACGGGCGTTTACCAAGCGAGGATTTTAGACGTTCAAAACTCGTACTCATATATAGTTAGCTCCCAGGAAAAATACTAACTATATACTTTCATCATCAAGCCCATGGTATCACCACTAAAGCGTAAAGGCAAAACAAATAAATAGATATATAAGCATATGTCAATAGGCTAAATAATTAAAGGTTTATCGGAAACATGTCTACACATACCACAGGCAATCAACTAGGGGTTGGCTCATAAAAGAACCGTCCTAAAGAAGAAATGGATCCTGCATCACTCAACCTACAGTAAGTTAACCAACAGTAATACAAGCAAGAGTCAGTATACTGGCTATGTCAATCCTACAATACATGCAAGCTCTAGGTCAAGCAAGGCTATTTATAAGTTTTATTTTTATATAAAGCCAACTTTAGTTCATAATCTTTTGCAACAGTCTTTAATAAAATAGTAGAAATATGTATAGTAAGTAAATAAAGTGGTTGACATAATATCGTCATTTGACTTGCTGCCCTCCTCGGCAACAAGTCATCATAATTATCAACGGGCGTTTACCAAGCAAGGATCTCAAACGTTCAAAACTCGTACTCATATATAGTTAGCTCCTAGAAAAAGTACTAACTATATACTTTCATCATCAAGCCCATGGCATCAGTACTAAAGCATAAAGGCAAAACAAATAAATAGATATATAAGCATATGCCAATAGGCTAAATAATTAAAAGTTCATCGAAAGCATGTCTACCCATACCACAGGTAACCGACTAAGGGTAGGCCCCTAAAAGAACCATCCTGGAGAAGAAACAGATCCCGCATCACTCAACCTACAATAAGTTAACCAATAGTAATACAGACAAGAGTCAGTACATTACCGAAATAATATACTGACAATATCAATCCTACAATACATGCATGCTCTAGGTCAATAAAGGCTATTTGTAAGTTTTATTTTTGCATAAAGCCAACTTTAGTTCAAAATCTTTTGCAACGGTATTTAATAAAATAGTAGAAACATATACAGTAAGTAAATAAAGTGATGACATAATATCATCATTTTACTTGCTGCCCTCTCCAGCAGCAAGTCATCATAATTATCAAAAATCACCAATCCATGTCCCAATTCATAAACACATTTAAAAACCCTAAATCTATACTCATGACACATCACTATGTCGCTCATGACCGTGAGCATGGCTAACTGATTAGTTTTGACTCTGCAGAGTTAGTACAACTTTATCTACATGATGTGAATTCTCTAGTTTATCCAGTATTTGTTGGTACCACCACACTCTACACGTTGAATGTAGTCTAGAGGTCACAACGAAGCCGTTACATTGTCTATTTGTCTAACCTTGCATGAGCATAATGAGCGAAAATCTATACTAAGTCTAGATTCTTAATGCCGTCCCGGTGGTTAGCCAAACACCGTGACGCCGTGGAGAACCAACCCACATGGCACTCACTGTTGTATTGGACATGCTTAGACCCCATGCTGTAAGTAGAGAAGCAGCCCACTTATAGAACACACGCACACTGGGACGATTTTGGTCCCGTAAAAATTTTAACACACGCACATGGATAGCTCCTATAAACCATCGCCAAGAGTAGTTCATACTACAACCGTCTCCCGAATACAAGGTTAGATGCATATGCAACTTAATAGGCTAAGGCCATCCCATACCAACACATGTGGTTGTATTGTAAACAATAGAGGGTGACATAGAGTTTGGTTCTTAATTGACTCAGGCGAACACTCCCCCTATCGGTGTGCAACTACTCCATATGCACACCACTTGTCACCGAAGTCTAAGATCACATTTTCCTTCATTTTGGTTCATAAATAACTAGAGGCTTCACCTCTGTCCAGGAGTTGTAAAATGCCTATTTTCAAATATATAAAGTGATCACATTGTTATTTAGCATTTTACTAAGCATGGCTAAGCATATAAAAGCATAATAAGTAAGTATAAGCCCATTTGAGCACATGGGAAATACTCTGATCCATTCTAAGTTTACAATCAGCAAGGAATTCAATATTATCAAAGTGGATCATGCAACAAGTTGGATATAACTACTATTTTTCACATTCTAAATAACGATAGTTATAAATATGCATGCAATTTTGTAAATAACACATTTCATTCTCCAATACATACGATTCAATTTGATCAAAGAGGAGGGGAGAATACTTGCCTTACTCTTGAATACCTAAAGCAACCTTTACTTCACTCCTTCACCAATTTCAAATTTGTCCTCTAAAAAAAATTATCATACAATCGTACAAATAGCAAATGATGCGAAAAATACAAAATGCACTAATATGCATGAGGTTTATGCAGTAGGTTGTTCTGACCTAAGATGAATTTATGTGAAATAATTTCTATTTTATCCCTTTTTATTTATGAGCTATGAATTTTACAAGTTCTATATGTGAATACGTCTAAATACGATTTAAGGTCAAAATTTAAGTTATTTTAATATGTGTGAAACCTACGCAGTAGGTTGGTACTGACTTTGTATGATTTTTGGTGAAGAAATTTCTATTTTATCATCTTTCACTTTTGAGATATAAATTTTTAGAAGTTATATACACGATTACGGCATTTATACATGTACTTTATTTATACATGCGATTTGAAAGGTAGTTTTGTAAATCTTAACTTTACAGTGATATTTAGTATAGCTTAGGATGAATTGTGGTAAAAGAATTTCAATTTTATAATTTAGTATAAGCAAGTTATAAAGGTTTGAAGTCTAAATATGGTAGAATACATTATTTATGCATCATGTATATTTGGACATATTCTCTATGGTGATTTTGACCAAATTTTACATCACGGTGATAAAGAATGAAATTTTATGAGTACAACAAATATTATTTCACTTTACTTGGAGTTAGCATAAATTTTCCATCATTTTTACAAGCTATTATACACCTTATATATACGTTTATCTATTACACAAATTTTTGGAGTCATCTTCTGTACTAGGTTGGCCAATTCTTAAATATAAAGAAAAGATATCATACTTTTCTAAGTCCAACAAAGCTGAGCTCATAATTTTTGAAGCTAATATAAATTTTCTATGAATTTTATAAGTTCTAGGTATAAATTAGTGTATTTTTTATTTTACACAAAAGTTAAAAAGTATTTCTTATACTAAGTTTGCAAGAATTTTGTTTACAGTAAATAAGAGCATGATTTTGTGAGTTCAACAAGTCTTGTTTCATCAATTTTAGAGCTATCATGGATTTACTATAAATTTTGTAAGTTCTAGGTGCAATATATGTATTTATGTGCTACATAAAAACATAGAGGTATTTTATGCACATAAGCTGTCAGGTTTAAGTTTACACAAATAAAGATCATAATTTTTTGAATCCAAGGGAATTTGGTTCAACTCATTTTGAGTTAAAACGAATTTTCTATGAATTTTAGAAGTTACTACATATTTTATATACTAATTTAAGTATTTACCTATTCCACAATTTATAAAAATATCTTTTGTACAAATTTTATTAAGTTTTCAGTTTACAGAAATAAAGTAAATAATTTTGTGATTCATCCTATTTGGAGTTAAATTAAATTAGTTATGGATTTTGCAAGTTTTCATATTTTTCAGTGGAACAAATAATGCATTAATCCTTTTCTTAATATTTTTCAGATTTATATTGCATGGGTCTACCGGTCAGTGAGATGTATTTTTCAGAAAGCCCACTGGGAGATCTAGGGTTTAAACCCGGGGTCTTTGCACGTGTTGAAACATATTTCCATTAAGAGTCCTTTATATTAGGTAATTACATATTAGTCCTAGGGCCACTCTCAGTGAGTAGTCCAGTTTACATTTCAAACCTTATAACTTGTTAAATTCTCTAGAGAGATCCTCGGCTTCTCTGTTTCCCTACAGGCAGGAGAGCAGGACTATGGCTTGGGTGAAACCACGGGCGGCGAGCAGCGACGCGGTGGTCTATGGTGGCATGGATGCGATGATGGGGAGGATTTCTAGGAGTACTAGGGTTCTTACCATGAGCTATCTTGGCTAGAAATAGGGTGAATCACCGAGGCGGCGGTGAGGCAGATCCAATCGACGATGACGGTTGATGGCAGGGCTCCGATGGCTCTTAGCGGATGGCTAGATGGGAAGAAATCATCAGTTGTGTGCGGAAATCATATTCCTGTGAATATATAGGAGCAAAGCTCACCATCTTGAGCTTCTCGTCGGTGGCTGGTAATGGTGGATGGCGGTTCCAGTGGCGAACTCCGGTGATCCTCTGTTGCAAGTGACAGAGGGGAAAGTTTCAGCATCCAATGGAACACGTCTTGGCGGGAAGAAAATGGAAGGGGCTCACCAGTACTGGAGTTTGGTTGCGTGACATCGTGATGGCGAGGTCTGGAGCGTGCCCGCAAGCTCCCGTGGCGCAGTGGCATTCTGGGCGTTTGGCTGCATGGAAAGGAGTGAGATTAGAGGGAATGGAATCGACATCGAAGGGAGATTAGGGAATGTGAAAGAGAAAGGGATGATCGCAGTTCGACAGCGGTGGATGGTGTCATCTTCCTTGCGGCCGGCAATGGAGAAACGGAAGAAGAAGGCGACTAGGGCTTTCTTTCTTGATTTGGTCCATTAGAACGCAAAGAGTGAGATTAAGCGACGTGATTTAGGGTAGAAGAGATTAAATAACGGGGTCGACGAGATGGCGTACGGTGAGGTGGCGTCACGGCATTCTGGCGCATGGCCGCACGCGTGTCATGTGTTCCAGAGCGGTGGGTGAGCTGGGTGGTGTCGACAGCTGACAAGTGGGTCTAGGGAAAACTATGGGTCCCACTTGACACTGTGATTGGAGAGGATCTCAAGGATTTGGCCGGGTCTGGAAAGCTGTGCCGGTTGCTGTCTTGCAAAGAAGGTTTCACTGATCTTCAGAGGGTTTCTAGAGTTGAGAAAATTCATATGTGTAGATGGATATATGTTCTACCAACCTGCCAATTCCCATGGCTAGGATCCTTATATTTTTAATGTGGCAAAAAAAGTTGAAATAGGGCCTAGTGACATAGTTTTTCTGCAATCCAATTATTTCCTAGAGCTTTGTACTTATCATTTCATGTGTTTCCTTTTAAAATTAAATTGAGCCAAATTTTCTGGTTGTAAGGTTTATATTGGTACACATTTTGGTAAAAGGTCACTGCAAGATTAGTTTTTATTTTCATTTGGTGAAAAATAAGAAGTAAACAATTTATTTTGGCTATTTTTCATAGTTTTGCTGTTTTGAAGGATTTTATTTGAGTACTTATTGAAGTGATAAAATCATGTAAAATTTATAATAGACTAAATGTGTTGTATAGTTCTTATAGGAATTTTTCCATAATTTTATGTTGAACCAATTATTTTTAGAAATTCCTTGGCCTATTCAAATGCACATGTAACATATTATGGAAATGCATAATAATGAATTTATTTATATCCACATTTTTATGTCAAACTTTTATTTATACACATTTAGGCCTTTTACATTTTCTATTTTTGTAAATTGATTCTTGAAATTTCTTTGCGAGGAACCTTAAAGCATTTCAAATTCCATTTTTATTTGACCCAAAAGGTTTTTAGGGATTTGCACTATGAATTACTGAGCCATACTTTGTATTTTTATATTTTGATCTAAGGTGAGTTTTTAGCTTGAAAATTCAATTATAAAAGGTTTCAACGTACCCTTTTTAATTTAGCTCTAGTTAATTTACCTCTTATTTCGATTCCATGTAGAAAAACTATAGAATTTTACTTTTGAGGTTTTTTATTAACTTAATTCAGTTTAAATTTTAAAATTTGAAATTTAGGTATGTTACAAGGTTGTTGTATTTGCGGCAAATCTGAACTCCAAAAGTTGTTATATTTTGGGATGGAGAGAGTAGATTGTTTAGCAAATATTAAGGTTAGGTCAAAAAAATTCTTTTTAGTCACTTCAGTTATTAATTTTCAACCTTTTGAATTGCTTAGATTCCTTTACAAGTATCTAATTGGCTTTGGAATCATTGAAATGGTGAAAATTATAAGAATTAGTCCATGAATGCTTATATTATGGTATAAAAATTGGATCTTAGAAATGCTTATATTTTTAAAAGGAGGAGTACATGTAGTTCTAGGCATTAATTGATTGAAATATGGATTACGTAACGAAATTAATTAGATGGGTGCAGTATAAAACACTATGCACTAAGTGAATACTTTCTTTAGTGGTATCTTAGATGGCATTGGCACGATAAACTCTTAGCTCGTGTTGTAGGCATTTTGGGAGTGCTGTCATAAACTAATTCATTGAACTAGGTCGGTAAATGCTATACCACAAACCGAATAAATGCTCCATACGTCATTGGAACTTATCCTGAGGATCCGATGCAACCTAGTGCATTTTTCTCGTTATTATTTTTTAATATAATAATATTTTCTGCTTTTATTTCAAATACATAACGTATCCAAATATGTCTTGTAGAAATTAATTTAAATTTATTTATATGGTGACACAAATTTTTATTCAAAGTAATTCACTACTCCATATATTAAAACACTTTTAAATTGGACATTATTTCCATAACTAACGATCCAAAATATGAATTGATATATACTAAGGTAGTGTTCTGATGTGTTTCTAGCTTCTGGCTTATACCTTAGTTTCCGTTAGCACGCTTTCCAAAACACAAAACAGTGTATTTTTTTCAGAAACTTTCTATATGAAAGTATCTCTAAAAAATTAAGTAGATCTATTTTTAAGTTTCTAATAGTTAATACTTAATTAATCACACGTTAATGATATTTTCTCGTTTTACGTGTGGCTTATAAACTACTTGCATAAGTAGAAACGAACGCCACCTAAGTTATCCATGATAAAGAGTATTGATAACTAAAAATCCATATCTACTCTTTCAAAATCAGTATTTCTGATTTTTTAATTAATAATTTGCAATTTGTAATTGGAAAGGGTCCATTTATTAAATTACTAATATATGATTTTTTATTTGACTTTTACTATTTTTAATTCTGACATTCGATATTTTAGTGTGTATTAATTTTGTATGGAAATGCAATAGCTAATTTCCTTTTATTTCGAACTCTAAATTAATTTCATTGTTTTCTATTGTTTCTGGCATGTGCTTTTCTTTTAACGTGAATCACTCTTACTTATTCGACGGGATGAATTGCCATATTAACTCAATTTTTCTTTAATTAGCATGGAAATTTCAATGAAGTTCGTGTTTACTACTCCTATAAGAATATACGGATGGATGATTTATATTTGAAAAAAATGTCCACATACTCCACCACACTTATAACAAAGTCTACTGAACACCTCAAACATAAAAATATTGTCATTATTTCTAGCCTCTATTATATGGTCTCCCTTTCTTCGGACGGCCGAGAGCGATTTCAATAAACTCAAGATGGATCTCAATACGAGGGCCAGATAAGGGAGATAAGAAAGAGAGCGAAGGTGAAATATGAAATCGTATAGTACTCTCGTAGATGATGGATTACAATAAAATCATGCGCCAAGCGCGCACCAAATAGAGTTAGATTAGGCAAACTAAATATAGCTCAGCTAGTTAGATACCTTGTGGTAGAACCTATTCTCCATATTTAAGTTCTAGACTTAATATGGTGCTCGTTATATTTATGGCTAATTATTCTTTTAATGGTAGATATATACCCGTTGATAGCGAGATGTCCATGATGATTTGATCAATCTTAGAGTCTCAGATATCCATAGAGATATGATGTGGGTCTGTATGTTAGGTAAGATGTGTGCGTGTATATATAAGTTTGTGTTTGTGCTGTCTTTCGAATAAAAAAGTTATAGAGCGCGCTGAAATGTGAGAGGACATAGGAGAGATAACAATACTGTTGCCGTTGGATACATTCACACTTCTGACAAAAAAAACAAAATCTTAGCGTGCAATGCATACCACATAGGCAAAACCATTTTGGGCCTATATGAATAAAATTCAAAGCTTGGTGGGTAGAAACTGGCTTCCATAGTTTGACACGCTAACCAGCGGTGGATCAAGGCCTCAGGCTATCTGGGCTATAATCTGAGGTCCAATAAAAAAGCCCACTGAAATAACTATGGGCCATAGCTCAAGCTCACATACGTATGGCTTAGCCCAGGGGCTCTGACCAATGACCTAGAAGTGGAAAAAAGTTCAAACCTCCTGGCTTGGATCCACTTGTATTAAGTTTATCTCAAAACGGCTCGAACTCGTAAGCATAACAAGTCGAGCCGAGCTTTTAGCTCGCAAGTTACTCATTTAACTCGTTAGTACATAATGTCATCATATTTTTTACCTGTTAACAAATATTTTAGTCCTTTAATTACTTTGACTATATTTGTATTTAGTAAGTTCTTTACTAACAAGTTAGTGTATATTATTATATTAACATGTAACAAAGTGATAAATTTAAAATTATAAAGGTGATATAAATAAGATAAACCTTCTTAATGAGCTTAACGAGATTAACAAGCCACCTCGCGAGTGAGCCAAGTTAGGGTTTTAGCTCGTTAACGTTAACGAGCTGAACCAAGCTGGCTTGTTAAAATAACGAGCTGAACCTTAACGAGTCGTGCTGGCTCATTATCCATCCCTAGACTAATTTTGTATCTGATTCTGCCCATTGTGCTAGGCGAACCTTGGCTCATAAGTTTTGGCATCCATGTTTTTTTTCTTTATTTCTTCCATGCAGTAATTTGGACAAAATGTGTTAAGAAATGCAATATATATCTGTGAAAACTAAATGAAGAGTTCCAGCTGAAATTAAAAGAAAAAGGAGAGAACAATCTAAGAGAAGAAGAGCTTCTTATTATGTTACCTGAGAGAAATTAATCAGAAACACTGACGAGCATCTTTGCAAGAATGGTGGGGGGAGACCCCTCTCGATCTCCCTCTCCTTTCCCTCTTTTCCTCCTCACCTTCTCCATCTTTATGGGTAATCTTCAGGGATCTTTTCAACCACAAAACAGAAAAGATCCCCTAAAACAATACAATACCTACTCAAAAACCACCAAAGAAAGAAACAAGAAAAAAAAAACAGAAGAAGAATCCATCCTGTGAAACTGTCACCCATGCTTGTACACTTGAGTGTACAGTCATCCCATGCTCTTGAAATGCTCTCTGAACCTGCCATCAATTGACTAATTTGTCCTTCATCATCTTCAGGGATTCCTCTTCTCAGATGGCGGGTTACTCATCTGTTAAATCACAAGTAAGTGTATATATATATATGCATGCTGCTTGTTTCAAGAGTGCAAAGTCTTTGGGCATCATCCTCCAGTTCAGAACTTTGCATTCCAGATGGCGTTGTCATTCTCCCCACATCGTTGATGAACCTCCTTCATCCGATCCGCTGATTTGCAGATGCCGCTGCAGCTCCAGTCGAACGACGCAGCGCACACGTTGCCTGCCTGTGCCTTCCACTCGCAATCTGCAGTGGTGCGTGCCACCCACAGTTATCTCAAATATTTCCTTTTATGATGAACAGTTAGCTAAAATATGACCAGAAGTTGACAAAAATGATTTGAAGTTTCGTCATACATGTCAATCAACAAGGTGATTGATCATGCCAGTCCAGAATTCTAACCACATTTGACAACGACAACTTTTCTCCCAAATAGTTTCTTAATTGTCCTGTAACACCTACCAGTCCGAAATTAATCTGTTGCGTACGTGAGCATACGTGACTAAATGACGAATGCAATGGCCATTGATTACAGTACTTAAGGTGAAATGATATTTATCTAAGAGCAGCTGTGACACTTTCAGAGAAAGGAGAAGTGGCCTTGTTAGAAAAAGGTCCGATGTCTCGTGTCCTGACAGGATGCTTCATGATTAACAAAAACAATTGACAAGCACATGCTTCTGACAGCAGATAGCACACCTATTTAGTGAAGTTGACTGACAACCACCCCAAACCACGCAAACGCAACTACACTATTTCACCAAATGATTCAATACATTTCATACAAAAAATATATATGGTCCAATACTGATCAAGTAAGCTGTACCGAATCCAACTACTCCTAACAGTTAAGAGTTGACTGACATGTCAACACCAAAGAGGGATCTGGAATAGGAAGGAAATCAGATAAAAAGATGGTGAGGATTTAAGTATACCTGGTTGTGTACCACAGCAAAGCCTGCGATCATCGATGTGTTCGACGTCTAGACCGATGAACCATGCTCCTAATGATACATCCTCATTAGCATATTTGTGGAGAACATGCCTGAAACATCACCATCATCCATGGTCAATGATGGTAGCTCTTAGAGAAAAGAAATTGCAGTGTAGCAAAATTGAAGTCATGTCTAAAAATATCCTTACTGGTTGATTGATATGTAAGAAGCCAGATCCTTGGAGATTGCATACAACTGACCGGTTGCATGACGGAAGTACTTATTCCCCCATTCGCCGAATTTCCAGTACTCAGGCTCATGGTATCTTACACCCCTGAGGATAAAAAAACAAGTAAGCATTTTATCAGTTGTTTAAACATCAGGAAAGTCATCACAATAACAGGGGAACTTACTTCTGAGCCAAGACTGGACCAGATTTCATGCAGCCAATGTAAGCTCGAGGCTTCGACCGATGCTTACCCAATATGTTACCAAGAGTTGCTGCAATATTTTAAATCTGACTATTATAGTGTCATTATAATTGAGATAGAATTTTCAAGTATAAGGACTTTGAGCTTTAGCTTTGGAAGCAACATCTGATATATTACAAACTTCAACTATACAATTTGTATGTCAAATACTTAGCAGACATTTAATGTAAATAAAATGTCTGAACTGGTTAAGTTTTAGCAGAAAATAAACAAGACTTAAAGAAGATAGATGATGTTAGATCAGAGGGCAGTAGTTTGCACACCTATATTTACATGTACATCATCATCCACTTTAATGTAGTACTCTGCATCCCACATGGACAAGGCTGTCACGAAAAATGATTTCGTCTTTGCAGCCAATTCTAGATACCCTTCAACATGATCCTGAGTGATCGACAAATATTCCAAGATATTTTAGTTTTACAGACAAATAAACAGGCCATTAGTATTGTACTATGCCAGTTAAAGTAAAATTTATACTGTACTGCGTCCTATGTGATTACCAATCTCATGAAGTCACCATGCTTCCTATCTTCTGCATCTATAGCTCTATCGAGTATCCCACCAGATGTTGCACTGTCAAATAATATAAGAAGTGAAAATTTCAGATTCAGGGAGCTCAAGCTATTGTCTTCTGATAGTGCTGAACCATAATACAAAATCGGTAACTCTTTTGTCTAATAAAAGAATGAACTAACCTATGACCAATGACGAACCGAATGATAATTCCCTTTTCTTCCTCAAGCTTCCTTCTTCTGTCACCTGTCATAAACACATAAACAATGTCAGGTAACATGTTTTTACTGTGGCAACAAAGTTCTCCATGCAAAAGAATGCAAACCTTGAGGCATCCACGTAGCACGAACTGAATCTCTTCGTTTGCGGCTGCTGAATGCGGTGTTTATACCAATTACCATGAAGTATCTCCGTTTCCCCATAGATTCCGATAGTGGCGCACCATTGAGCTCAGACTCTTCCTGTGATGCCTTTGCTGATGCTAACTCCATTTCTAAGTTCGATATTGTTTTGTCCAATGCCCTGATCACAAAACAGAGTTTTATGAACCTTGAACAGATAAATTTTTGGTTAAAATAGGTAGCATAAGAGTGGGCCATTATTCTTTCAACACTCTAGGTACTTACTGTATAGCATCCTGAGTTCTTGGGACCTCTCCAATTATATCCTTTTGCTCCATAATCTGTATAATATGCAGGGGAAAAATGATGCTCGTAAAAATGCACTGAGGACATTGTTAATTTGCACATTCTTCTGGTACCAGTAGAGACTGTCTTAAACGTTGTTTACGAAGTAGTCTGAAAAGACTTGTGTAACAGTTAACATGCTTACACTTTTCTGAGCACAGTCACCAGACACGAGGTTCATCTTGTTCACTTCTAGGGCCGACCTCCTGATTATCTCTTTTGGTTCTGGCATTGTCCACATCCTGAAAGGAACATTTTTTTTCTTAGCATTCTTCATAGGAAACAAACTGACCACATCATTTCGAAATGCACGAAAAATTAGTCTATGCAAATTTCACAGAATATGCTTCAGTGTCTCGTAATCAGCAAATGATTAAAAGGCTGCAAATGATTATTCACACTTTGATTTCTTTCGAGAAAAAATATTCGCACCTCACAGAAAGATAAGAAGTGCATAAACTTTAGTGTCAAAAAACAGAGTTTGTTGTTTGCTCCATGCTGGGCTGCTGGCTGCGATCTCTGCTGATGTTTCTGTAGCCATGACGTTTCCAACTGAATTTTCACTGTGCACAAACTACCCAAAAAGGCCAAAAAAGAAACAAAAATTACCGACCTCCACTACTGGGGCCAGGGCAGCTGTAACTTTCCTAGGTATACAACTAGTAAAAAGCAGCAGGGTGTTTGCTGCTCCTACTAGTTGCCACTATGTTGTCGGCGACAGGTATACGTTCTATCAGGCAGTTCGCGATAGATGTACTACTACTAGTAATACTCTAGTTTTACCCGCCTGCAGGCGTCGTCGTCAAATCTTCCCAAAATAAAGAAGCATCACATCCACCAGACAAGTACGCCGGGCAGGGCAGTACAGAAACTCCACATTTACCACGAGCAAGATCGAGCTTTTAATTCAAGAGATTTGCTTTTTGGAGTATTTCTTTCCCCTCTCTTCTCTCTTGTGTACGCTACAGCAACAGCTAGTCATGGTGACATGGTACAGACTACAGAGAGGAAGGAGAGACTAGTACACCAGCAACAGTTGTTTGTTGGTCTTGGGCGTACTCCATTGACCAAGAGAGGATAGAGGATAGACAGAGCAGAGGAGCGCAAGAAACCAATAGAATTATCAAGAGATTTGGCTGAACCGGACGGACGGAGAGACAGAAAACCGTGGGTGGGATCCGATCACCATTTTTTTTTTTCATTTTTGGCAGGGAAGAAAAAGTGTCTAAATTCGCCGTACCAGCTGCAGCTCAAGAACTGAACAATTAGACGAATGGACAAGGCAAGCTAAAGCATGCAGAAAAGTAGAAAAAAGAAGGCGATCAAACTGAATACATCACACAAAGTTATTCAACACCAAACCAGGAGCCGGCAAGAAGAATAAGAACACGACGAGGCGTGCACCTGTTGGTGAAGATGAGGCCGATGCAGAAGCTGCCGAGGCAGAGCAAGAAGGTCCATTTCTTGGAGATGGTGCCCCTCAGCACCAGCTCGTCCCCTCCACCCAGCACCGCCGCCGCTGCTCCCCTGCTCTTGTTGAAGCTCATCCTCTTCTCTCCTCTCCTTCGTCTCTCTCTGTCTCCAACACCCAGGGGCTCCTCACCTATGGATCCTGTCTCCCGATCTCCGAGACCTCATGATCACACTCCAAGAACCTCAATACCAGCACCAAAATTATGGTCCCTCCACCCTCCTCCTGCTCCTCTCACTTTTGTCAAGATCAAGTCACTACCTTCCTCTCTCTCTCTCCCTGTCAAGATTCTCTGGTTCTTGAAGCCGCCTCCTGCCACTGGATGGTGCCTTTGGGGTGAAGGGGAAGGAGGAGATGGAGACGAGAGAAAGGACGCACCAACTGCGTGCGTGCGTGCGTGTAGAGTGGAGTCCGGAGGAGGGAAGGGATCTCGCTCGCTGAGTCGCTGGTCCAGATTTATTCGCCACTTGTCTCACATCTTCGCGTACCTTAGCTAGCTTAGCGCAAGTAGTAGTAGTAGTAGGTGGTTAAGTTAGGTTTAAACTCTGGTCTCCTTGGGGGATTATTGTAATGGAAGCGCCATCAATGTGCTCAATTGACGTAATCTAAGCTAGCGCGGTGAGTTTGAAGCAGTGGCGGTTGAAATGGCGGTTTTGCCCCCTCTCTGTGTGGTCAAGTCAATGGCTCTGTTCATCTTGGCACCACTGCTTGAGAAACTTGCGATCAGTAGATCAGCAGCACCCTTGTGTTGAGGGAATTAGATATCGGTGGTGACCTTATAGCTACTTTGTTGATTTTTATAAGTACGTTTTTTAAAACATAAAACGGTAGGTATTTTATAAAAACTTTCTATATGAAAGTATCTTAAAAAATCAAATAAATTAATTTTTCAAATTTTTAATAGTTAATATTTAATTAATTATACACTAATAATATTCTCCTTTTTATATACGGTTTATAAACTATACCTATAAGTTTATTCAAACACGTAGTAACTCCCACGAGGATTCTTTTAACTTGTTCGGTTCAAGATGGATACCGAGAGAATGCAATCAAACTTCTGTAGTTCTTGAAAAAAAATATGTTCATTTTTATGTGAAAAATAGTATCACCAAATTATTTTTAATATTAATTTGGAAGCGTCAATTTGTTCCTTAGGGTCTAGTAGTGCTCCATCCGCATGACGGTAAGCGTATTCAATTCCCGTTATAGTCAATACGCCTCCATAGTACTCCCCTCCATCCCAAAAACAAATGCAGTTATAGCATTCAATAGAAAAACTATGACTGCCTTTGAATAGTAGGACTGGTAAAACACACATTTTGGTAGGAATATATATACAAAACAGAAGATTATAGAAGATAGAAAAAAATACAAGCATAACCGTTTGAATAGACCTCAAGAAAAACACTAGAATTAGATAAGAGAGATAAACTCAAAGGAAAATTTTCAAGAGGTTAAAACCCTTGCTAACTTTTCTCCAAAATTTGAATGAGCAATGGTTGGAGAAAAAGGTAGTACTTTCTCCGTCCTAACACGACTCCATGTTTATCTCACCTAACACATATTAATATAAAGCTAAAAATACTATAATATTCTCTATTTTAGCAAACTCCTATGTATTTATCCCTCACTTTAGTAAACCCTAATGTATTTGCTTCCCACTTTAGCAAATTTCAATATATCTATTCTCTATTTTAGCAAACTCAAAATAATGATTGTTTCAAAGGTGAAGTCTTCACTGGACAAATGAGATAGAAAAGAATAAAGTTATTTAGGGACAGAGAGAGTACCTAGATTTGTATTTTTGGGACAAAATTTAAATACTAGAATTATTTTTTTTGGAATGGATGGTATAAGTTAGAACGTCCCTCCGTAACTGTAAATGGTAGGATGTATGATATAGTATATCTATATAAAAACTAATTATTTTATAAAGTAAATTGCAGTTTGAGCTACTTTATATTGACATAGTTTTACTTTGGACTACCTTTGAACCAGTCTTTTTTATTTTGGACCGGATATTTTTATCATTTTTTGCAGCTTGGTCCGTCAACCATCTTTTCTTGCAATGTTTAGCCTCCCTTCTGGCAAAGATATGGTATACATATAAATGAGGGAATTCACTTGTGTGTTAAAGCTGATGTGTTTGAGATCGTCGATGTATGCTGAAAATGTTATTTGAGGTGGTCCAAAGTGTAACAATGATAAAAATACCTGGTCTAAAATAAAAAGATCGGTTTAAGGCCGCCCAAAATGAACCTTTAGGAATAAAAAGTGGTCTAAATTATAATTCACTCTATTTTATATTTGCAGTAACATATACAAAGTTGACGTCTAACAGCTGGTCAAGTATATTTCCTTAAGCTCAGGTCAAGTATACATGCTATGCTAGTATATAACAATCACAGTAAAAGGCCATCAACCATTAATTGTTTAGCTCTACTTTTCTTTGTAATGGAGCAAAGTATCTTCTTTGTTGCAATTTATTTTTGTAAACTATAGACAAAGGTATCAAAAAGCACACCATGTTGCTGAATGCGTTGAGAACGACACAGAGAGTATCATGGGACATGGGTGCACATAACATGTCAAGAGATCCATACAAAAAATTGGCATGAAAGCAGGGTGGTTTATGGAAGATTATTGCAACTGGTGGGCAATAAGTTACCAGGGGTGACCATGTGGGCGAAAGAGCGGACCCAGGTTGGGCTGAACCCAAAGTCCTTGGCACACCTCACGTCAGTCATGTGCGGGGGGGGCGGCAATCATTGCGTGGATCATTGTCTAGTCTTTCTTGGTTTCTAGATCCAATTTTATTACTACCTCAACTTGCAATCTCCTCCGTATTGTTATGCTATATTTTGACCAAAAGGCAATGGCGTAGATGCATCTTAATTGGACAGGAACATTTCGTAGAATGATGCTGATAATTTAGTTTGTCCATCGTGTGCAAATAAATATTGGTGTGGAAAATGTGCAGCTAAATCAGAATAAATAAATAGGCTAAAACCCATTTGATTGTTTTTCTTTGACGAAAAAACCCCATTTGATTAGAAGCAGCAAATCGATAATATTAAAAATCTTCTCTTAAAAAAATTCATATGCACCGTAATTGTCTGTTTGTTGACTTAGTATTAGTATGAAATTTAGATTTGAATTAGAGGTTTTTTTATTTTATACTTACCTTTTAGACTGCTGAGAATAGAATTATAAAAGTCTTACCTTAAAATTAATTTCAGTTACTTCATTTTTTTTCTATAAGTGCCATAGCTCAACCAATTTGGGAAGTATTGACAAGAATATTTTGACGTATCTTTTACTCTTATGTAATTTTAAGTTAGAAAGGGGTGATGGTATGCTCTACATGAAAATGTGTGTGGTTGTTGTTACTACTACAAAATTGATTTTTCGTGATGTTAGCCGTTTCAAAACACTGGCGGGCCGAAAGAATGACCGCTTGTGGTAGGTAGGCCGTGGGGGGTGGGCTGCGACCATCAGCGAAAAAGCATTATTGCTGGCAGTCTGCCTATGAAGATGTCAGCATTTGCACTGGCGGGCCACATTACACGCCATGTGGCTTTAACGCCGGCGGTGTGTAACGTGGAACGTTAGCGAAAATGGGTGTTTTTTTCTCTAGCGGTCCGCTTAAGTAGCCGCCAGCCGTTACTGGCTTGGCAGGTTAAGTGGACCGCGAGCGAAACCTCTCTCCCTTTATATGACATCTTCTTTCTCGGCCCTGTTCTAGTGCCCGAGATTTCTCTCTCCTACAAAAGTAAAAATTTAGGGGGAAGCTTTTCAACTTAAAATATTTGGTAGATTTTGGTTTCTAAGGTTAGATCATTGTTCTCCTGCCTTCTTTATGTAGTTTACTTTTAAATTTGTGTTTTTAATTTAGTGGATTTTGTAATCATGCATAGTGTTCTTATGTGACCTAGATCTACAATTTTTAATTGGCACCTTGGAGCTCAATTTGGCCTAAATGTTTTATGCAATCTTAGAGCAATGGTGTTTACTCATCCATCAATGATGGTTGTTTAGTTAGACATGGTAGTTTTTGTGTATATTAAGTTAGTTAAATTTGGATCTAATTTGGAAGAGAGAAAAACACTAGTATGTCTTAATATTTTTTTTATCTAGATTTGATTACTTGGATTTGGATATTTTTTATCCTACTTTGTATGGAATTTTTGGTGAATCTGGATATTTTTTATTTGTGATAAATTAATTAAACTTGATTACTTTGTATAGAATTTTTGGATAATTGTATGGAATATAGTTAATGTTTGGATATTTCTTTGTTTGGACGCATTTCAATGCAAATACAATAATTTATACCATATCCGAACTGAATTTTATGGAGGCATGTAAAAGTTCGACTGAATTTGAAGATGGTAAGGCCAAGGATGTACGATACACCAAGATTTTATATGTCATATATTACAGGAGTTTCTAAATTCATTGATGCTGCCAAGGCGCATGCTGTGAGTAAGAAGATTAAAGAAATCCATTGTCCATGTGTTGACTGCAAAAACCAAAAAGTATGGGATTGCCTAGATCTAATCAAATCGCACTTGGTAACGCATGGATTTGTTAAGAACTACACAACTTGGTCTTATCATAGCGAAGAAAATGTATCTGAGAGAACCGGCACTGAAGGCGCCGAACCCCAAGAGGATTGCCGTGAAGGTTTCATAGATGGTAGTCGTTGTGTTATAGTAGATGAATCCGATCGCCATGATTTCAATTTAGAGGATGATCATGTTGCGATGGATGGTACTGATGGCTCTGGTGACAATGATTTCAAGTTAGAGGAGATGCTGCGACACACGGAACCGGAAGTGCTATCAGGGTTTGCGAGAGGTTTCGATAATTTCGAGAAGTTACAGAACGCAGCTAAAGAATTTTTGTATGATGAGTCAAAGGGTTGTGATATGGAGTTCACAGTGTTGCGTTCAGTTCTTGAACTTTTGAGATTGAAGGCCAAGAACGGTTAAACCGATAGTAATTTCAACGATCTGTTTGGTGTCTTGAAGAGGTTGTTGCCGAACCCTAACTCCCTGCCAACCAACACATACCAAGAGAAGAGGCTTATCTACCTGTTGTCGCTGGGCGTAGAAAGGATACATGCTTGTGTTAACCATTGCATCCTGTACCGTAAAGAGCACACAATGTTGGATAGGTGCCCAACGTGCAAAGCTAGTCGGTACAAAACTAGTAACCAATTTCCGGAGTATGATGCTATTGGTCAAGAGGATAACTCTGCTTCAATCGAGCAAAACAAGAAGAAGATTCCGCAGCTGGTGATGTGGTACTTGCCACCAAAAGATTGCTTGAAACATTTGTTCACGAGCCCTAGGGACGCTGAACTGATACGTTGGCATCATGAAAAACTCAAGAGGGACGGAAAGCTTCGTCACCCAGCCCATGCTCGACAATGGAAATATTTCGATGCAATGCACCCGGAATTTGCAGAGGATCCAAGAAATGTAAGGTTTGCACTGAGTACAGACGGCATGAACCCTTTCAGTAACTTGAGCAGTTCACATAGCACTTGGTTAGTTCTCCTAACCATATACAAACTTCTAACATGGCTATGTCAGAAACGAAAATACGTTTTATTGTGCATCCTTATACAAGGCCCCAAACAACATGGTATCGAAATAGATGTGTTTCTTAAACCGTTGATGGAGGATATGGCGGATCTATGGAATAAGGGGTTTCGAATGTGGGATGAGTTCTTACAGCAGTACTTCACCCTTAGAGCCATTATTTTTGTAACGATCAACGAGTATCCTGCGATGTTTTCTCTATGTGGCTGGATCAAAGGGAAGATGGGATGTGTTATATGCTGCGATGGAACAATATATAGGTAACTTCCTGTATCTAAGAAGCTAGTGCATATGCGGCACCGACGGTTCTTAAAGACAAATTACAAATACCGCATGAAGGCCAGACATTTCAACAACACCGAGGAAAATAAAGCCGCACCTACTTCTCGTGATGGCAAATGGGTATTCGAAGTGATGGAGAACATCAAGGTCATTTTTGGAAAGGTGCAGAAGAAGGGAATAACGGGTATGGATGAACTCGACATGCCATTGAAGAAGCACTCTGTTAGATCACATGTGACATATGTGATGAATAATTGGCAAAATGGAAGTATTGTTTGGACTGATATGGATCAAGTTGGGAAGAACTTGTTTCCAGAATATGTTTGCTTTGTCTTTGATGCACAGGTGAAGCAAGGAGATGATTATGGTGAGTGACGAGGGACTGAGACTAGGATGTGATTTCCGAGATCAGGGTCGGTCGAGAGATGTCATCGGATGGTCGTGCTCTAGCTGGGCACATGAAGACGTTGAGGGCGTGGAACGGGGAAGTTCTACGCAAATTTGGTCAATGGTGTTTGGATGTGATGGAAGTGGACTGGCTAATAGATCGGCGGGTTAGTTTGCAATAGATTATAGGCTTGAGAGTCCATATGGGTTAATTGGGCCAATGTTGGGCCTAGTCATATGTTATTGGGCTGTCTCTACTATGTGGTATATAAGGTAGAGAGCGAGGTAGATAGGATTATAGCAGAAAAACGGAGAGAAAATTATCGTTCTTTTTAGGGTTTTGGGGAGAATGAATTTTGGTGAGATGGAGTGCTTTTGTAGACACTTTTGGAACAGGAATTGATCAATAAAGTTTAGAAAATTCATCTACAATCCTGTTTTTCAATTCAGTTTTCGTGCAGGGTGAGTTTTGGCAGTTTTTCATCTACAATCCTGTTTTTCAATTCAGTTTTCGTGCAGGGTGAGTTTTGGCAGTTTTTTTCCTAATCTTATATTACTTCCAGATTTTGATCTAACCGTTGGATTTGAGTGTGGTTTTTTTTGTGTTGGATTCACAATGAAGTCTAGTTTCTACCTACCAAATTGGCTTATATCCATCAGCTAGTTTGTAATTAATCTGGTTTTAGTGCACGTCTATCAAGTTTTGTTATCTTCTTTAAGTACTTGCCATACTAGAAAGATTTCGAGGTTCGCCATGTCATCGATGCCATGCACCTAGAGAAGAATGTGTTCGATAGCACCATTGGGCTCTTACTTGACATATCCAGTAAAACAAAGGATGGGCTGAAGTCACCTAATGACCTGGTTGATATGAATATCAGGAAAGAGCTTCACCCCGTAGACCTAGGTAATGGCAAAACCTATCTTCCCCTGACTAGCTTCACCTTGACAAAAAAAAGGAGAAAAAAGCATTGTGCAAAAGTCTACATGGGGTGAGAATGCCTACAGGTTTCTCGTCAAACATTAAGCAACTAGTCTTGATGAAAGATTAGTCGATGTCTGGCTATAATTCTCACGATTGCGATGTGATGCTGACGGTGTTTCTCGCTATTGAAATTAGAGCAATCAGACCAGTTCATGTAAAGGTGGTCATCAGAAGGATGTGTTACTTCTTTAATGCCAATTCACAAAAGGTAATTGATCCCGAAGAGTTAGGTCCTCTTCGTATATTTATGATAGAGAATATGTGCCAGCTAAAAATGTGCTTGTCTCCGTTGTTTTTTGATATGATGGTACATCTCATGGTCATATCGTCCTACAGATAATTGCACTTAGTCCGTTATACTTAGATTAGATGTAGCCGTACGAGTGGTACATGCCCATTCTAAAGGGGTACGTATAGAACCGTGCTCACCCCGAGGGTTCAATGATAGAGGGATATACTACGAAACAAGTTGTAGAGTATTGCATAGATTACTTACAAGATGGGAAAGCAATTGGTCTACCGGTGCCTCGAAATGAGAGGAGATTATCTAGAAGGGGGACAAAAGGAAAGAAAAGAATCGACCATGAATACAAAACAGTGCAAGATGCTCATTACAGTGACCTGCAACAGCTCGCGATAGTAGAGCCATACATAGAGCAGCATCTGAATCAAATAAGGGCTCGAAATGCTGGCCGCTCAGAAGCATGGATCATGAAGGAGCACAAACGTCACTTCACCGATTGGTTAAAAGACCAAAACCTTCCATATGGAGAAACCGCAGAGGAAAAAAATAATGAATAGGTTGACTTGTGGCCCATCAAGTGTATACACCTCATGGCAAGCATATGGCATTAATGGGTACACATTTTATACCAAAGCTAAGGACAAAAAATAGTGTGTCCCAAAACAGCAGCGTTGAAGTAGAGGCAGTCGACACAATGGGACAAAAGAGCACACACTATGGGTTCATAGAAGAAATCTGGGAACTTGACTACGGACTCAATATACAGGTCCCATTGTTTCGGTGCCAATGGGTCAAACACCCAATTGGCATGTTTGTGGACAACTTTAGGCTGACAGTTGTTGACCTCGGCAACATAGGCCACAAGGACAACCTATGGGTACTCGCTGATTGTGTTGCTCAGATTTTCTATGTAATGGACCCAACGAATTTGAAGAAATGCATAGCACTAAAAGGAAAACCAACAATCTTGGGAGTATATGGCATTGAAGATGTCAAAGAATACAATCAGTACACTACCATGTCTCTATTCACGGATTTTCAAAACAAGATTAAGCTCGTAGAAGCCACCATTGGTGAATCTCCGATGTTGTACATGCGGGAGAATGGAGTAGAGAAGACTTGAGAGGCTAATATCTGTGTGTAGCATGTCCTCGTTTTTTCACGGAGTTTGTTGTTCTGTAGTGTGCAAAAATTTTGGATCGATGGACCAAGTTGTGTAAAGCTATGGGAATTATGTTTGTAAATGTTTAAAGAAGTACAAATACTTGGGATTAAAAATACTGGTGAGCGAGGACAATTTTAGAATAATTATGGAAGTTGAACGGAGTCAAATGGAGCTACGGATTGCTACATATGTTTACAGGACCATTCACGCAACCCCTCCCTAACCATCCACACCACGCTGAGGTTGCACCTGCCGACAGGGCACACCATACCGGCCAGGCTACCCCCTTGTGCCACAATGGATCCGGAAGCCGATCAACCCGACCCCGAGCCGACCCAACTCCATCACACCCATTCTCACCAACAGTGCCTAGGAGAGGGAGAAGCTACGCTACAAGCCCAGCCGTTACCCATGCTAGCTTGTGGTATGTACGAATAATTGCTTAAGGGGTTCCCACGAATCAGTCCTTAATTGTCATAGGTGCGACCAACAAAACTATGTACCCACAGCCCACCCTTAAGGTCAAGTTTTAGTTTTATAAGTGCCCATGTCCTAAGTGCCCATGTCCAGAGTTCCATCATCCGATATGAAGTCGAACAATAATTGTAAAAATGAGTATTTATCCCCAAGGTGAGCTAGTTGATTCTAAGCATAGCTAAGCATCCTAGAAATATTGCCTAGTCATATTGTTATCCAAGTTACAAAGGAATGGGATCATCAAACTAAAGTATTCGCCTAGGCACATACAGGTTATATTCCCTTACCACATAAAATGATAAAACATGCAAGTTTATTTAAATAAAACAAAGCATTTCACATAAATTAGGTGTAAGATGATCAAGAACACGATGTAACTTGCCTTGCTCCGGCTCTGCAAACTCTACAACTACCTCGTAGTACACGGGAGGGTCGGAAACGTCGTCTTCTATAACAATCAAAGATCAAACAAATAAAAACAATACATGACAACACTGAAACATGAGTTGAAACTATTTTTAATGGATTCTTGATATTTTTTGGATTTAATGAAATTTGAATGGATTTAATCGGAGCTCGTATGAATTAGTTATGAATTCCTTATCGATTTATTGCGCCATTAAAAGGGATTAATGTGTCAGCGGACCACGGGGCCGGCACTGACAGGTGGCACCCATGGGTCAGTGGTGCATGAAAGTGTGGCGCACGGTGGACACGGTCCAAGTGCGTGCAGCCACAGGCGCAGGTGCACGAGCCGCCCCGATCTGTCGAGGCAGATCAGACGGCGAAGAGCAAATGAGGCCAAGCCCCACCGGCGCGTTGGGCTGGCAACGGCGCGGCGGAGGGCAGTAGCATGTGGCGGGGAAGATGGGGAGTCCAAGGGAGCGCTCACTGAGGGGCAGCGACGATGGGAAGGCTGCCAATGGTGGCGAACAGAGGAGCTAGATGGCGGTGATGGATCGGGTTTGATGGCGATAGCGTGTTCCGGTTGTGACTGAGGATGACAACACACGGGACAGCGGCGAGAAGGACCGGGGGAAGGTGTAAGAAGGGGTTAAGGGCAAATTGGCTGAATGGATCGACGAAATTTGGTGGCCGGAGGCCGGAGGTGGCATATACCGAAGACCTCGACGGGGAGAACGGGGTTCTGGTGGCGAACAGGGGCGGACGGCAGCCGAACAAGATGCACCAGGGTGCGGCGGAGCTAGCGGACAAGAGCGCACAGTTGAAGTCGGCGGAACGTGGTAGCGGCTTGGGATCTCAGTGCACGAGGGGTTGGAGAGCTCGGCAGTTGGGGGCAATTGAGGGGAAAGAGAGAGCGAAGCATGGGGAGGGTTTTTATGCCCTTGGCTGCGAAAGATTGTGGCCGGGGCGGCCGGATTTTGTGAAATGGGAAACGGCGGCGATGGCGGGATGTACGAAATTCACACGGGAGCGTGCACGAGAGGGGTGGAGGACATGGGGGAGTGGAGTGGGGACTCGGTCCATGCAATTCAAACCAAGGGCAGAGGCAGGATGAGTCGGCAACTAGGGCTGATCCAATGGCGCGGGGGATTTTTCCCCTCCGGCCGATTCGGCCAGAGGAGGAAGACGACCCTGACATGTGGGTCCCAACCCCACATGTCAGCGGCTAAGGTGAGCGACGCGGCTGGTGGGCGAGGCCAAGATGGCAATGAGGGAGGCGGGGAGAAGCAGGGCGCGTGGGGCTGATGGGCGGGGGCCAACGGTCAACCGGAGAGGGAAAGAAGAGGCGTGCGGGCGCGCGGGCCGTGCAAGCAGGCCAGAACAAGAACGGGCCACGGCCCAGTGGGAAAAAAGAGAAAAAGAGGAAAAAGGAAGAAAAAGATTTCCAAGAGGTTTTTAATTCCAATAACACCTTTATATTTATTAAAAATACTTCCAGTGCTCTAAAAATTCCACTAAAAATCCTATCAGTGTATTTTGGCAAGAGGAATACAAGAAAAATACTCCTAGCCATGATGGATTGTTATTTTGTATTTTCACCATTAATTAATTTCCATTGCCTTCTTTAAATAATTTCTTTGAGCATTTTCTTAAGTTTATTTTTGTGTGGCTCTATTAAGGGGCAAACTCAGGGTGTGACAAACCTACCCCCTTAAACAGAATCTCATCCTTGAGATTCGGAAGAGTTGGCGAAGAGGTGCGGATGGGCGGACTTCAATTCGTCCTCTCGCTCCCACGTAGTTCTTTCTTTGAATGATGGCTCCACTATACCTTGCAGAATCTGATCACTCTGCTCCTGATGTTTCTTTTGCTGACCTCCAAGATTCAGATTGGTCTCTCTACATAAGTGAGGTCCTCTTAGATTTCAATATGTTCCAGATCGGCTCGTTTTGTTGGTACCCTCAGACATTTCTTTAATTAGGACGTGTGGAACACATCATGTATGCTTGTCATTGAAGCTGGAAGATCCAATTGGTACGCGACTTCGCCTTTGTGAGCTAGGACCTGGTAGGGTCCCACGAAACACGGCGCTAACTTTCCCTTTGTTTGAAACCGGTGTACAACTCAGAGTGGAGTAACGCAGAGGTACATGTAACCTTCTTCAAAGCTCAGGTCCCTGTGGTGGTTGTCAGCATAACTCTTCTATCTCGACTGAGCCGTTTTCAACCTTTCTCGAATAATAATCACTTTCTCCTAGGCTTCTTTGAGGGAATTTGTCCCGAATACCTGACGTTCGCTAGTCTAATCCCAGAAGAGGGGTGTATGACACTTCGTGCATACAGGACTTCAAACGGTGCCATCTTTAAGCTAGCTTGATAGCTATTGTTGTGCAAGAACTCCGTAGGGCAAACTCTTATCCCAGGTCCCACCGAAGTCTAGCGCATAGGCCCTTAGCATGTCCTCCAGTATTTGATTGACTCTTTTAGTCTGCCCATCTGTTTGTGGATGGTAGGCTGTGCTGAAATTCATACGGGTCCCCAGTTCTACTTGTAGCTTCTGCCAGAATTTGGAAGTGAACTAGCTTCCGCAGTCGGATACAATCCTTTTGGGTACTCCGTGTAAGCACATTATGCGGGCCATGTAGAGCTCTGCCAGTCTCTTGCCTGAGTAGGTAGTGTGCACGAGAATGAAATGGGTGGTGAGTCGGTCGACGATCACCCAGATCGAATAGTATCTTGAGGAGGTTCGGGGCAAACCGGTGATGAAGTCCACCCCGATCTCTTCCCATTTCCACTTGGGACCTTGAGTGGTTGTAGAAGTCCTGCGGGCCTCTTGTGTTCTGCTTTGATCCGTTGGCACACATTGCAGAGTGCCATGAATTCCATAATTTCTCTTCTCATGCTGGCCCACCAGAACTTTATCTTGAGATCTTGATACAGTTTAGTACTTTCAGGGTGAATAGAGTACTGCATCTCATGAGCTTCTCAGAGTATCAGATCCTTGAGTTCTTTGTTTTTTGGGACGCATAACCGTTCTCCCTGTTAACGCCAAAATTTGGCACGATTCATATCCATGTTCGGTTAAGGAAAGAAGCCATGTCAGCCAATGGAAGCTCATCTGGAAGAGACCAAGCCTGGAAGGAATCGTGAAGACCACGTTATGGCAGTTATTTATCTTATCTATTAGATAGTTTTATCTTTTAGGAAACCTGATCTCTTGTCCGATCAGGTCCGTTAGTTTTCCTTTTCTAGTTAGGAAAGTCCTGTTCCGTGTCCTATAAGGACTCATGTAACTCGGGGTATAAATACGTACGCCCGGGCACCTTGTAAACTATCCACACAGATCAATCAAATTCGGCGCATCGCCACCCTTTCGACGGGTTCTTGCTTCTCGAGCGGGGCTGCATCGGTTAGGTCCGAACTCCTGCGAGAGGGTAAGACTCGTCACCCCTTACCCAGGTGTATCTGCCCTGTCTACGGCTGCATCGGTTCGGTCCGACCTCTTAGGCCGATCAGGTATACCACATCACGTGTGCGTAGATCTTATCAGCTTACTGGGGGTGATTTATCATCAGTTCGTGCTGCATCGGTTGGGTCCGACCTACTGAGCTGCCAGCGATAAATCGTTCCTGCTAGGTTGATGGTTTTTGCGCAAGTGTCTTATCGAAATGTATAGCCGATAAGTTATCTTATTACATCACAGTTGCATTAGGTCTATCGGCTTGTTGAGGTTCCTTTATTATTATTAATCTGTGCTGCATCAGTTAGGTCTGAACTACTAGATTGATAATAATAGATTTATCCTTGTCTAGCCGATCGGTGTATATGCGACGTTCTATCGGAGTGCTTAGCCGATAGATTATCCTTTTATAAAGCCGACTGCATTATCTTTACTATTTTGGTCATCTATATTATCATCGGCTTTCTAGCCGATGCACATGTGTTTCCTTGGCAGTCGGCTAGCCTACTATTCTGCCTATCTATTTTATCATCGGCTTCTAGCCGATGCACATGTTATACTGACAGCTTATCTATTTGCTTATAGCGTTATCGGTTTCCTAGCCGATACACAGGTGCCATCGGCCATCGGCTACAAGGAGCCTACATCAGTCCGTATCAGCCGATAGCCGATGTGCAATTGCTGCTGACCCGGGCACGAGCACGAGCGAGGACCTGGGCACGAGGACCCGGGCACGGGTACGAGACCCGGGCGCGGACAGCTGGGGCCCGGACAAAGTCTTATCATCGGCTTTTAGCCGATGCTCAAGCATTCCTTCGGCAATCGGCTAGCAGGATTCTTATTGGCCGATTGAATCCCTGAGCTAATATTCTCCTTGTCAATTGCGGGGTCAAATTGACTGGCACGCCTACGAACCTCAAATATTTTAGGACCTGCACTGGAGCTAAGCAGATCTCCCAGGCCTTCGTATGTTCAATCGCATCAAACCAGATCATCAACAAGCTTCTTGGCACACCCGGTGGTTTTTGGTGCGAACACTCCCATCCAGACTGTCCCATGTTCATCTTCCGTGAAGCCTTGGGCTTTTCCAACTCTCATGTTCTTCTTGAGTTCTTTAATCTCTGGGTCATTCGTTTGTGCCTCACGAACTTGGTTGAAGAGTGTGGGTTGGGCCTCTAGGGTTGTCACAAATCTGGGGCTGACGATGCCTAGATTCAAACGTTCGAAGTCCTGCTGAACTTCCTTGCATAGTGTCTTTGCCTGAGCAATGTTGCAGTAACTCTTCCTGCTTAGAGCATCTGCTACCACATTAGCCTTACTAGGGTGGTAGTGTATTCCCACATCGTAATCTTTGATTAACTCCAGCCACCTTCTTTGACGGAGGTTCAGGTCGAGCTGGGTAAATATATATTTCAGACTCTTGTGGTCCGTGTAAATCTCATTGCAGTTACCGATGAAGTGATGCCACCAAATCTTCAGAGCGTGAACTACTGCTGCCAATTCTAGGTCATGCGTTGGGTAGTTGCCCTCGTGAGGATGCAACTGACGGGACGCGTAGGCTACCACTATGATTTCTTGCATCAGCACACATCCAAGCCCTTGGCAGGATGCGTCGCCATACACCTAGAAGTCCTTCTTGGGGTCTGGCAAGATCAAGATTGGCGCAAACACCAACCCCTTTTTGAACTCCTCAAAACTGCGGTTACACTCCGCTGTCTAGACAAACTTCACATCCTTGTCGATGGGCCTTGCAATCTTCGAGAATTTTCGATGAACTAGCGGTAATAGCCTACAAGTCCAAGAAAACTCCGTACTTGCGTCACTGCCTTGGGCGGTTTCCAATTAGTAACTGATTTCACATTCGTCAGGTCCACAGTAACTCCCTCAGCGGTGATGATGTGCCCGCGAAACTACACCTCGTTTAGCCAGAAGTCACACTTGCTAAACTTGGTATACAGCTGGTGCTCTCTTAACTTCTCGAGAACCAACCGGAGGTGCTTTCATGTTCTTCTGCTGACTTTGAGTAGATAAGAATGTCGTTGATGAAAATCACCACAAACTTGTCCAGAAACTCCATGAAAACTTTGTTCATCAGGTTCATGGAGAAAGCCGGTGCGTTCATGTCGATGTTTTGTATCGACAATAAATATATAGGGCTACTCGCCAGACCAAAACTTGATGGATTGCAAAGGAACACGAAAGATTTATACTAGTTTAGGTCCTCGAGATGAGGTAATACCCTACGTCCAGTTGTTGTGTATTGCCTTTGAGGTTGTATGACTTCTTCTGCCCTCAGGGGGCGCCCTGCCTCCCCTTATATACTAGGGGACAGGGTTACAAAGTAGAAGTTCCAGTCAGACTACAACCAAGTGATCTCCTTCTAAGAATACAACGTGTCCGACTAGGACTGTATTTTCCCTGTTGTACATGGTCAAGTCTTCCGAGTTCTATTATATCCCTAATTACAAGGCTAGGCCCATCCTTTGTTCGAGTGGCCCATATGCTTATCATGAGGTACCCGGGGCCCATGGCCTCCACAGCAGCCCCTGAGACCTTCATAGTTGAGTCACAGCTGATGCCGAGTGCTCGTCCTCCACGGTGAAGAATTCCCGAGTGCGTTGCTCCCGAGTACTCTTTGTCCGAGTGCTTCTTCTCCCGAGTCCTGCTTCATGTCAGTTGGCAGCGAGGCTATCAAGGGCTCCATGTAGAAATATGAATAGTATGCGCTGCACCTATTAGGTGTAGCCCCTGACTTTGTGCTTAATTGTGAAACAATTAAACATAAAGTCAAAGATCTTTAACCTTGTAGTCTTTCCCGAGTAGTGCACTACTGGTATATGAGACTCTTCAGTATCATGTCAGCTGGAATGATTTTTGCTCATGGCAAATAATGGCTAATCATGTAAGCCGAGTACCGCTTTGTGGATTTTAACCCAATATGTGATCAAGTGTACTCAAGAGATACCTGCATCCCCAATTTTAATGGAGATCAGTTGTCGATCCTTATAAGGATATATCCTCAATACCTGGTAAATAATACAGATACCCGAATGTATACACCCGGCTATAGGCTTAACATGAAGCATATCTGATTATTTAATCGGTTTCTATGAATAGCACCTGCACCGTGATTTTAACACAGCCAGCGAGCGGCCCAATAGAGTATGCTATCAAGAAACTCATATCTTTGGCCTACTACCGAATAAGCCGACCTAAACCGACCTACCCAACGCAGCCCTATAAAATTAGCATCCCTCATATGTCAGGATGAGTATTTCAGTGTCGGTAACCGCAATCAGCTAGAGGAATCCTTGTTCGCAAGCCTTTCCGACTTATGTTCTAGATGCAGCATGGTTGCCACAGATGCCCGAGAAGGTATATTGCAGGATCTATTTGCCCTCCTTAAGTGTGACGCAGTGCATAAGAACTCCGGATGCGCTTTGACGATATAGGTCTTCTCTGACTTCTTAAAGCCAAATAAGGTACCTGAACCTTGCATTAGCATAGGATCCGGCCGGTGACCCTCATGGGGCGTACCCTACCTAATAGAATTATGACCAAATAAGGTACCCGAACCTTGCAGTAGCATAGGATTCAGCTGGCGACCCTCATGGGACTTACTCAACCTGGCAGAGTTGTGACCAAATAAGGTACCCGAACCTAGCATTAGCATAGGATTTGCCTGGCGACCCTCGTGGGGCGTACCCAACTTAGCCGAGTGGCACATGAGCCCCGACTGGCGCCGGAGGTCGGTTATATTAGCCGAATAAGGTATCCTAACCTCGCATCAGCATAGGATTTGGCTGGCGACCCTCATGGGGCATACCTCACCCAGCAAAGTTGTACCCGAGCCAATTGATTGCTTGGGAAGTCCCGTTAACCATATCCTTGCGGAGTCGGCTAGAGCGACTAGGAGGTAGTTAGCCATGGCCTTGTGACCTCCTCCAGTTGCTCAGATCGCCAGAGTGTAGACTGTGAACCAGGACTCAGGGTTGGTCTTCCCGTCGTATTTTTCAATTCCAGTTGGCTTGAAGCCTGACGGCCAGTTGACTTGTTGCAGCTCCTAGGTGAAGGCCGGTACTCCTTCATCTGTGTAAGGACTCTAACTCCGACTGCGACGGTGGAACCGCTCGTGGTGGAGGCCGAAGCGCTCGTTCTCGTCTTCCAGTCGGCATTGCTCGTCTTCCTCTCGTTTGCGGCGCCGAGCATTGATGTCCTGCCAAAGGTCATGTCGTAGTCGGCCTCGAAGATCCTAGTTGTCCCGATGGTCGCTTTGACGCCGCCGGTTATTATTGGGGTTGCCGAGTGACGTGTGGCGTGACTCCATGTGTAGCCGACTAGAGCCGGCCGCCCGGCGTCGCGTTGAGGCAGATGAGATCGCGGTTGGAGAAACCAACCGATTGGTTGGTATGAGGGTATCACCCGACTTTCGATACTGTTGACATGCAGCAGCGGTGATCATGGCTTTTATCCTTGCTATCGTCAGGGTTGTGGTCGCCAACTCTAGTCTGGAGGATTTGTTGTTGAGCAATCTGCCCAGCCCTGCGCAGATCGTCATTGTGGGCGTGCAGGCGTCTCGCTTCTTCCTCCTGTTGTTCTCACAGTCGGCGGGCCTCCTCCTCTTGCTACTCGCATAGTCGGTGTGCTTCCTGATTAGGAGTAGAGCCTTTGGACTCCATGAAGACTTCACGCGGCGGAGAGAAGCTTGCCGAACTGCTGTCCGACTTAGAGTCGGAGTCAAAATAGTTGAGGGGCGTGATTACAACTCCGACCTCCCTAGATCCGATCTTGAGCGGCTCTGGGCCGTATCCGAGTCGAACTCTAGGGGATCGGGTTTGCTGCATCGGATGTTGATTGAAGATATCCACGGCGTTGCCAAGTCCGAACGGGAGATTGACGATCTCCTCCTTCCTTAGCTCGATCTCGGCCGGCTCAAGACCGAGTCTGAGTCAAACACCGAAAGGAAGAGTTGTCCCTAGTCACGGGCATATTATAGATCACCGCAGCATGTTTCCGAAGATTGCTGCAGCATTGAGTAGGCTGACCGGCGCGGAGTCGGCTTGATCCCTGGCTGATCGGATTGAATCCGAGTTGAACAGGGTAAGATTGCCGAATTCATCGGTGACGAAGTCGAGGCTCCCGAAGCTGATTGTTTGCCCGAGAAAGAAGTTGATGCCATCGACTCCGGTGATTGGATCCATCAGGCTTGATATAGATGATCTTGACAAAGCCCCTACCAAGCACGCCAAATGTCGATGTTTTGTATCAGCAATAAATATATAAGGCTACTTGTCGGACTGAAACTTGATGGATTGTAAAGGAACACGAAAGATTTATATTGGTTCCGGCCCTCAAGATGAGGTAATACCCTACGTCCAGTTGTTGTGTATTGCCTTTGAGGTTGTATGACTTCTTCTGCCCTCAGGGGGCGCCCTGCCTCCCCTTATATACTGGGGGATAGGGTTAGAAAGTAGGAGTCCCAGTCAGACTACGACCAAGGGATCTCCTTCTAAGAATACAACGTGCCCGACTAGGACTGTATTTTCCCTGTTGTACAGGGTCAAGTCTACTGAGTTCTATTGTATCCCTAATTACAAGGCTAGGCCCATCCTCTGTCCGAGTGGCCCATATGCTTGTCTTGAGGTACCCGGGGCTCATGGCCTCCATAGTTCATTAGTCCAAAGGACATAACGGTGTACTCGTACAGCCCATACCGAGTGGTGAAGGTTGTCTTCAGAATATCCTCTTCTCGGATCCTTAGCTGGTGATATCCTGATCGCAGGTCTATCTTGGAAAAGACTGTGGCTCCTTCCAATTGATCAAAAAGATCGTCAATCCATGGCAGGGGATACTTGTTCTTGATTGTTACGTCATTTAGTGCACGGTAATCCACGCACATCTGCTTTGTTTTGTCTTTTTTTCCACAAAGTGACTGATGCACCCCAAGGTGACGTGCTTGGTTGAATGTAGCCCTTCTATAGCTGATCATCAACTTGCTTCTTGACCTCCGCCATCTCGTTCGGTGCCATTCTATAGGGCCTCTTGTATATTGGGGCCATTCCAAGTGCCAGATCGATTCTGAAGTCGATCTCTTTTTTTGGTGGCATTTCTAGTAGATCTTCTGAAAAAACGTCCGGATATTCCCTTACTATTGGAATATCCTCCACCTTTCTGTCTGGTTTCTTTCCATTTTTAGGCTGTTTCTCGACTACAACTTGATTCAAGCTTGCCTCTTGATTCTGCGGCACTGATGAGTTGAAGGTAACCACCTTTCCTTCCGGGCTAGTCACCATAACAGTGCAGTTGGCACAGTTAATTACTCCCTTGTGCAGGGTCAACCAATCCATCCCTAGAATGACATCTAGGTCTTTAGATTTTAGGAGGATGAGATTGGCTAAAAAAGGTGATCCTTGGATTTCTATGGTTACTGAGGGACTATAGTGAGCTGTGGTCATGCGGTTCCCAGGGGTGTGAACCCGTATGGGGATCTTAAGTTCCACTACCTTTATCCCGTGTGCCCCCACAAATTTCTTTGATATAAATGAATACATTGCACCAGAATCAAAAAGTACTGTTGCAAGGATTGAGTTCACGAGAAACGTACCTAGTACCACTTCTGGTGCAGCCTGTGCCTCTTCTGCCGAGACATGGTTAACATGCCCCTTGATCACGGGTTGGTTGGCGTTGGGATTCTAGGGAGCTGTAGGCCTAGGACCCATGTGCTTTGGCTTCGGGCACTTGTCCGCAAAGTGGCCCGGCTCATTGCAATTGAAACGGATGAGGGTCTTCCCTCCACTGTCCTTCTTGGGCTGCCCCTACTGAGCAGGCGCCATTGGCAGGTGTTAAGCAGGTTGACGGTTGTGCTACCCACTGTTGCTACTGTTGCCCCCGAAGTGCCCGGGGTGGAATGGGCGCTGTTGGTGGACGATCATGGTGGAAGGTCCACCCTGATGCCCCAGCATCACCCTGGGTCTTTAGTGTTGTCCCTGGTGAGCTCTGAACTGAGCCACCTTCCGCTAGGGGTCTATCTTGTTGCGCTGGTCCTCCTAGCGTATCGTCTTGTCCACCAACTTCTCGAAGTCGGGGTAGTCACTAGAGAGGAGCTGGTTGGTTAGCTCGTCGTCAAGTCCCTCCAGGAATTTTTCCAGCCTCTCCGCATCAGTGCGGACATCCTCGGGCGCGTAGCATGCCAGGCTGTTGAAGTCATGGAGGAATTCAGTGACAATCCTATTCCCCTGCATCAGCCCTCGAAATTCCCTCTTCTTTTGTGCCACTATGCCAGCTGGAATCTGGGATTTTTGGAAGTTGTGGCAGAATTCTGCCCAAGTGACCTCTGTTCTGGCAGTGCGGGTCACGAGGAAATTATCCCACCAAGCAGAGGCGGGACCCTGGAGCTGATGCATGGCAAAGGCGACCTTCTCTTGGTCGTTGCACTTGCGGAGGTCGAGTTTCTTCTCGATGGCCAACAGCCAGTCGTTGGTGTCCATGGGGTTGGTGGTGCTCAAGAACGTGGGCGGTCTGACCCTCAAGAACTCGGACAGCTTGGACATGGGAGCGGTAGCTAGGATGTTAGCCTGCTAATGCTGCTATTGCAGGTTGTCCTGCTGCATCATGATGGCCATCATCTGATTCTGGTTGGCCAGAACTTGTGCTAGTGTCGAGTTCTCTGGTAACGGGGGTGGCAAATGGTTTGGGACCCTGTTGTTCTGCGGTGTCCCGTCTTGCTGGTTGGTGGCACTGGTGTCACTGGTAGCACGGGCTCCGGTTCTGGTGTTCACCAACTGAAGGGGGATGAAAATGCAAGGGAAGGAGGAAAACAGGCGGCTTAGAACCAGGAGTGATAATTAAGTGGCTAAATTAAATTTACTGAAATCATGACTTAGAAACATCACAAAGCAGTTCAACTCCTAATTAGGGCAGTCATACCACAAGACAGATGGTATGAACCACCGACTAACCCCAAAGCAAACATTCTAACATTACAACTACCAACGAAACAAACTAAAGAAAATAATAAAAACTAAGGACGACGCCTCTAGTGCTCTTAGTGACTCTTGCGATCGTCCGAGTCGTACTCCGGCTCCTGCTCGTCGCCCACCTCGTCATAGAGCAGCTCCTAGAACCACTCACATAGCCCTCATTGCTGCGTGACGACGTGCTGGCCTCGCTGCTCGTGTGGGATCCACTGAAAGAGCTGCTGTTATCAGTGGAGGTTAAGCCCTCGTGGATGCTGGTGCCGCCCTAGGAGCTATTGTCACTCGACGATGCACTGACTGTGCCGCCGGCTAGTGCTGGGACTGGAGCTGGAGCTGGAGCTAGAGTTGGCGGTGCGGGTGGCCCATTCCAGGGGGCCAACTGGATACGCACCGGAGGAAGGGTCCTCTTTCTTGGGGTTAGGCGGATCCTGGCCCCACCTGGTGGCTGCTGGTGTCAATGTTTTACACCAGTAATATGAATATGGGGCTACTCGTCGGATCGAAACTCGGTGGATTGCAAAGGAACACGGGGAGGTTTATACTGGTTCAGTCCCTTGATGTGAGGTAATACCCTACGTCCAGTTGTGGTGTATTCCTTTGAGGATGTATATTCGCTTCTATGAGCTTCTGCCCTCATGGGGCGCCCTGCCTCCCCTTATATACTAGGGAGCAGGGGTACAAGGTAGGAATTCTAGCCGGACGCGGCCAAGGGATTTCATTCTTAGAGATATATCTTACTCGACTAGGACTGTATATTCCTTTTTTACAAGGCAAAGTCTGTCGGGTGCTACTATATCTCTAATTACAAGTCTCGGCCCATCCTCTATCCGAGTGGCCCATATGCTTGTGATGAGTTACTCGGGGCCTATGGCCTCCACAGTAGCCCCTGAGATCTTCATAGTTGAGTCACAGCTGATGCCGAGTGCTCATCCTCCACGGTGAAGATTACCTGAGTGCATTGCTCCCGAGTACTCTTTATCTGAGTGCTTCTTCTTTCTGAGTCCTGCTTCATGTTAGCTGGCAGCGAGGCTATGAAGGGCTTCATGCAGATATGTGAATAGTGTGCACCAAATAGGCGCACCTATTAGGTGTAGCCCCCGACTTTGTGCTTAATTGTGAAAGCAATTTAACATAAAGTCAAGGATCTTTAACCTTGTAGTCTTTTCCGAGTAGTATACTACTGGTATATGAGACTCTTCGGTATCATGTCAACTGGAATATGATTTATAGTCTTTGCCGAGTAGCATGCCACTCGTATATGGGACTCTTCAGTTCATGTCAACTGGAAGGGGTGTTTATAGTCTTTCTCGAGTGGCGTCCCACTCAGAAGTTAGACTCCTTAGCGTCATGTCAGCTGGAAAGAAGGTTTATAGTCTCTCCCGAGTAGTGCACTACTCGAAAGTTAGACTCCTTAGACTCCTTAGCGTCATGTCGGCTAGAATAATGTTGCTCATGGCAACTGTTGGCCAAGCATGTAGGCCGAGTACTACTTTATGAAATTAAATCCATTGCGTGGTCAGGTGTACTCGAGAAAGATACCTACATCCCCAATTTTAATGAAGACCAGCTTGTGATCCTTATAAGGATATATCCTCGATACCTGGTGGATAAGACAGATACCCAAATACATGTGTTTAGCAATTAGGCCTTCATGAAGCTTATCTGTTTATCTCATCGGTTTCTGTTGGTAGCATTGGCACTGCGATTTTAACCCAGCCTGCGAGCGGCCCATATTGAGCGTGCTACTATAGAAACTCATATCTTGGTGGCTGCTACCAAATAAGCTAGCCTGAACCGACCTACCCAGCATAGCTCTATAGAAGTAGCATCCATCACATGTCAGGACGAGTACTCCAGCGTCGGTAACCGCAATCAGCCAAAAGAATTCCTGTCTACAAGCCTTTCCGACTTATGTTCTGGATGCAACGAGGTTGCCACGGATGCCTAAGCAGGTATATTGCAGAATCTGCTTGCCCTCCTCAGGTGTGACGTAGTGCATGAGAACTCCGGATGCACTTTGATGATACAGGTCTTCTCTGACTTCGGTAAAGCCAGATAAGGTACCCGAACCTTGCATTAGCATAGGATTCGGCCGGCGACCCTCATGGGGCGTACCCTATCCAACAAAGTTATGGCCAAATGAGGTACCCGAATCTCGTAGGATTCGGCTGGCGACCCTCATGGGGCATACCCAACTCAACGAAGTTGTACCCGAGCCCCGACTGGTGCCGGAGGTCGGTTGTTAGCCAAATAAGATACCCGAACCTTGCATTAGCATAGGATTCGGCTGGCGACCCTCATAGGGCATACCTTACCCAACCGAGTTGTGACCGAATAAGGCACCCGAATCTAGCATTAGCGTAGGATTCGGCTAGCGACCCTCATGGGGCGTACCTCACCCAGCCGAGTGGTATACGACCCCCGACTAGCACCAGAGATCGGTTGTTAGCTCACATGGAGCGTAGCCAAAGAAGATGACGTCCCGACTGGCGCAAATACTCGATCAGTAGCCCTCATGGAGCATTCCGAGCGTATCTTGGCAGACTGGTCCAGCCCTCGAGCATAGGAGATGGGCTCGTAGCCCTAGGTTCCTGTCACGCATATCCGGAACTGGCCCTGCATTATAAACATATCGGATGAGTAGCATCTGATGATGAAGACAATCACCCGAATAACATGTATTTTACAATATATGTAAATACATATTCTTCCTCTTGACCCCTTACGTTTAAGCACTATGCTCGACTAGTCATAGACCCCGAGCATCGGGAGTTGGCTCATGGCTCTTTCCCAGACACACGTTTTGGGTGACTTGAGTTCGTCTTTCATGGAGCAAAGTTTCACGGATCGGAATTTATGCTACTCGAGTACTTTTGCAATCATTTAAGAGTAAAAACAAAAAAAATGTGCAGCTTGTACACCTATTAGGTGTAAGCGGCTGCAGCACTGGCGAGGCCAAGTGAGGAAATATTTATCAGAAAGCGACTTAGCTATTCGATATTTGGGGGTGGGGATGCCATCCTTGCGTTTGAGCTTGTGAGCCCCGAGCGTGTCACTTGTTGTTCTGATAATCTCCAGTTGTTGAAGGTCGAAGACAATTGTGACCAGCTGCCACAATGAAGCCATCCGAGTTGCGTTTGCGATTCCCAGCTTTGGTCGAGACAGCGTCGTCGGTGCCCTTCCGTTTCTTTTGTCAGGGTGCCTTGTTGTCAACGAGGGCCTCAGCGACAGTGTGGGCCAAGTCGGCGTATTTGTTCGCCGTGTCGAATAAAGCCTTGACAGAGTTGGGAGGCTTTCGAGTGAATTTGGCAATGAACGAGGTGTCTTTGACTCCTTTTCGAAAGGCGGCGATGATGACCTCGTCCTTGATCTTTGGGATAGAATTCTTCGTCTCGGAGAACCTCTTGATGAAGTCACGAAGAGACTTGTTCTTCCTTTGATGCAATTGATATAGATCATGCTCGGAAGATGGCCTCTCGTATGTTCCCTGGAAGTTGGCGATGAAGCGTTCCCGGAGTTCTCCCCAGGAGCTGATTGATCTCTTATGAAGTCCTGTTACCCATGTCCTCGCTGAGTCGGCCAAAGCGACTAGGAGGTAGTTAACCATGGCCTTGTGATCTCCTCCGGCTGCTCGGATCGCCAGAGTGTAGACCGTGAGCCAGGACTCGGGATTGGTTTTGTCGTCATTTTTTTCGATGCCTGTAGGCTTGAAACCTGATGGCCAACCGAGTTATTGTAGCTCTTGGGTGAAGGCCGGTACACCTTCATCTTCATGAGGGCTCCGACTTCGAATACGGCGGCAAAACCGCTCGTGGTGGAGGCCGAAGTGCTCATTCTCGTCTTCTGATCGGCGTTGCTCGTCTTCTTCTCGTTCGTGGCACCAAGCGTTGATGTCATGCCGAAGGTCACACCGTAGTTGGCCTCGGAGATCCTGATTGTCCCGACGGTCGCTTCGACGCTGCCGATCATTGTTGGGGTTACCGAGTAACGTTTGGTGTAACTCCATGTGCCACCGACTAGAGCCGGCCGCTCGGCGTCACTTTGAGGTAGATGAGACTGCCATTGGGGAAGCCGACCAGCTGGTCGGTATGAGGGTATCGCCCAACTGTTGGCACTGCTGACATGCAGCAGCGGTGATCATGGCTTTTATCCTTGCTATAGTCGGGGTGGCCGAATGATTAGGCCCAAACTGGAGCGTGTCCAGCAAAGTTGCATCGGCTACAACGTTCTGTTAAGGTGTAACGAAGACGTCGTGGTCACCGACTCGTGTTTGGAGGATATCTTGTTGAGCAGTCCGCCCAGCCTCGCGTAGGTCATCATTGCGGGCATGTAGGCATCTTGCTTCTTCCTCCTGTTGTTCTCGCAGTCAGCGGGCCTCCTCCTCTTGTTATTCGCGTAGTCGGCGTGATTCCTGAGTAGGAGTAGAGCCTTTGGATGCCATAAAGATTTCTCGTGACGGAGAGAAGCTTGCCAAACTGCTATCCGACTTAGAGTCGGAATCTGACTGAGAGTCGGAGCCCGACTGAGAGTCGAAGTCAGAATAGTTGACGGGGGTGATGACAACTCCGACCTCCCTAGTTTCGATCTCGAGCGGCTCTGGGCCGTATCCGAGTCGAACTCTAGGGGATCGGGTTTGCCGCGTCGAATGTTGTTCGAAGATATTCACGGCGTTGCCATGTCTGAATGGGAGATTGACGATCTCCTCCTTCCTTAGCCCGATCTTGGCCGGCTCAAGACCGAGTCCGAATCGAACACCGAAAGGAAGAGTTGTCCCAAGACCCGGGCAAGTGGAAGATTGCCACAGCAAGTCGATGATGGTCGCTGCAGCATCGTGTGGACCGACTGGCGCGGAGTCGGCTGATTCCTCGGCCGGTTGGATCGGTGAGAATGCCGAACATGTCGGCAACAAAGTCAAGACTTCCGAACATGATCGTGTCTCCAGGGGAGAATTTGCCGCTGTCGACTCTGGTTGTTAGATCCATCGAGCTTGTAGATGTAGATATCGCTGAAGCCCCTACCTAGCGCGCCAACTGTCGATGTTTTACACTAGCAATATGAATATGGGGTTACTCGTCGGATCGAAACTTGGTGGATTGCAAAGGAACACGGGGAGGTTTATACTGGTTCAGGCCCTCGATGTGAGGTAATACCCTACGTCCAGTTGTGGTGTATTCCTTTGAGGATGTATATTTGGTTCTATGAGCTTCTGCCGTCATGGGGCGCCCTGCCTCCCCTTATATACTGGGGAACAGGGGTACAAGGTAGGAATCTCAGCCGGACGCGGCCAAGGGATTTCCTTCTTAGAGATACATCTTACCTGACTAGGACTGTATATTCCTTTTTGTACAAGGCAAAGTCTGCCGGGTGCTACTATATCTCTAATTACAAGTCTCGGCCCATCCTCTGTCCGAGTGGCCCATATGCTTGTGATGAGATACCCGGGGCCCATGGCCTTCATAGCTGGCCCTTTAGCTCAACGACCTCCTTTTTCAAGCGTCGACTTGGTTTTGGAGACTAATAATGGTCATCCTGTTGGTGTCCTCCCTGTCGTGGGCTGCACGCACCCAGTTGGCGTGCATGTAGTCCATGGCCCACAAGGCTCACCTCATGTGGATGATGGTGGTGTCATTCTCCACGTCAGCCAGCTGGAAGGTGCTATAGGTCTGGTAGTGAGTCCTGCTGGGGAGGTAGCAGTAGGCCGTAGTGCGGAGGGTGGAGTGGTGCCTCCGGCATAGCTCTCCAGTCAAGCGGAAAGCTGCCTCCTGGCAGCCATGGTCAAAGGTACGCCCGCCGATCTCTATCTCCATAGCAGGCAGGAGATACTACTCGCCTAGCAGCTCCAAGCGGGCGCGGTAAGGGAGCTTGCCGTCCAGTGGCTCCACTGCTATGTACTCGGGGGCATGACTGTACCCCAAAGTGAAGCTCCTCCACAAAACCTCTCATCTCAGCTCCACGTTGGTTAGGAAGGATGTCCATCTATAGAAGACAACGGGGGAATCAATGCATGCTTAAAACCAAATAAATTAAATGATAAATAATTTGGAAATAAGCAATAATTTTATGCAGGGAATAATTTTTGCATGATCAATATTAAGAAATCGACAGAATGATATGACTGAATAAAATAATACCAAAATAATTTAAATAATAATTGCAAGATGATTAGGAAAATTTTGTCCACGACTTTATTTAAATATTACCGCCGATTGACCAATATTTTCCCAAAATTTGGACCTACATGATGCGACTGTCACATAAAATCCGCATCCTAGACTTGACCTGACTCAAAAATTTTAGTCAAATAAAAGCCAAGATTTTATCCCAAACCGAGAATAAATTCCCAATTTTCCCGAAACAACTCCAAATGCAAAAGGCATATGCAAATGAGAAGTTTCAGAGGACTCTTAGGGCTTCCATTTGGCTGATTCTACGGTCAAGTTCGGCTCTAATATCAACTTGTAACGCCTAGAAATTCATGACCAGAATTCTGAACATTCATGTGTATTAAATCCCTGTCCAGGAAAGCCAGGGTACACAATACCAAGTTGCCATACAAAGTGCATCATACAAACAGAATAAAATTGTCTTACACAAATGCAGCGGAAAAAGATAAAGAAACCTATAAACAACTAGCCACGCGGAGGCTTCCATTCCACAAGCTGCACGACGACGGATCCAGCCTATTCCTTTTGACGGTCCTCGTTGAAAAGGAACTCCATCTCTGAGAGGGGGAAAGGGAGCAAGACTGAGTACCACCCACAGTACTCAACAAGCCACACCCGCAATTATGCATAATGCATGGGAGACAAAGATAGGCTTTGGGTTCATTTGCGTAAAAGTAGTTGCAAACAATAGTAGTTCACAAACAAGTAAAAGGTTAATTAATTAAGCAATATTAATCCATCACTGATCAACGCTACACCACGTTGGCCAGGCCCAACCAACCATCCTATCCCTACAACATATTTTAAGTTAATTTATTAAGATGAGACTAATCATGGTGAGTCTTGACCAAACGCCCACAACCGCGAGCACGGCTATTTGAATAGATTTTAACTCTGGCCAGAGGTGTACAACTGTACCCACAAGACAGCCCCACACATGTTCCCGTGTGCCAGCGTGTTACCATGACACCCCACAAGAGGCTATGACAGGACCGTTCATGCAACCCCTCCCTAACCATCCACACCACGCTGAGGTTGCACCTGCTGACAAGGCACACCATACCGGTCAGGCTACCCCCCCCCCCCCCTTGCGAGACAATGGATCCGGAAACCGATCAACCCAACCCCGAGCCGACCCAACTCCATCATGCCCATTCTCACTAATAGTGCCTAGGAGAGGGAGAAGCTACGCTACAAGCCCAACCGTTACCCACGCTAGCTTATGGTATGTACGAATAATTGCTCAAGGGGTTCCCGCGAACTAGTCCTTAATTGACATAGGTGCGACCAGCAAAACCATACACCCACAGCCCACCCTCCAAAGTTCCATCCTCTGACATAAAGTCGAACAATAATTGTAATAATGAGTATTTATCCCCAAGATGAGCTAGTTGATTCTAAGCTTGGTTAAGCATCCTGGAAATATTGCCTAGTCATATTGTTACCCAAGTTACAAAGGAATGGGGTCATCAAACTAAAGTATTCGCCTAGGCACATACAGGTTATATTCCCTTGCCACATAAAATGATAAAACATGCAAGTTTATTTAAATGAAACAAAGCATTTCACATAAATCAGGAGCAAGATGATCAAGAAAACGATGTAACTTGCTTTGCTCAGGCTCTGCAAACTATGCAACTACCTCGTAGTACACAGGAGGGTTGGAAACATCAGCTTCTATAACAATTAAAGCACAAACAAATAAAAATAGTACATAAGAACATTGAAACATGAGTTGAAACTATTTTTAATGGATTCTTGATTTTTTTTGGATTTAATGAAATTTGAATGGATTTAATCGGAGCTCGTATGAATTAGTTATGAATTTCTAAAGGTTCTCTGTGTTTTTACTATACAAAAATAATTCCTTATCGATTTATTGCGCCATTAAAAAGGTTTAATGCGTCAACGGACCACGAGGCCGGCGCCGATAGGCGGGACCCACGGGTCAGTAGCGCATGAGAGTGCAGTGCACGGTGGACGCGGTCCACGCAAGTCAAGCCACGAGCACCGGCGCACGAGCAGCCCTGATCTGCCAAGGCAAATTGGACGGCCCAGAGCAAACGAGGCCGAGCCCCACTAGCGCGCACGGCCGGCAACCATCCGGCGTGGCGGAGGGCAGCGACGTGCGGCAGGGAAGACGGTGAGTCCAAGGGAGCGCTCACCGAGGGGCGCCGACGACGGGAAGGCTGCCAACAGCGGCGAACAGAGGAGCTAGGCAGCAGCGATGGCTCAGGTTTGACGGTGACAACATGTCCTGGTGATGACCGAGGATGACGACACCCAGGACGGCGACGAGAAGGACCTAGGGAAGGTGTAGGAAGGGGTTAAGGGCGAATTGGCTGAATGGATCGACAAAATTTGGCAACCGGAGGCCGGCAGAGGCACATACTGAAGACCTCGATGGGGAGAACGGGGTTCTGGTGGCGAACCGAGGCGAACAGCGGCTGAACGAGATGCACCAGGGTGCGGCGGAGCTAGGGGACACGAGCGCGGTGGTTGGCGGCTACTCTATCGGCGGCGGTGCATGACTAAAGAAGGTGAAACGCAATGGTGGCTCAGGATCTTGGTGTGCGAGGTGTTGGAGAGCTCGGCAGGTGGGGGCAATTGAGGGGAAAGAGAGAGCGAAGCATAGGGAGGGTTTTTATGCCCTTGGCTACAGAAGATCGTGGCCAAGGCAGCCGAATTTTGCGAAAAGGACAAACGGCGGCGATGGCGGGATGTGCAAAATTCACATGGGAACGTGCACGAGATGGGCGGAGGACGTGGGGGAGTGGAGTGGGGACTCGGTCCGCGCAATTCAAACCGAGGGCGGAGGCAGGACAAGGCAGCAATAGGCGCTAATCCAACGGCGCGGGGGATTTTTCCCCTCTGGCTGATTCGGCTAGAGGAGAAAGATGACCCCACATGTCAGCGGCTAAGGCGAGCGACCTGGCTGGCGGGCGGGGCCTAGATGGCTGTGAGGGAGGCAGGGAGGAGCAGGGCGTGCGGGGCTGACGGGCGGGGACCAGCGGTCAGCAGGAGAGGGAGAGAGGAGGCGCGTGGGCGCGTGGGCCGTGCAAGCAGGCCAGAACAGGAATGGGCCGTCGCCCAGGGGGAAAAAGAAAAGAGGAAAAGAGGAAAAAGGGAAAGGAAAAGGAAGAGTTTTCTAGGAGGTTTTTAATTCCAATAACACCTTTTGATTTATTAAAAAATACTTCTAGTAATCTAAAAATTCCACTAAAAATCCTGTTAGTGTACTTTGAAATGAGGAATACAAGAAAAATACTCCCAGCCACGATGGATTGTTATTTTGTATTTTCACCATTAATTAATTTCCATTGCCTTATTTAAATAATTTTTTTAAGCATTTTCTTAAGTTTATTTTTGTGTGGCTCTATTAAGTGGAAAACTCAGGGTGTGAGAAGCTAGCTCTTGTTGTTGCTAAATTCTGATGTGATAATACAGACAAACCTTTTGCTCTAACAAAAAAAGCCGATCCAAATCGCTCTCTCTACATGGTGCTGTGATTAGCTAGCTAGCTCTCTGATGTGATTAGCACTAGTTCTTAATTCTTGCTGCATGGTGCTGTGAAGAGCAATAGGAGTATATACTGCAATCGCTCTCTCTACATGATTCCAAAGCACGCAAATTAAATACTATGCAAATTTGGTTTTTTATTTGGTGAAATTGTACGGACATGGAAATTTGGGGGTTATTTGGACCGTTTGGGAATGTTTATGGGTTCAGTGTTTGGTTTAATAATTTGGGGTGCTATTATCGAGCCAAAGACCACTGTATAGTAGTAATTTGGTGAATTGTACAGACTTGGAAATTTGGTTTTTTATTTGGTGCAATTGTACGGACTTGAATTTTACGGAAATTTGTGAATTGTACGGAAATTTTGAATGCTAAATGCAGCTTATACTTTTGGACGGAGGGAGTACTTATCGCATTCCTTTTCTAAATTTGCATTGTGTACTGTGCATGAATATCACAATGCAGTTAATTAATTAATTAATTTGTCCTATCAGCAATTAGCAATAAGCTCCAACCTTTTTGTGGAGGCCATGGCCCCGGATACCTCATGACAAGCATATGGGCCACTCAGACAGAGGATGAGCCTAGCCTTGTAATTAGGGATAGATAGAACTCGACAGACTTAGTCTTGTACAACAGGGAAAATACAGTCCTAGTCAGGAACGTTATATCTCTAGAAGGAGATCTCTTGGTCGTAGTTTGTCTGGGACTCCTACTTTGTAACCTTGTCCCCTAGTATAAAAGGGGAGGCAGGGCGCCCCCTGAGGACAAAAAGCGGAAGAGGTGGGAGGTTCACAAGAATCACCATCATACACCCTCAAAGAAAATACACCACAACTGAACGTAGGGTATTACCTTTTTTTGAGGGCCTGAACCAGTATAAACCTTTCGTGTTCCTTTGCAATCCATTAAGTTTCGCTCCGACGAGTAGCCCTATATATTTATTGCCGATGTAAAACATCGACAGTTGGCGCGCCAGGTAGAGGCTTCGGCGAGATCAACCTCAACAAGCTCGATGGATTCGACAACCGCAGTCGACGGCAGCAAATTCTCCCCTAGAGACACGATCACATTCGGGAGCCTCGACTTCGTCGCCGACAAGCTCGGCAACCTCGCCTTGGCCGACTCAGACTCGATCCGATCAACCAGGGAACAAGCCGACTCCGCGCCAGTCGGCCCACTCGGCGCTGCAGCAACCCTCGTCGATTTGCTGCGGTGATCTTCTACTTGCCTGGGTCTCGGGACAACTCTCTCCTTCGGCGTTCGACTCGGACTTGGCCTTGAGCCAGCCGGGGTCGGGCTAGGAAGAGGACAGATCGTCAATCTCCCATGCAGATTCAGCAACGCCGTGGACATCCACAATCTACATCCCACGCGGTAAACCCGATCCCCTGGAGTTTGACTCGGATACGACCTAGAGCCGCTCGAGATCGGATCTAGGGAGATCGGAGTTATAATCACCCCCATCAACTATTCCGACTTCGACTCTCAGTCGGACTCCGACTCTAAGTCGGATAGCAGTTCGGCAAGCTTCTCTCCGCCACGAGAAATCTTCATGGCATCCAAAGGCTCTACTCCTACTTAGGAATCATGCCGACTACGCGAACAGCAAGAGGAGGAGGCCCGCCGACTGCAAGAACAAGAAGAGGAAGAAGCAAGACGCCTGCATGCCCGCAACGACGACCTACGCAGGGCTGGGCAGACTGCTCAGTAACAAATCCTCCAAACCTGAGTCAGCGACCATGACGTCTTCGTTACTCCTCAACAGAATATCGTGGCCGCTATAATTCTACTAGATACACTCCAGTACGGGCCTGATCACCAGGACACTCCAACGATAGCAAGGATAAAAGCCATGATCACCGCTGCTGCATGTCAACAATATCAACAGTCGGGCGATATACTCATACCGACCAATCGGTCGGTTTCTCCAACCGCGATCTCATCTGTCTCAACATGACGCCGAGCGGCCGGCTCTAGTCAGCTGCACACGGAGTCATGCCACACGTCACTAGGCAACCACAATAATGCCCGGCGAAGCCGACATCCAGATGACCATCGAGACAACCGGGATCTCCGAGGCCGACTATGACGTGATCTTCGGCAAGACATCAACACTCAGCGCCGCGAACGAGAGGAAGACGAGCAACGCCGACTAGAAGACGAGAACAAGCGCTTCGTCCTCCACCACGAGTTGTTTCGCCATCGTAGGCGGAGTCGGAGTCCTTATGAAGATGAAGGTGTACCAGCCTTCACCCACGAGCTGCAACAAGTCGACTAGCCATGAGGTTTCAAGCCGATTGGAATTGAAAAATATGACGGGAAGACCGACCCCGAGTCTTGGCTCATAGTCTACACTCTGGCGATCCGAGTAGCTAGAGGAGATCACAAAGTTATGGCTAACTACCTCCCAGTCGTTTTAGCCGACTTGGCGAGGACCTGGCTAACGGGACTTCCTAAGCAATCAATTGGCTCCTGGGGTGAACTCCAGGAACGCTTCATCACCAACTTTCAGGGAACATACAAGAGGCCATCTTTGAGTACGACCTATATCAATTGCATCAAAGGAAGAACAAGTCTCTTCGTGACTTCATCAAGAGGTTTTCTGAGAAGAAGAACTCAATCCCGAAGATCAAGGATGAGGTCGTCATCGCCATCTTTCGAAAAGGAGTCAAAGACACCTCGTTCATCGCTAAATTCACTCGGAGGCCTCCCAACTCTGTCAAGGCTCTATTCGACATGGCAAACAAGTACGCCGACTTAACCGACACTGTTCCTAAGGCTCTCGATGACAAGAAGGCACACTGACAGAAGGAGCGGAAGGACACCGATGATGCGGCCCCGACTAAGGTTGGAAACCGTAAAAGCAAGTCGGACGGCTTCATTGTGGCAGTCGGTCACAACACTCTTCGACTTTCAACAACTGGAGATTATCAGAACGACAAATGACATTTTGGGGGGCTCACAAGCTCAACTGCAAGGATGGCATCCCCACTCCTAAATACCGAATAGCTAAGTCGCTTTCTGATAAATATTTCCTCACTTGGCTTTGCTAATGTTGTAGCCACTTACACCTAATAGGTGTACAAGCTGCATATTTTTTTTTCTATTTTTGCTCTTATTGATTGCAAAAGTACTCGAATAGTATAAATTCCGATCCGTGAAACTTTGCTCCATGAAAGACGAACTCAAGTCACCTAAAACACGTGTCTAGGAAAGAGCCATGAGCCAACTCCCGATGCTAGGGGGCTATGACTAGTCGGACAGAGTGCTTAAACGTAAGAGGTCAACTACTCGGGGAAATTAATATCAATAAGAGGAAAAACACGTATTTACATATATTGTAAAATACATAAATTTTCTTTGGGTGATTGTTTTCATCATCAGATGCTACTCATCCGATATGTTTATAATGCAGGGCCAATTCCGGACATGCGTGACAGGAACTCAGGGCTACGAGCCTATCTCCTACGCTTGGGGGCTGGACCAGTCTGCCAAGATACACTTAAAGTGCGACACTTCAAGAATCACTCGGAATGCTCCATGAGGGCTACTGACAGAGTACTTGCGCCAGTCGGGACGTCATCTTCCCTGGCTATGCTCTATATGTGGGCTAGTAATCGACCTCCGGCATCACTCGGGACTCGGGTACCACTTGGCTGAGTTGGGTACGCCCCATGAGGGTCACCAGCCGAATCCTACACTAATGCGAGGTTCGGGTACCTTATTCGGCTCATAACCGACCTCCGGTGCCAGTCGGGGCTCGTCTGCTACTCGGCTAAGTAGGGTATGCTCCATGAGGGTCGCCAGCCGAATCATATGCTAATGCAAGGTTCGGGTACCTTATTTGGCCATAACTTTGTTAGATAGGGTACCCCTATGAGGGTCGCCAGCCGAATCCTATGCTAACGCAAGATTCGAGTACCTTATTCGGCTTTACTGAAGTCAGAGAAGACCTACGTCTTCAAAGCGCATCCGGAATTCTCATGTACTGCATCACACTTGAGGAGGACAAACAGATCCTGCAATGTACCTACTCGGAAATCTGTGGCAACCATGCTGCATTCAGAACATAAGTCAAAAAGGCTTGAAAACAAGGATTTCTCTAGCTGATTACGGTTATCGACGCTAAAATACTCATCCTGACATGCGAGGGATGCTAATTTTATAGGGCTGTGCTGGGTAGGTCGGTGTAGGCCGGCTTATTTGGTAGTAGGCCAAAGATATGATTTTCTACAGTAGCACGCTCAATCTGGGCCGCTCATTGGCTGTGTTAAAATCACAGTGCTGGTGCTACTCACAGAAACCGATTACATAATTAGATATGCTTCATGCTAAGCCTACAGCCGGTGTATACATTCGGATATATGCATTATTTATCAGGTATTGAAGATATATCCTTATAAGAATCACAAGCTGGTCTTCATTAAAATTGAGGATGCAGGTATCTCTCAAGTACACCTGGCTACGTATTGGGTTACAATCTATCAAGTGGTACTTGGCTTACATGCTTAGCCATTATTTGCCATGAGCAAAAACCATTCCAGTTGACATGACACTGAAGAGTCTAATTTTCGAGTGATATACTACTCGGGAAAGACTATAAAAAATCATTCCGGCTAACATGATGCTAAAGAGTCTCATATACTAGTAGTACACTACTCAGGAAAGACTACAATGTTAAAGATCTTTGACTTTATATTTAATTGTTTCATAATTAAGCACAAAGTCGGGGGGCTACACCTAATAGGTGCGCCTATTCGGTGCACACTATTCATATTTCTACATGGAGCCCTTCATAGTCTCGCTGCCAGTTGACATGAAGCAGGACTCGGGAGAAGAAACACTCGGACAAAGAGTACTCAAGAACAATGCACTCGGGAATACTTCACCGTGAAGGATGAGCACTTGGCATCAACTGTGACTCAACTATGAAGGTCTCAGGGGCTGCTTAGAGGCCATGGACCCCAGGTACCTCATGATAAGCATATGGGTCATTTGGACAGAGGATAGGCCTAGTCTTATAATTAGGGATAAATAGAACTCGACTGACTTAGTCTTGTACAACAGGGAAAATACAGTCCTAGTCGGGAACGTTATATCTCTAAAAGGAGATCTCTTGGTCTAGTCCGACTAGGACTCCTACTTTGTAACCTTGTCCTCTAGTACATAAGAGGAGACAGGGCACCCCCTGAGGGCAAGAAGCGAAAGAGGCGGAAGGTTCACAAGAATCACTATCATACACCTTCAAAGGAAATACACCACAACTAGACGTAGGGTATTACCTCATCTCGAGAGCCTAAACCAGTATAAACATTTTGTGTTCCTTTGCAATCCATCAAGTTTCAGTTCGACGAGTAGCCCTATATATTTATTGTCGATATAAAACATCGACACTTTTTATTTTCATCGTTCGTTTATTTTTGGTGTGCATATTTGCTGGTCTGGATCTGTTATCTTACTGCACCGGTAATATGATGGGTCCTGTTATTACCGAATGGATTAGTAAACTATATAAGCGAAAAGAATATCCGGGCAAGCTTCTGGAACTATAACTATATCAAACTAGTTACAAGAATATTAATGCCTGATGTGTAATCGGACGAAATGTTGTTCTGTTTTAGGAAATTCCATGAGAGGTAAATCATCTACTACCAGCAAACAAACTAGGCTCGGGGTATGTTCTTTTGTGCTGAAGATGAATGATTTGTGATGATTATTCAAGAGTATGAATTAACTATTATAATGTTAAAATGTTATTTAAAAAGGCACTTTAAATTTAATATATAATATTTTTATAAAAATCATACCGTGTACAAGCTCGGAAAGAGTGTGCATTCATTGGTTCATCTGAATTTCTGAACCAAGGTCCATCTCCCTCCCCAACGATCTGTTGTCAGATCCGGGTTAGATATTTAGTTAGCTTATCTAATTTGAATATGACCAGTGTTAGACTATATATAATAATCCTAGGGTGAACTAATTAATTTATGTCCTTCAGCTAGCAGATAAATTAATAAGCATGCACAGGTTCTAATGTTTGAGGTAGGAATATCAAAAGAATCAAAATGTTCAGTTAGTCCATAAGTTTTTTTTGTAGAAAAGTACTGTAAAATGTGGAGTTAGAAACTTTTCATAGTATTTTTTCTGCGTTACCGCGTTAATTGATCAGTTGCCGCTATATGGACTTGGATTGTAAGGACTTTTCTCGATATTTTCTAATTTTGTGAATTGTACGGATTTCTAATTTTGATGTAACAGTTAATTTCGATGCAACAGTTACTTTGGATGCATATTTAATTTCCGAACATATCTTCTAGTATTCTAGAACCAATATGATGGAAAAGCCCACCGAAATGCCACAAGACGCCATGCAGAGCACGGATGAACCTCAACTCGTGGCTTCCGAAGAACTTCAGATGGTATGCACGCAGGCAGTGCCTGAGTGTCCGTCATCAAGCTCGGGCAACGCCGACACTCCCGCGAGTGAGTCTTCGTGGCATTCGCCGAGTGATCCTTGCCCATCTCCCCAAAGGAAGAGAAAGGGCGGGGACGATGACGAGGTCGACTCTGATTATGTCCCGCCCATAAAGCCGGTACGTTTTAGTCGGATATCGTGTCTTCTGTCTAACCTTTTGTATGTGCATATTTTGGTTGATTCACATTAATGTTGTACTAGAAGGATGTCCCACGACGGTCTAAACGGAAAGCCGTAACAGCGCTAGAAGAGAGGGGAACGCAGGTGGCAGAAGAAACTGCCGCACAACCCAAAGAGGTAGCTAAGCCCAAACGTAGAAGGGGAGAGCGAAGCAAGAACAAGCTGTCGGACGAAACCTACATCGTCACATGCCTTAGTCCCAAAGGGGAACCCCTATTGCCGGAAGAGGCCTGTGTCAAGTATAGCAACCAATGCGGGACTGTAGTAAGGGATAACGTGGAGATCACATTCAAAGATTGAAAGAAGGTTACCCTAGGAAAAAGGAGTTATGCTGGATGGAGCTGAAAAGGAGGATCATATTTCCAGAAAGGACAGAGACAGAAGCGAAGAAATTTGCACTAAAGACTATGGGAAAGATATGGCAGAACTAGAAATATGATCTTAATAAGTTTTATTTGAAGAAAGATAAAACCCCTTTTAAAGACTATGGAAAGATAACACAGGCCCAGTGGGAAGAGTTTGTGTCGATGAAGACCTCAGTAGAACAACTCGAACAGAGAGGAAAATGTCCGAAGTGGCAAGGACAAACACATATCCCCATCATTTGGGCTCGATTGATTACCGCCCTAAGATCAAGAAGTGGAGAAAGGAGGAATAAGAATTAAGAAAGGCAGGCAAACCAGTACCTATGGACGGTCATGATGAACGGAGCAAGAATTGGGTGCATGAAAGAATACCATTATTTACGCAGGAGAGCAATGTAGTTTTTACAGACCCTAAGCTACAGCAGGTAGCAGACTAGATGAAGTCAATCGCTGAAAGGCAAAAGCTTGGGATATTCACGCCGGACAGGAAGATTGACCAACTGTCATGCACATTGGGCAACCCTGAGCAATCAGGCAGCGTTCGAGAGGTCTCCTTGAAACTTTTTTGGAAAGAAGGCTTTAGAAAAGACGATGACAGCTAAAAGAAGCATGACCGGTACAAGGAAGAGATCGCGTTGCATGTAAGGCAACAGGTGTATGCAGAGATACGTAGATTCATGGCAGAGCACCACCAATTCATGGGCGGATCTTTCCAAGAAATGCCCCAAAGTGACCATGGATCTGCGCCCGGATCGAGATATCCAGTCGACTATCTGAACGAAGACACACCTTGCAAACTGCACGTTCCGGTCGGAAGGGCAGGAAGGACAATAGAAGTTGTCACAGGAAGGGCGATACCGGGCCGCAGGTTTCACTGCACAGATATTCCAGAGGACTATGCCAAGGTAGAGGTGCAGAAGTTCTATGAAGATCACATGAGGTACACGATAGACCTTCTAACCCCTGATGGCATAATATACCTAGGAATGCAGTGGACCAGATTATTTTGTGGCACAAAAGAGATATTATCATAGGAATCTCAATGGTTCCTCCACCAAGGAGACCGGTGTCGCCATCTCCCGCTTCGCCTAGGCTTCCTTTGCCTTCCCAGCCATCATCACCTCCCCAGCAACAAGCCAATCAATCTGAGGCACCTCTATAACAACAAGCAAATCAACCTGAGGCGCCTTAACCGGGAGCGGATCCAAAAATTGCTGAGGCGCATTCACAGGAAGAAGCAAATCAGTCTAAGACGCCTCCACAGTCTAAGGCACCTTCAGAAATTACTGAGGTGCGTCCCCAGGAAGAAGAAGCCACCTCCGTCCCACTAAAGTTTAGAGCTCATGAGCACAAATCAAAAGATTTCCACAAGCAGAGATGGATGGTGAAGTCTTTTAAGGGGAGTGGGACAGAGGACAAGAGGAAAAGTAAGGTCGATGAAGACCAACAAAAAGAAGAAGGCCTGAAAAATAAGCTTGTCCAAAGGCATGGATTTTTTTTCCACAGGATGATGTGCCGGAAAAATATGAACATGGCAAGCCATTCTAACCACTGTGGAAATTAGCTCAAGGATCTTGATAGCTAAAAATGTGGCATGAATGGTACATGCTTGCATGAATGTTTGGTATTAGAGAGATAAACGTTGACGTGCCGGCAGATGTTTTTATGAGCGGGCCATGCCAATTCTACCTGGATTTCAGGGATATGCATGCCTCTTCCACCGAGATAAGCTCGACGCAAATTTAATCGCCGTGTGGTGCCTGTAAGTATACTTGTCCAGACTACCTATATGTTACCCATAATCTGATCTGATCATCCCATTTTTGCAGGATGAATTACAACATAGCTGAAAAAAATGCATATACCTGTTGGCTTCCTAAACCCATGTTGAACAAGCGAGCCAAACCACACCTTCAAACTAGACAAGAAAAATATGTCTTCGGAGCTACGGGTCATGACTCCCGTATAGAGGGATGCCTACATAGCGGATAGGCATAATATTAAAAATTTAGAGGTAGCCGCTTACATAGGTCGGGCAATGCACTTAATTCATGACAAAAAATGCATATACGCTCCATAAAACTTTGCGTAAATTTAATATCTTATCCATGCTTTCCCTCTACTTAATCATGACTCGACTAACAAAACATTTCACAGTATTTTGTATAGCAACCAATGGATTTGCTTTCTTCTCTATCCAAAGTATGGCGAAGCTGTGGTATAGGACCCTCTCGACAAAAAGCAAAGTACATATGGCAAATACCTCGGAATTTTAGATTAGTAAGTGATATATACAAATTTTAACTATGAACTTCTCGTTCACGAGCTGCTATTATCTATATGACTAATTCCCTCTATTTGGTGGCAAATCTTCACAGGCGGGCCATATTGCAAAATACCTACTGTGAAATTGTCTTTACTGGCGGGCCAGGTTAATAGCATTCTCCTTTGACCCTATTTTCGCTAGCTGCCGGTGTTACTTGGCTGCCAACGAAAAATAGTTTTCTCTGGCGGGTGCTCTATGTGGCTCGTCAGAAAAAATTGTACCTTGCTGGCGGAAGATTGACGCCAGAGAAAAAGTTCCATTTTCTCTGACCTATAATCACTAGCGACTAGCCTGACCACTACGGAAAATATGTTTTGGCTACTATAGATATGCCTTTTTATAGTAATGTGTTGGAATTTTTTTTTTTTTGGATTGCATAGAAGAGACAGCACGTTATTGTGGTCAAGTATGCCATTTTTGGCTTCGAGAACAATTTTTTTGGATTTGAAACCTGAGATCTTATAGTATATTTATTTGACATCTGTTGCAATGCACAAGATACACAAATCAGCCATTATACTTAAGATTCGAATTTGAAATTTTAAATTTATAATTCTGTCATGTTATATAGCCTCATGCACCTTGTTGGTGTCACATATGCATTCATGTTGTTTGAGCAAAGAGAGAGATTTGGATCAAAATAATAATCTCACATCTAATAAATCCTTAATCATCCTCATAGAATAGACAATAGTGGTCAAACTAAGAATTTTTTATGATAACTATAGAAATAAGATGTTTTCGTGGTCCATAGAAAGTACAATCTATTTTCCATTGAAACTAGCTTGATGTTAGCTACTGTAATCTATTTTTGATGCAAAATAGTACTAGTAGTACAATAAACACTGGCAAAAAAATCCTTTCGCAGCCAAATTAGAAAGTTAATTATTTCCCAATCTGTATATTCGTGATGATGGCGCATGGATGTATAAACGCCACGTACATGCAAAAGGAGCTGTTGGAGTTATTTGCATTTAAAACGGTGCAACTGTCTTTTTCTTTGCAATAATGAAATACTACCAGCCCAAAAAAAACCATTGAAAAAGGAGCTTAAAAGATGAAGAAAGGGGCGATGCCTGTCGCAGCCACGTGCGTGGTCACATGCATTGCTGTGCATGGCGATCGCTGACCTCTGGCTCTGCCTCCAAAGTGCACTGAATCACAAGCTACATACTACCTTCAAAAATAAGGACTACTCTGGTCAGTACCATAGAATAAGACTTTATTTTATTACGGTATAACTTTTTATGATATAAATTAATATTATTTATTTATATTTCAAAGTACTTACTTATAATTATGCATTTTAATAAAAAATAAGAATCTAATAAAATAATTTTTAATTAAAAACCTTATACTAATGAAAGCTAATACATTTTATTTTTAAACGGAGGGTGTACTGGTTAGGGGCACAATCTGATGGAACTCTGGTCCTGTACCATGCCGACATCAAGTACCTGGCCTAAAATTTCAGAAAAAACTGTATCGAGCTTCGTGTATGTTCTTACAAAATTGTACAACGGATAACGTATAGAGACTCGTACTATTGATTTTAGAACATACTCGCTCCCTCTCTCCATCCAAAATTAGTCTTTTCTATAAATATTAAAAAGAATGGTAAAAAAAATTATTTATCTCTTCAGAGTGGGTGAGCTTTGGGCCCAAACTGGTTGAGTGAGAAACAGATAATAAAACTAAGAGATAGTATGTGTAGTTTACTTATAAAATTTAGTTTTTATAAGTACAAGATTATTATATTCATGATAAAATTTAAACTCTATAAGTTGTTATATTTTATGACAAAGAAAGTACTTATGCTATTTTTTTTAAGTAAATTAAGGTTGAGATAAGAAATAGTAGATTGGTTGAGATAGGGCAGGAGATGAAGCAATTAAATAAGGGATGGTTAGGATTAGTTGAGATAAAAAAGTAGATAGAGAAATAGTAGTATTTGAGACAAATTTTAAATAGTAAATATAATAATATTATTGGACGAAGGAAATATTATATTGTTGAATAATACTAAAATTTAAATTATCTCAATGATGGTATACCAGTGGTAGTTGGCGATGGCTCAGCCTCAAGCGGCATACTAAGGAATATTTAGATTGACTAGTGTATCCGTGTGTCGATATTTTATATCGAAAATAATAATATGACGTTATTTGTGAGATCTAAATTTGATGAATTATAAAGGAATACGAAACAATTTATCCTGATTCAGGCATTTGAGATGAGGTAATACCCTACTTCCAGCTGTTGTGTATTATCTTTGAGGTTTCTCTAATGAGACTGTGCTCTCTGCCTCAGGGGACACCTCGCCTCTCCTTATATACTAAGGAGGCAAGATTACAGGGTAGAAATCTTATCTCCTTCTAGGAATACAAAGTACCCGGCTAGGGCTATATTTCTTTCCTTATCGTACAAGGTAATATGTACCGAGTTCTATTATATCTCTAATTACAGGATTGGGCTTATCCTCTGTCCAAGTGGCTAGAAAGCTTCTCATGAGGTACCTGAGGTCTATAGCTTCCACACCATGTGTTGCAACGGAATTTTAATTAAAGAGAATTATAATTAATCCATTATTATCATAACTTTTTATATATTATCTGTTAATTTTTTTTATATATTTGTTATTGACATGTAAACCCTCTGGCTTTACATTATTATTTTTTCTTCTTATAAAAAGTAAGAAGTTGGTGGTGTGGTTGTTGACATGTTGGTTTAACTTGATCCTATCATTTTTTTCCTTCCCATAAAAGTAGGAAGTTGGTGATAGTGGTAGATTCACCATTCATCATCACCAATAATCTCTTTTAAAATAGTATAGATTATGTGAAATTAGTATGAGAGAAAACCTATTTAAATCCTCACCTATTTGTGACCGGCTTAAGTATAAGAGATGACCTATTTACTGGCAACTTCTTTACGAGCTGTGATTTTTTATCATTTATAAAAAACTGTGATTTTTGACTCGCTGCAGTTATGAATTTCTAGAAGGAAAAGAACTTGAACTTGTGAGTATCCCGTAGATGGTGCCACGAAGAAAATTAATTCCGCACCAACATCGTGAGGTCAGTTATGGTGTACCCTGTTGATTCATGTGTGTTCGTGCGGAGAAAATTGAGAATATACCACCCAATAAAAATAGTTTTGATAAAATATTATCCTCTATAATATACTGAAGTATATTACCATTGAAAAAATTAAGGATATGCCACTTAATTAAAAGTGATTTCGATAAAAATTATCCTCTATAATATACTTGAGTATATTACCATCTTATTAATTATATGTCACTTTGGAGGGTTTAGGCAATTTTTATTTTCTTCACAGATTTTTTACATGAAAATGGCTATGCCCGTTCAGCCATATCAGATCGATCGATCGATCTATTTGTCCTCCAGTCGTTGCCTTCTCCCTCCCTCTCAGTCTCATCGCTCTACAATGGAGGCCGCCACCACCAGCAGGAAGTAGTAGCAGGAGCACCGCTCCCTCCCTCCCTCAAGCTCCACCGGGCTCCTAAGGCCGGACGGAACACACGGCTCCAGAGACCAGAAAGGCGCAGGTCCTCTTCCTTGACCGCTGCCTTCCGATGCGTGAGAAAGATGAGCCCGGCGGCGGCGGCGACCGACGAGAAAAGAAGACGAGAGGGAGAGCAACAACCAGAACTATCGATTTGATCCATAGAATGGATAAGGGGTATTTCAGTCTTTTTTATGGCTAATTTGTGAAAACAATGACAAGAAAATCAAAATGGTATACCAACCCCCCAAATAAATGGCACATTATCAAATGTGACAACGAAATAAGTGGTATTTTAATAATCACATTGTGTTGGGCAACATTTTATCGAATCCACTTATATTAAGTGGGATATGCTCAATTTTCTCGTTCGTGCGTTGGGGTTCCTACACGGATTAATCCATTTTTCCTCTCTTTTTGATCTTTAGTTTATTATTATAGTAGTAGTTGTGGTGGAGGAAGCATCTAATCACTTAGGGTATCCATAGTGTAGAAATAGGACGGGGTCTTCAGCCCATATAGTCTACTTATATATTGTGGAAATAGTTCTTATAGGAGAATTTTGGATAAGCTAGCCTTATGCATAAGGACCGGTCACAAGTAATAAAAAATTCATCACTCTTTTCTCTCTCATGCTACTGCTAGTCTCTCTCCAATATAGTTGGTTGCCGCCATAGGAAGGGGAAGAAGGCTAGGAGCAAACCAAAGGGCATCTGTATGGAGTTGCCGTTGTCAGATTCGCTCGCTCCGGCCGCATCCGCGAGTACGCCTGTGAGCGCCGCTGCCAATCATGCAAGCCACCGCCATCGCAGATCCAATCGCTCGAGCCACCGCCTCCTTCCTCCGTATCCGTGAACGTCGCTGGTGCCGCACCAGATCCGTCCACGTCCATGAGCGCCGCTGCCGGATCTACGCCTTGAAGATCATCGCCATTAAGGTGCTCTAGTGTGAGGTTGTGGGAAAAAACCGATCGGATCTAAAAAAGACATGAGAGTGATTAGGTTGTAAATATTCAATTCAACTATGGGGTCCATCTTAATATTGTGGAGATGGTAATATATCTTAGTAGAACCCACATCAAACCCACCATAAGACCAAATTAGATGATATACATTGAGCACGCCCTTATCCGAGTCTGAACTGAATCCATATTCCATACCATAACAAAGGATGTTAAAGTACATTCACCAGCTAGAATCTAGTTCCTATTGTCTGGTGATCTGCAACGTGGTACTGATCCACGGATGCAGCTCAAAAGTGAACTGGTGAGCCTACGCATAACTAGTGCCCCTGTTGGACATGGCCTTTAATTTCTGGTAGTTACAGGGCCAGTCCTAGGACAGAGCGGTCAAGGGGACCGTCCCGGGCCCCACCTTATTAGGGACCCCACCCTATATATAAGTATGTATACATCTGTGTGTAGTATTTAAAGGAAAATAAGGCTTAGTTTGAAAGTGAGAAAAGAGAAAAAAGAAAAAGATTATATAAAACAAGATAAGTCATTAGTGTATGATTAATTGAGTATTAGCTATTGTAAACTTGAAAATAATTAATATGATTTTTAAAGCAATTTTTATATAGAAATTTTTTAAAAAAAAACACATCGTTTAACAGCTCGGGAAGCGTGCTTATAAAAAACAAGAAAGATTTTCACCCAAAGCTCTAGATTCGAACGCTATCTAAGGCCATGAGGCCATACATATCGCCAAGTACGCAGATTGCCAAGAAGTCATTGATTGCTTTTGCCGCACACCTATATCTTGTTGATTCCGGTGAATTCTTGGTTTTCTACTCATCTCTTTCCCCTTCTGATGGTAACGAGGTGCCCGATCTTCCGTTAAGTAAAGATAACTATCGATTTGGTGGAGAATTGACACTCACGATCCGGCTTCTGATCACCAAGACCTGAACCCTGCAATTGCAGCACCACGTTTCCTCTCGTTATCAACCGTGCGCTGCCCGATTGACCTCGCCACGAAGGCTAATCCCTGCATGTGAATCGAAGAACACAAGCAAGAACAAGAAAGATTGCAACTCAATTGCAGATGAATGATTATACTCTCGAGTTGGGGTCTCACAAACCGATAAACGGCGAAACTGTTCAAGGACAGAATAATCTAAGCAAAACTGAACTTAAACAGCGACGGCTACGAAATATATACGAGTTAGGACGTTCTAGGATGAGGGTTTGCCCTGTGAGGAGCGCACTCCTCATGGGTTTAGCCCACGACACAATTACATGGCCCAAAGCCCAAAACAGACTCGGACTGGAAGAGATATATGTCTTGTTTTGATGATTTCGGACAGCTTAGAAGGAATTTTGATGTGAAACCAAAACTATCTAAAAGTAGACTTCATAAACTTTCCAACAAGTACTTATAGACCCTGTAACTCCTTCTGGATCAAAAGTTATGGCCGTTTGAAATTGACGCTGTCTCCCAGCCCGAAACTGAATCGGTATTGAAAATAGGAGTTTACTTACACTTGTTGTCTTCACTTCAATATGTGGTTTCTTGAGCTATTCTTCATAGTCTTCTCCCAGATTCCTAAGAACAATAAAATCATCACAATAATTAAATAGCATGCCATTCGTAGAAATATTTTCATGTAAGCTTAGGAACATATTCACCTGGCGATTAAGTTGACGGGCACGTGCGCGAATAATTGGTCCTTGGATCTATTGCACATCTTATTCATCATAAAAAGGTTGTAAGTGTGTATCTAAAGACATAATGTCCTCATCACCTTCTGTCTCTCTCTAATCGATATTCTCCCGAGACAAATGGCGCAAATCATGTTAGTCATCTCTTCACGTCACTTGACAACGATCGGTGGTGGAGAGCCTAGTTTCACTCATTTCCAATCGTTTCACTTTTAGTTGCTTTAATACATAATAGTTTTATTTGAAATAATCCTCATATAGCCGTTGAATTTATGGTAGTATTTTTGATTTCTTTCTTCTTCGACTGTGTCGTTAACATTACGAGATAAGATCTCACAGGTTTGTTTTGTCTGTTCTAAAAATCTTGCAGACTGCATTATAGTAAGATTTGCTATACTAGATATGAAACGAGCTTTTCAATAATTAGCACAAAGGTTCTGCAGATATATATCATCTGTTTGACCATTTTCGTGAATATTAGCACATGCCAAAGCTTGAGGTCTTCACGATCTTTTGCTATTAACGGGCAAATTAATTACATTTTAGTTGTAATAATGGTATAACCGTATGAGCATGAAAAACCTACGCAACCTAACTAATAGAAGTTTTGTGTGGGCAAACAATTATTTTAAGTTTGTACTGTACATAAAATTTGATTTGTAATTGTAATGAATAAATAAATTTATGTACCGCTTGTTCCTAGGGCTCTGTTTTTAATTTCGCCCCGGGCCTCGAAAATCACAGGACCGGCCTGAGTAGTTACCTTGGACGCTCATGAAGTAGTAGTGTCCAGAAACTAGTGGCTTCATTCAACAAACGGTACAAAACTATATACCAGTTTGTAGTCTTGTGTAGCCATCAGTTATAAATTGCCCGCTGTCCAATGAAGTGAATCCAGCTAATTCTTTTTTTAACAGGAAGTGAGAATGGAAACATAGAAATTACAGTATAATTGCATCCTAGTTACACTATATAATTACATTTAGTTACACTACATTATAATTTTTATGTAATCGTACTGTAACTTGTAGTCATTAGTAGGATAAAAGAATCGTAACAAAGTAGGAGATTTGGGCAACAAATTTAAATGTTGTGCACGCAAATGGTTCACGGTTGGTCGATTAAGCTGGACCGTTCATCTCTATTCTTGTGGCAAAAAAATCGACTGATTTATAATAAAAAAGAACTGTCGATAAATCTATAGATACTTCCAATTATTTTTGGTGAAGGAATCAGTAAAGGACAGTTTTTTTTTAAGTCTACATATTCACATGATACCACTACTATAAGACACGATTGGACAGTAACGGCGGCGGCCCCTCGTATACACACGTCACCTTTCAACTAACTAATCCTGCTCGTTCCGAAGACAAAAGCCTTCCGTTGGACTTCACGTGGTGAGAGGCCCCAAGAAAGCTACTTAACACTTGATCCACTACTTGATCGATGTTCCTTTAATTTCTTTCAGGAATAATATGCAACCGTTGGATTTTAGCCATTCAGAACGCATGCATGCAAACGGACGGTGACGGCGCGGTTAAGCAACACGCCAACATGTACCCTCATGCAAGTTGCATCTTTCAACAACAAGAATGTAATTTGACACTACGGAGTACTACACAAGCTTGACATTAACGCATCAGGCAGGCGTGCCGGCCGGCCGTGGCTGCCACATGCACTTCTGCCCACAGGCACATACGTGACATGTATGTGTGTAATTTTAGCCGGTCGCACAACTGCCTTCACTACAAAGAAACATGCTATTCTAGACCGTCAAAATTAGTTTTTGCAAGTGGCTAATCAAGCCACCTGTGACCAAAGGCTAGAGAAAATCGTTAATTTTCACAGAAGAGCCTCCGTCCACATGTAAAAATCAATTTTCATAGACGGGCATCCTAAGAGACTGGTTTTTTGCCAAAAAAGAAAGAAAAATCGATTTTCACCACATGCAAGGATCGATTCAAATCCACATCAGATCCACATCAACATGCAAACAAATACCTAAGTAGTGGATGAGCTGCAGCAGTACATACATCGATTCAAACGGATTCAACATAGCAGCAGCAGTACATAGCCAAATGCGCATCAACAGCTATAGTGGACGAGCTCTCCTCACCGGCGCCGTGGACAAGAGCTCGCGCCTGGATCCACCGTGGACGGCAGTTACGACGAAGTGCACCAGTGGAGCCTGCCCGTGCCCGAGCTCCGCCACCGGATCTGTCGCTCGCACCCCGCAACCGAGCTCTACCACCGGTGGCCCGACCCCGCTGCCGCCTATGATAGGAACTCCGCTGTCAGCACTCCGCCGCAGCCCGTGACTTGCTGCTGCTAGATCCATGGCCCCATGCCCGAGCTCCGCCACCGGTGACCCGTGACCCCACCGCCACCTGTGGACTCGCGAGGAGGGGAGAGGGGCGGATGGGGAGGAGACCGAGAGAAGATGGGAAGAGATGGCAAGAGATAAGGGTGCGGTGGGGAGAGATGGTGACGAAGGGATAAGGGTGCAGCCTTTTTTTATGTGTTGTTTCTTTATACCGCCTAAAGCGTATTTTTCAGGCGGCTGCCTTAGAGGACTGCTCGTGAAAATCTATTTTTACAGACGGACCGCTTCTAAAAATAGATTTTTGCAAGCGGTTACTAACCAGAGACCTCCAGTTATATTTTCACAAGTGTTTCTTATTTTATCTGCCTAAGAAGAAAAAGAGGTGGCACTAGAAAAAATCCTTTTTTAAGTAATGCATCATCCTCTAGATTTCACCTAAAATGCATATTGCAAGATCTAGCTTTGAGAAAAGTTAATAGTTTTCCACAAAAACTAAAAAAAATTATTGTCCTTTTAGACTTGCAAGCATGTGCCATTTTAAACAAAGTTCGTTTAGCTAGATAATTGGAGCTCACATGTATCCTGACCACGAATGCTAGCTGGATTTGTGGATGTGGTAGTAGGGAACGTCCGGTGGCCTTTACTAGTTGAATCTCTATGAAACATCCTTGTTCTCCTATCTTCTTTATATAGTTTACTTTTAAATTGTGCTTTTTATTTGGTGGATTTTGCATTCATGCATATTATTCTAATTATATATATGTGATCTACATCTATAATTTTTAATTGGTAACTTGGAGCTCAATTTGATCTAAATGTTTTATGCAATCTTAGAACAATGGTGTTTACTCATCTATCAATGATGATTGTTTAGCTAGACATAATAGTTTTTGTGTACATTAAGTTACTTAGATTTAGATCTAGTTTGAAAGAGAGAGAAACACTAGTATGTCAATATTTTTTTTGTAGATTTAGATTTGATTACTTGGATCTGGATATTTTATCCTACTTTGTATGAAATTTTCGGTGAATTGTATAAACTTTTATTTATGATAAATTAATTAAACTTGATTACTTGGTAAGGAATTTTTGATAATTGTATGAAATATAGTTAATATTTGGATATTTCCTAATTTGGACGTATTTCGATGCAAATACGATAATTTCGATGCAAATAGTTTAGTAAATATATATATACCCACTCGTATTAAAAAATATTGTAAGGATCACAGAGAACTTGTTCTTTTCTAATATAAATTATACTCTTGTCGATTTTTGTACCATATAAGAACTAAATTTTACGGAGACATGTAAAAGTTCAATTGAATTTATAGATGGCATAGGATACACCAAAATTTTATGCGTCATACATTGCGGGAGCTTCTAAATTCATTGATGCTGCCAAGACGCATGTTATGAGTAAGAAGATAAAGGAAATCCATTATCCATGTGTCGACTGCAAAAACTAAAAAGTATGGAGTTGCCTAGAAATAATCAAATCATACTTGGTAACGCGTGGATTTGTTAAGAACTATACAACTTGGTCTTATCATGGTGATGAAAATGTATTTGAGAGAACCGGTATTGAAGGTGCCGAATCTCAAGAGGATCGTCGTGAAGGTTTCATAGATGGTAGTTGTTGTATTAGAGTAGATGAATCCGATTGCCATGATTTTGATTTAGAGGATGATCATGTTGCGATAGATGGTACTGATGGCTCTGATGACAATGATTTCGATTTAGAGGAGATGTGACACACGGAACCGAAAGTGCTATTAGGGTTTATGAGAGGTTTAGATATACGATTATTATAATTGCTAGTTTTCAATTGCTAACAATTTCTTTTCTTTGCATATAGTCGATGCAACTTCCTAGACTCCAGAAGTCTGAAAGGATGTTTGATGATCGCACCATTGAGAATATACAGTGAGACACATGCCATTTCATTAACCACGAGTGCTGCCATAAGTTAGGATGGTTTCTCCATAAAGAAGGGCATCTGAACTCGGACAAGAAATTCAAGTGTCTTGTTGACTGGGTCAAGATAACCATATAAATTATACATATAGATTGAGTTGTAAGATATTTTACAAACATCATCCAGTACTATATGTGTTTATATAAGTACAGTGTAAATATATTAATTACTTAATAGCTTCCCTGAATTAATTAATATTGTATATATTATCAAATATGGTTTCAATCAATAAAGATAAACTTTTCTATTGATTGTCCGAACAAATCATCATCGATTATATATATAAACATAATATGCAAACCCAAAAATAAATTTAAAATTTAGCGAGAAATCTAAATTTGGCGGCAAATCTTCACAGACGGACCACATTGCAAAGTCCTACTGTGAAACTGTCTTCACTGACGAGTCACATTAATAACCTTCTCCTATGACCCTATTTTCGCTGGCGGCCGATAATACCGTCAGAGAAAATAGTTCTCTAGTGCCAGAGAAAATTATACCTTGCTGATGGAATTTTGCCGCCAGAGAAAAGATTTTATTTTTTCTGACCTACGGTATCTGGCGACTACCCTAACAACTTGTTTTAGCCGCTATAGATATACCTTTTTTAGCAATAAGTCCGGCGTGAACGGCCGGCAGTGATACTCAATCACTTTGGGTTCTAAATAAACCAATAGCGATTGCCCTTTGTGTGCTAGTGAACGGTACTGTTAGTCCTATTGCAATGTTCCCTCTCTTTTTTCTTTGTTACAAAGACAGTTTTGCCCATACGTGTCCTCTCTTGTTTGGGTACTTGTGTTGACTCGTGAGATGAAAAGAGGATTTCAAAGTTAACACATACTCGGTACAAATTAATTGAACCAGGTTGGATTTGGCGACTCGCTGTACACTTTGCTCAGTACATCGTCACCCTGCTTCCCAGGGGAATCTCTCATTGAACTTGTCCAGCGCTGACAAGATTGTACTAGTATATGTAAGTATATTTAGATTTCTATTGATTAAATGTTTGATTTTTTTAAAATCTATCAAACAATACTAGTTGTTGTTGTTGATAGAATTTTAAGATTTGGGATAGGAAAAACCAATTCCAATATACATAGTTGCTATTATCAATCATACGCAAGTTATAAATTTAGACAACTTAGTTATAAATATATATAACTATATCTAATTTATCGATCACACAATTTTAATTATAAATTTGTACAACCCAATCATAAATATGTGTAACTCTAATTAATTAATGAATTTATTTTTTTAAACGTTTGATCAATAGATGTTCTCAAGTATATTTATACAAAACGATCTCTATTAGTATCTTCATCCATCTTTAAAATAAGATAAAAGCATAGCATATCCCATTGGCAAGAACGATAACTCTGTCGGCGAACTCCTAGAGATTCACCACCCAAGATGACAACCAATCAGACATCTCATCAGTTTGTCAGCTTCAATAGCCGTTTGCCTCACCGTCCAACACCAAAAGAATTCAGAAACAAAACATAGAAAAACAGTGAGATCGATCTCGGCTGCGACAGATCCTATCTGATGGAGAAAGTAAAAGTTTTATGCCCCCCAATGGCGACGGCCCCCAAGATTTAACTTGTCGCTCACTCGATCACGCTAGCTAGCTGCCCTCTGCCTGCTGCTGCATGGGGTGGCGAGTCGTACGTCGCCATCGGCACATGCATTCGCCACCGCCACGCGAGGTCGATGAGATGTACGCACGCACAGTTGGCTGGCATCTCGGTCTCCTCATCGATCGATCGATCACTTGCTACGCCTGTGGCAGTGCTCTTTTTGGCTCAGATCGTCTTGCAGTGCAGTGCCCTTGTGGTTTTCTGCTTGCGTCCTTCCGCAGCCTCGTGCCGTCGTGCAGGCCAAAATCCTGTCTCTCCACCTGTGGCTGGGTTGTTCTTTTTGTAGACTAGTTACAAGCTGTTCGTAAGTCCATCTGCAGAGCAGCTTATTCTTTTGGTTTACGTGCGCACACTTCTTAAAACACTAAATGGTGTATTTTTTTACAAAAATTTTCTATATGAAAGTATCTCTAAAAAATCAAATAGATTTATTTTTAAGTTTTTAATAATTAATACTTAATTAATCACATGCTAATGATGTTTCTCGTTTTACGTACGGCTTATAAGCCTGGACAAATAAACTAGAAAGAATACCACGTTAATTTGGGTTGGGTTTTAGCTTTGGGGTTTTTTTTTTTTGTCCTTTGTTCTTTCTCTTGATAAGAGTGTTTCTATTTTTCAGGAACTCCTTTGTGGAATCTCAATGACGTAGTCCGATCAATTTGTTTGTTAATTTATATATAAAAATGGTTGTATTCTGTCGATGTCTAAGTTCTGTGGCACAAACGTACAGTGGTTCGATGTAGCTTGCTCCTTTGTTGGGACCTTTATTTCAGATCACATTCGATCTGACCACATTAGGATATTAAATTTTATTTGTTTCAAAACTCAGAGTGAAATGATATTATCATTATGCTTTATGTACATTTAAAATTATAAATATTATATTATTTCCTCATTTATAGTAATAGCTTTTTATAGTCTTCGAAAGGCAACAGGAGGTATGGCGGTCTCTAATATTAATTTATAATACTTCTTGGTAATTACTCTAAAGGACAGTATTTTGAGGCAATGGAACTAAAAAGGACGTGACTACGGTCCAGATGTCCGATTTTAGCAAATCATCGGTCGGTATTTCATTACGTGCAAAGAAAAGTTTTACATATGTTTCATCACTCAGTGAAAAATATTACAATAAGTAATATTTCAGATATTTCATGACTCGATGAAAAATATTTCATCACTTTATCAAAATATTTTAATTAGATGTGACATTCAAAACATTGTCTGCAACATACAGAACCAATATGTGCAACATCGACGTTAACCAACTACAACATCAAAAAACATTGTATCAATTCGTGCAACATCCAAAAGAGACCAATTGCAACAAGAAAACATTGGTGTGCAACGTCAAATAAACATGGTGTGCAACGTCAAATAAACATGGTGTGCAACATCCTCGCCCCTCCACCAGCTGCATCTTTGCTAGCATCTGTGTCTACTTCTTCACCTCCTCCGTGACAGTAAGGAACACGGCGATAGAGACGGTGGTTACAACAAGCCCTCTACCTCAATCCATCCCCCCACCTCCCCGAGGTTGGGGTGACCAGATTTGGCCGATGGAGTAGCAATGGAGATTGGGGAGAAGAGGTAGGAAAGAAGAGAGAGAGAGAGAGTACAGAGGAGAAAGCTAGGGAGGTGCAGTGGCGACAGCGTCTGGACGACCCGCCGTGGCGGCGTGGTAGAGAGAAAGGAATGGGAAAGAGGAGCCAAGAACGAACAAAGCGATTAGAGGGTTACGGGTATCCAATGGGAAGCGCCGTATCGGACACCAAGTGAAAAGCGTTTTTGAACTAAAAAAAATATGGTACATCAAGATCGTAGAAGCACTCTCATAAAAAAGTTTAAGCTCAACTTACTTCATGATGTTACTTGGGCCAATATCGAGTATCCATATACTTATGTTTGCATAGGCTTCGCCCTTGTATCCAACTATAGATGGCCAGATGGGCTAGGCCCAATGGGCGGCACGGGGGCATGGCCTAGGCCCGACATGGCCCGATGGCAATAGTGCTCAGGCCGGCATGGCTCGATGGGCAGGGCCATGCTTGGGCCACCATCTCGGCCCGAGTGCCAGCACGGCCTAGCCCGACTAAGGGGCCGGCATGACCCTAGCCCGACTTCCTAATTTTCCCCACTATTTTTTTATTTTTTTTTCTATTTTCCCTATATTTTCACTATTTTTTCCTATTTTTCCTAATTTTCCCCACTATATTTTCTATTTTTTCCCTATTTTTTCTAATTTTCTTCTAATATTTTTTCTTCAGTTTTTATTTTTTCTTTTTCCTGTCTCATATTTTTAAATTTTATAGACCAAACGTACTAATGGGCCTCTGGATTACCCATGTGCCGATTCAGACCCGTACCAGCACAACACGGTCCGATCCCTCCATGGGCCGTGCCTGGACCGAGGCCTCGGCACATGACTGGCACGGCACGGCCATCTACGAAAATCGTGTCTTAATGGGCTGTACCACAGTAGACCATGGCAGACCGCCCATATGGCCATCTATATATCCAACATCCGAAAATTAAAAGGTTTGATGTATAAAAAATTGACCACGCTATATACATGAGCATCGGCCCATGAATTTGGTATGTTTGGGCTTAGTTCAACTATTCACAAGGTGCCAAAGAAGGGCTGCGTTTGCTCAGATGCAAGTGCATCTATCCCCGGCCTATGCTCGTGTAGACAGGCAGCCACAAATTCCACCCGTCTATCCATGAGAAAGACCTGAATCTGAGCCTAATACTTGACTTTCTTTAACAGGTACTGACGCCACCAGCCCTAAAAGCCTGCCTAAAAGGACTTCAAACAGCGCGGAAAAAGAACAAAAAAACATAAACAAGGTCTTCGAACAGCGTGGAAAAAGAGGAGAAACATTAACACAATCCAAGAATGTATTACTTCCAGATGAATATGTTCCCGCAGCGGAATATGTTCCTGTAGCGTCATGTAGCAGGTTTTCAACATAACCGCAAATCAGAAATCTGGAGGCAACAAACTAAAGGGAGCGCTATACCAATAATAAACCCCAACAGGGTAGACATACGTTGCATATCATTGAGGAAACACGATGCCTGTGAAAACTGATAAGACGTCCAACACTTCATTACGAGAATCTTAGGGGGAGCAGGCACCAAATCAACGCAACAAGTTCTGCGTTTACACCAAGTCTGAAGTTCTAAAGCTACAGAAGAAAACATCAAGTAGAAAATACTCTTATCCATTGCAATTTGTTTATAGCTCCAACACTTCCTGTAAAAGAGATAGTATACAACAAGTTATAAAAATGTTGAAAATGGGCATCAGTAGTCATCATCTGACCAGTTTCACTGGAAAAATTACGTACAAGCACCTTGAGAACTTAGCAATCTGAGCAGAAACAGACATGCTAAAATTGAAGCTAATTTGAGAGAACACTCACCTTAAGCTTGCTGTTGCTTCTTCTCAAGAATCTTCTTCCAGCGCTTTTGATCAAGCATCATTGTCATGTCTTGCCAGCTGATATAAATAGTTAATAGCCAGGAAATATCTCAACCAACTTGAATTGCATGGTGAATCAACTGTTCAAAGAAATATGAGAACATATCCATGCACATGGCAGGCTTCCATACATTACCATATGACTGGCATGCCCACATAGGAAAACAAAAACAAGTGTTCCAAAAGATAAGCTAAAATAATCAGCTGATGAATATATACAAAAAAAGGGACCATGTGAGCTAAACGAAACTAAATTAAGCGATGCTCAACAATGCAAAACATCAAACGAATTTTACTTCATAATCCATGGCCACGTGTGCATTTTCAGCCTAAATCTATGAGGTTCCACAGAACCCTTACGGCTTATAACCCAAACCCGAACAGACCATCAAATAATTCATGACAGACAAATGGTACGAAAAGACAGACAAATGGTAGGAGTTTGTGTGAAACCATGCTACCAAAACGTGTTAGAAACTTACAATCATGTAGAAACTTAGAATCATTTTAACTTGTTAGTGTAAAATGGTCAAGTCATGCCAAGTTAATTGAACACTATATATGGAGTACCCACAAATATATTTACCTCCTTACCCCTCCTGAACTCCCAGCCGTGGTCATTCCTTGGCCAAGAAATCGCTGACATGGACCGACTTGGACTGCCAGTCCAATGAGCTCACCCGCTAGACGCGAATCACATTGCACAGCCTTCAGTTCCCGACAATACAGAACTAGTCAACCAACTAATCATGACTTCCCAAACATTCGTTGGAGGCTATGGCTAAGGTGGATGGCCAGGCTCCACCCACAACACAGGAGTAAGGGACCACAAGAAAAACAAAATTATCAATTGATTCATTGTGAACATCTAATTATGTATTATCATTGTGCAAACACATCAAGAAACAGTGGATATTTCACTAGCTAACTACAAGGAAAATGTCAATCCTTAGATATACAGAAATTTAACAAGAAATATGTTAACTGAATTATTTTAGCAAATATCTGAATTACTTTAGCAAAAACCCTATTCACTTAATATGCCGTTTCAAGTGCAACCGTTGACAATACACTTAACGTGTCCCACAAATTTGAAACATGACATGCTAGTCTTAACTATGAAGTCATCATAATTGCCTGCCACGGCTAACATCTGCTAGCTCCACAGGTAAAAGTGGCACCTTTTCTCTATCACCCCCAGCACCAACGCTGCGCACTGCAACACTTGACTGATAGTCTTCTCTATGATACCAAAAGCCAATCCACTTACATTTTTATCCCCAGCAAAGAAATGCTAACCCTGGTTATGTCACCGACTTCCAATTAGATTTCCGCAAGTGTAACACTAGCACCCCTTACCAACACGTGTATAGATATACTTTAGCTTAAGTGTTACTACTCAGTTAAGAACATCGAAGGGTTGTTCATGGGGGTGGTGGAGGAATGGGACTAATGCCCTCCAGTTCAGATGTAATTGGTTGGTTAGTTAGGTCGCAGTGCAACATAAATCACTAAAAATGTGGGAGGACCAAACAGTACCAGTTAAAAGTGTTTATAAAAACAATAATCAAACTAGAAGAAATCATAGATTTGATCCCAAAGATGGGACTTAATTGCTCTGTGTTTCTGGACACACATTAACTTGACTCTAAGTACTACGATATTCATTTAAATGCACTGTGCTGCTCGACCTACATTAACTTAATTGCTTTCCTTTCCCATGCATCTTTAATTCAGAATGAATTTATACTAGGGCCATTTACCGTAGTCCTTATTCTTTCTATTTGAAAAATGAGATCCAACAGAACAAAACACATTACACATTTATACTGATCAAACTATACGTCTATACCTATGGAGCCCCAAGCTCAGCAAAACCTGCATCCTCTAAACTACAATTGATCACAGAATCCCATATTACTATATAATTGCCACCCAATAACACAACTTAGCGCTATAAAGATGCTCTAGGAGTGAACCACGTCATCAAATAAACCCTACCATTTGATTTCATCAGATGCCGATCCCAACCCATTCAATTTCATTTCATCCAACGTCCACCCCCCTACTGTTTTCACTAATTGGGCAGGCAAACTTCAACACAGACCAAACCATTTTCTAGTCATATAGTAGATAAACTAGCCAATGTCATATTCAAAAACACCTGTTGTTTATCGTGTATCCTACAGTAGTATAAATTTAAAAATTTATAATTTTGAGAACTATCTTCACACACCTTTTTTCTTCCACATTGTTGTCAAGAATCATTGGTTCTGTATGCAGTTTTCATTCTGATCCCCTATTTGAATCATTAATGTACTGGACAGAATTTTATTCTTATATTCCAAGTGAGATTATCACATAATCTTTAGGGCTCCTCTAAATTTCATATGTTATCTCCAAAATTTACGTGCCAGATTTTTATATTATTGTGTTTTGAACACAACAGTTGAACAATTTTCTTAGTAGTTTAATAAAGATTTAACACAGGAAAAGGTGTCACCAATTAAAGTGGAAGTTTCGCAATATGCTCAAATGTGTAGAATATTCCTTATCATATTTCATAATCATCTATTGTTGTTCTCTTGGGGTAATTTTACTACATGCATATTGATTTTAGCATTGTTTTGTTCGTGTTTACATTAAGACATATAATGGAGTACAACAGGAAGCAGGGAAATGCATTATTTGTTATCTCATTAATGTGATTGCCATATTTATACCCATGATCTTACGCTTTGCACACATCTATAATAAAAATGGTTCTGTGCTAGCAACTAGCATGCAAGCAATGCATGTAATCTGGTCAATCATTTATTAAGAAAGAACAATGTCTGTGTATATATCTAAGTAAACGATCCTTTTTTTATTTGCTAGCTATATCAGCATGATTTATGCATTAGATGTACAACATTTGTTGTACTCTTCACTTTCAAAACTTTTTTGAAAAATAAATCTTTCACTTCCAAAAACATATTAGCTCTAATGCCATCTGCTTTTGCAAAAAAAATGTCCATATTTTCTTTTCTTCAATCAATTGCTTGGATTGATGCAGTGCCTTTTGACATTTGGGTTAAAATTTCATTTGTTTAGAGTCAACAAAATCGTTGTATATGTCCTGCTGCAATGCGTGCAGTCTTCATCTAGTGATGGCACTGGCTAGCGAGAACAGCGAGAATGCTTGTTCCATGTAAGTTTTACAGAAAGTTCATTTTAAAACACAACTGGATCAGTCACAGCCAACCTTTCGCAAATGTAAGATTACAGATGAAGCACATAGTTGACAACACAACAGGGCAGAAAGATGATTTTGTGGCAGGCTATGCGCAGCATACCATGATGACAAGCCAGATTGTGAACTTCGTATAGCACACGATATAGTACACATGCTGCTGGAAGAGAAAGTAGTTTTACAAGATAAAGATATCACGAATTTATTGTTCATGCAATGGCTAAGAAGAAATTTCAGGGATATCGTTGCCTTGTTCAGGGTTTACCCCTTACTGGGGAGGAGGGGTTACTGTACCCGACGGAAAGCCCGGTAACCGCGGTTTACCGCAGTGAACAGTGAGCAAAACGGACGAAATTTCTCAAAAAATAATATTTTCATTTAAATTTCTTTTGAACTTGGTAGGGTATCCGGGCACCCCGACGGTAAGCTCTGGTTTTGTTAGGACAGAAGGTTTCGCTATGGATGAGGAAAACCACCTAAGATCTAATAGCCGCACAAAATATACCGTCACTGGACAAACATCTAGATCCAATATACATGCATCGACGACGAGGACCAAACAGCAAGCAGTGGCAAAATTGCTAATCCATCCAAAGAAGACGATAATTCGTAGGAAGCAATCTTTAAGGAGCGCCGGGGGGGGGGGGGGGGGGGGGGGGGGGGGGGGGGGGGGGGGGTGTGGTGGGGAAAGGCTTACTAGTGGGGGAGTGACTTGATGTTGGAGGCGAGGGCGGTGGCGTGGTGGTGGACGCACGCGGCGGCGCCGAGGGCGAAGGCGCCGGTCCAGGTGGTGACGAGCCGCTGCGGGTCGGAGTGCGGCACCCCGGAGTCGCCCCTGTACGCCCGCGCCCAGTAGTCGTCGAACTCCCCCATCCTCCTCCGCCTCTCTCGCTCTCCTCCGGCCGGCGGCGGGTCTCCGCGAAGGGATGGGGCTTTCGCCTTGGGGAAGATGAGAGAGATATCCTCCTATATATAGACCTGTGGACCTGATCTACGACCTGTTGAGATTTTAGCAGAATACTGAAGATCGATTTGATTTTTCAAAGGATTTCGAATAGGGTTTAAAAGTCGATTAGAAATTTGTACTTGAGAGTTTTTTTAGAACAAAACTTGTAAATAAAAGACTTTTCTAGAGAAAGTTTTCAGATTTCACACTAGAGTTTTGAACATAAGTAAGATTTTTAGTTTTAATTAATTTTTCTACAAAATATCCCACATTTTACTTGAATATTGGTTGTCGCTAGGCTTTCCACCCATCCACTCCCCCTCCACTCCCTTGCTCTCTACCAGTCCTCTTCCCTCCTCCACTCTCTTCCATTCCGATGTAAATAAATTGCTCGTGCCCTTCTGCCTAAAATAATTTTCCCTTCCCCTCCCCTCTCTTACTCTCTCTCCTAGGGTTTACAATATCGCGTGGGAACCTCACGGTTTTTCGCGGTAACCGCGTGGTTACCGCAGTAACTGTGATATCGTCAGATAGCGGTAAACTCCACTAAAACAGTAAGGAAAACACTGCTCTCTCCTAATATAAAAACAATTACTCTCACCATTTTTGCTTAAAAAATTTATTCACTCATGTCCCCTTCCCTCCTCCACTCCCTCTCCTCTCGATGTAAAAAAATTACTTTCATCCCTTCCACGAAGCGGGCGAGGGGACGGGTGGAGAGTCTAGCGACATAAGCAATATTCACAAAAATTTGTGAGTAATATTTTTACACAAATAGCCACATCCTTGGTTATGGACAAGCATAGCAATTACCAAGTTAGTGCTTTTCTTGTCAAAGGTGGAAGGTTGGAATCCTGACACTCCTACTAGGTGGTTTAGCCTAGGTTAAGGCCAGTTTGCGTAGGTACGCAACCGTGGTAATAATACTGACTAGATTAGGATTGTGCTTTAAAACTAAACTATTTGAAACTTAGCTTTATGCAAAACTCAACCCTATTATATCAATCTTTGTAACCCTTTTCATTATGTACATTTTCGGGTATGTCTTGCTAAGTAGTGTGGGTGATACTCAATCTTGCTCAACATCTTTATTCAGAAACAAGCTTTTGAGAAGAGGTCCTAGGTGGAGTCGACTTATACCCCAGTTGAGCGTTTGTGAAGATGGAGCCGTAGGCCCGCTAGTCCATTGTCATTTTATTTTGTTTGCCATGTCTTATGTGCCTTTGTAATAATGTAAATATTATCGATGTAATAAAGATGTGTTTTTTTAATCAAATTTGTTGTGGTCGACTTTTCCTGTGACGGGGATTAATGCCTAGCGATAGTAGAAAGTAGTGTTTTTCCCGGTCGTGATAATCTTCTAGATCTTGAAGCACTAAGTTCTCATGGGGATCGATCCCCAAGTGCCCCACCAAGCGAGTAGCATTGTTCGGCGAGGCTATCCGTGCAGTCATATCCTGTAGCGATATGCGTTTCGAGAATGAATCGGACAACTTCGGCAATTTGAGTTTACGCTAATCGGAGCATCTAGTCGGATTAGTCCCGTTGCAGCTAATTGGCCGATGACAACGGGAAAGTTGGTGGACGTCCCCGTTGCATTTGGGATGATGATAGATCCGATCTGAAGGTTGGTGACTCCCGGCTGGGTCAGATCTCCCATTATAGGGTAGTCGCAAAATCCTTCATCTGAAAAACTGCTCCTTAATGTCATCTCGATGAGATCTTCAAAATATCAGGCCCCTACTTGGTACGCCAACTATTGAAGGGTGAGATCTCGACTTGGTATTTGTGGACGTAGGGGTCGGCTGGTACCGAGATACATCCAAAGACATGGCAAAGAGCACGACTCAGTGATTTTTATATAGGTTTAGACCACCGATGTGGGTAATAGCCATACTCCTGTTTATATGTATTGACGTGGGTGCATCACACCAAGTACAACGTAGGAAACAAGCTTGTCTAATCTAGCTTGCTAGACTAATCTCGGCAGAATATACAGCTATCAAAGAGGCTTCTTCCTTAGTGTAGACTCAATGCAGCGTGGATTGTATATCTTGTGATTCATTGTAGTTAATTAGGCAATCTGAGTAAAGTCTCATGTTTTAAAAAAAAATCTAATCGTTGATTAGATAAATCATATTATCGCCGTTGATTGTATTAGGAATTCGTATTAAATAAAGCATCACTTATAAATACCACAGATTCTTTAGTTTTAGTTTTCCAAAAACTATTAGTTCCAACATTTAGAATGAATAATTAAGTTGTGATCATCATGGATTCTCAATTTAGTATTTTATTAATTTAATTTTGAAATTTGAAATAAATAATTTGCATGGTGTCATTGATATGAACTCTTATTTTAGTCTAAACAGGTATTGAGATTTTAATAATTTTCTTCAAATGGCTAATAATCAAGTGACAGAGGTAGTAGAAGACAGACATATAGATTGGTGACAGACTGACAAGACATATGAATGGCACAAACAAGCAGCCAAGCAGGCACAATTGTGTTCTTTAGCAGCACACACTGCCATTTGTCTTTTTTTTTGCGTAGATAAAATTTCAGCGTGGGCTTTTATCGTGCACGACGTATCCCATCCCCCGCGCCGCCACCGCCCTTCCGCTTGCCGCTGCTGCCATTCCACCTCCTCCTCGGCGTCCTCCTCCCCGGCCTCCTCCACCCAGCGCCAGTCCTCCCTGGTGGTTCTCACCTCGCCCCTTCCGACGCCCCTTTCCCTGACGCAACTCGCCTCCTCCCCCCCGGTGACATCTCCTCCCTGGCCTCGTCTACACAGTGCTTCACCGGCGACCTTGGAGGGAGGAGGAGTACTGTCACGCCCAGAATTTCTATCCAAAATTCCAAACGCTTACTTGTGTATTAAATACTCATCCAGGTATCAGCTGAGGTACATAATGACAAATTTGGTAACAAAGTACAAATCTATATTGAATAAAGTGACGAATGTATAATTATTACAGAGGCAGATGGAACCTCTCAAGCAAATAAAAAGTCTACACAACGGAATTAGCTAGCGATAACGATGTCTCCATAATCCACAGGCAAACTTGACTTGGACCTAGCCTAGTCCTCCAAATCTTTTCCTTCACTGTAGTACTCTTCTTCTGATGATTTGATATTGCAAGGTGAGTATATGGAATACTCAACAAGCCACATAGTAAATATGTAAGTGCACAGGATAGTAAAGGATGGCATATATGGCTAATTTGCATAAACAACATTTAACTAAACAGTTAAGAGAGAATTAAAACAGTAGAGCAATTAAGCAGTATTAAATCAACACTATACAGCCCACCTGGCTACATATGCCCAAACCATCCTAATCTGGATGTCTCATATCTCATTTAAATATTAATTAATAAATGGGACTAATCGGGAAAAACATCATTTAGCTTGCCCATGACCGCGGGCACGGCTATTCGAACAGTTTTACTCTGGTCAGAGGTGTACAACTTTACCCATAAGACACAACCCCATAACATGTCACCATGCACCTTGGCACCACCATGATACCTCGAAAAGGAGTTGTGACAGGACTCTTCACATAACATGCCTATTAGAATGACCAGCCGCCAAGTCCCCAGTAGAGGTGGCCTAACCTCTAGGCTAAAGAAACTCTTGGCTCCAAAACATATGGTCTTATTGGCACTTCCATTGTGGATTTATTGACACTACCACCTATCAACTAAACACACAAAAGTGTCTCTTGCTGAGACATGCTACACTACGAGTCCAGCTGTTGCCCATGTTGGCTTATGGTTAGTACGGTAAATGCTTTACAACAATAGCTCGTGAACCGGTCCTTAACTATCATGAGCACCGCTAGCAACAAAACCAACCTGGTGCTCACAACCCACCATTCATCCATGTTTTAGTTGCCCATTAAGAATCAGTCTCACACGACCACCGTCGTGAACAGAACCATCATCATTTTATGTATAATCATATGTGATTAACAACCTTTATGTGATTCTACAGTTTCTAAGCAGGGCTAAGCAACCTAGAATTATTCTAGCTAACCGATACTTCAGCTAGCTAGTCATATTAATCCCATAGGCACAAAGGCAGGTTATCAAAACAACGGGCTATAAACAAAGATCAGGGTTTTCCTTCCCGATTTCATTATAAAATAAATACACCTTTGAATCAAAACAGAGATTTAAATCATAGGATCAACATGCTCAAAGGGTTGTGGGTCTGTGTGACTTGCCTTGCTGCTCCGCAAAGTCTTCCAAACCCTCCTCGGCGTAAACCGGTTCTTCCAGAACGTCCGAAACTATAGGCAAATAACAAAACAAGCAAAAACAGTACATAAGCACATAGCAACAGCAGATGTGAATATTTTTAATGGATAGATTTCGATTTTTAAAGAATTTAGAGACTTGAACAACCTCAATCCGAGTTCGTATGAATTAGTTATGATTTATAGAAGTTTGAACTGATTAAAACTATTTATAGGAAATATTAAAGCAATAATGATGCAATAATGAATTAATTTTGAAAAGAAAAAAGAGATTTATTGCATCATCAGAGAGCGGTCCACCATAGACCGAGTCCACGGGATCGGTCCACTGGGTTTGACGGTTTGGATGGATTGGATCAAGATCCAACAGTTTGTATTTAATGAACCTAGATCTAACGGCTCAGATGAAATCTGATCGCGGCACACAGATGGGTGACACCTGGTGCCGATCTGGGGAGGTGACGCGGTGGCTAACGAGGCGATGACGTGGACGACCGGCGACGGCGGCGGCTCGGGTGGCGAGGCTTGCCGGCGATCTAGGGCATGGCGGCGGTTGTGGTTTGCGCCAGAAGGGAGAGCTCGACGAGACAAACTCACCTCATGGTCACTCGGCGACGAGAAAAGGTGGCAATGAACTTTGGGTACTTGGCGGTGACGGTGCTCCGGCGGGAAAGGGCGGCTACAGGGTGGTGGACAAGGTGCGGCTCTTCCTGGTGAACACATCTGGACTGACGGCGAAGGGCAGCGATGAACCGAGCGGCGGCGCGGCGCGACTGGACTTGGCGGTGGCGGTGGCGCTGGGATCTAACCGTGGCTGGGGCTCTCCTGGGTGTCTAGGGCTGGGGCGAGGGCGGCGGCGGACAGAGGGGAGGATGGTGGTACTTATAGCGTTACCAAATGAAGGAGTTCAAGGTAGATAAGGCGGCTATGGCGGCGGCAAACTCGGACGGCGGCGGGTCTCCACAGAAAGCTTGAGTTCGGGCTCAAATCTTAACCGTTTTGCTCCTGGTTTTGATGGGATTGGCGGTGGGGATAGAGGGGAGGATTTCCCCTTAACCAATTCGAAGAGATCACGAGTGAAGTGACTGGATTTCGCGTGGGATGGTGGCGCCGGCTCGGACTCGGACTCAGCCCGAGGAAGAAGAAGGCCTTGACAGGTGGGGTCCACCTGTCGGGGGCGAAAAAGAAAGAAAGGGCGAGCGGGCCGACCTAGGCCGCGGGCGAGGGAGAGAGAGAGGAGGAGAGATGGGCCAAAATTGGCCCATGGCCTTAGGAGGGATTTAAAAACCTTTTTCCAATTTATTTATTCACTGATTTGGTTTTTGATTTATTAAAAATACTTCCACAGCTCAAATAATTCCCCAAAAAAAATCCAGGGACTACAAGAATTAAACAAGTATTTAATAAAATTTTCTCTGGCCCATTTTTACATTGAAATTTATTTGGGATTTTTATTAACCACTTCTTTAAGTTTTTAATTAATCTCTAAAAATATATTTTCATAGGTATTATTTATTAAATAATTTTTAGGGTATGACAAGTACCAGCAATGTAATAAACCCGTGTTAGAAGAGTTTCTAAAGATACATAAAGATATAGAAAACAAGCAAGCATATGAATAACTTCGAGATGATCTCGTGAAGCACTTGTGGGCACGCTTCATGGTGCTCAGTAGTTTTTTTCATTGTATTTTCTATGGGTTATTTCGAGTCTTGAATTTTTGTTTACAGGATATGTCATTTCCATGTTTCTAAATTTTGAATAAAAATTTGAATTATGGTGTTTTAAATTATTAATTTGTATATGGATGAGTTCTATGCGTTACAGATATTTATGTTTCAATTATTATAGTGTCAAACTAGGCATATACATATAGTGTATGGTGAAATACAATAGAAAAAGAAATGGGGGCTAAAAAATAGGGGCCGTTATTGGAGTTTGAGGCACATTTTGGGTTCAAAGATAATGGGGGCAGCCCCCACTTAACCTTTAGGGCTCTGAAATGTATTGCTGGAGATGCTCTCAGTGGGACGTCACCCCTTCCTGTGCAGTTTACAAGGAATATATCTAGGAGTTCTAGTCGAAAAAAACTAGAAGTCCTGTTAGAAAATTAATCCAATAATCGGAATATGTTACGTGTTGAAATTCAGATCACGTATTTAACAGACACCATCTCAACTTCGTCGCATCCCCTTGGTCCCACAGCCCAGTGTCTTTGTCGCCGTCGGTGTCCAACCTCTCGCCGGCCTCGCTCCCCACACACACCCCGATCGATCACCTCCGGCGTCCGAGGCCGACTCCCTGCTTGTCGTCGCCGCTGCCTGAACTCCGTTAACTCGCCACGACGGCGATATCGACATTGGTCTCATGCATGGGCGCGCTTCCTAGAGACACTGCTGCATGGTTACTCTCGTTCTAGCAGTTGCTAATTTGCTATATGGCCTGATGTGTTCAAGAAAAGTATTATAATTCATCCTTGCACTTAGATGTTTGTATATATGTTGATAATAAGACTCTTACACAAGAAGTCATCCTCGGTCACTTGACTTTATTAGGTCTTGCCTGATGTGTTACTGCCATTCCTAAGATCGTTCTCTAAGTGTACACAGAATTTTGATATTCTACTTTGGAAGAAGAGGCGCAGCTGAGAAAATAGAAGTGAATTAGAAGCTTGGTTGAAAATCCAAGCTGCGTCAACAATATGATCAGAAGAAACATGGGCATTGTTGTGCAGCTGTTGCATCATCCTATGCTACGGCTCAACATTTTCCATTAGAACTCCCAACAAGTTCATTGAGTACATTCCAGATAGCTTCCATTCCTATGACTTTGTGGTTTTTCCGGAGGAAGGAGGAGAGTAGAGATTGACTGTTTTCTTCAAAGAACCTGGACCCTCTTCTGGGGGATAGATTCTATATTTATAGACCCCAAGGTGGGATGAGTAAATTACAAAGTGTCTCTTTTTAGGGTTGAACTGCTCCTATCTAACTATCCCTATGACAAGTTGGCCCCTCTTAGGGCGGTCAGTCTTTTCTCTCCCAAATTAGGGGAGGCAGCCCTTTCATGCAGGAGCCAACCAGCGGGGGGCCAACCCCTGTTAGAATGCGATACCCCCCACATCACCCCCATCCACAGAGGAGTCGAGCAGCAGGGGGCCCACCCCGTCAGGATTTGACACCCGCTACGTCACCCCCTATCCATAGCTTTTTTAGAGCTTGGGGCACCGTGCAGAGGCATGGTGAGGCTGGGAATCGCGGTGCAGACATGGTTGGAGGCTGTATTAAATGCAAAGATGAAAACATAGAAACCAAGCGTACCATATGGAAGGTGAATGGTAGGGGAAGACACAAGTTTGCAGTGTTATAGGTCAGTACATTAATTATTGTTGTACATGCGCCCTAATGCTTATAGCAAGTTTAATAACATACACAACCCATTAGCTCTAGTGCACTCAACAATTTTGTTTTGTCGTTTGCCCTAATGTCTCTCGTGCACTCGACAATTTTGTTTTATCATTTGCCCTAATGTACAAGGCTACCTGTCTATCTCTTGCATGGGAGACTGTTTATTTATTTTGATGTAAGGGATCATAACTAATTATAGAGCAAATTGCATTGATGGTGCACAAACTTGAAATGTGGGCTTAATCTATTATGCAAACTTGTAAAACGTTCATCTAGGTACATGAACTTATGTTGTACATGCGAACCAAGGCCAAAATGATAAACCATGGCTAATATTGCTGAGTCGTTGGACGTCGATTAGAATGCCACACAACCATATATATGTGTGGAGGATGCCACGTAGATACACATGTGCTCATTTAAACGTAAAATAAGGTATGTGAAAGATGTATAAAACAGAGAAGAGATGTAGTAATAAAAAGATAGGATTGATGTAAATATGGGTTGTTTACAAATATAGCATGTCTCATTCCCTCCTCACATGTACGCGTGGCATCCTAATTATCATCCAACTTAGCAAAAATTAGTTATAATGTGCCTTTGGCCTTGGTTTGCATGCACCGCGTAAGTTTATGTATTAAAACGAGCGCTTTGTAAGTTTGTATACTTGATTGTACCTACCAAACAGGTTTGTGTAGCGTCAATACAATTTACTCTTAATTATACTGCACCTAATAGTATGGATAGTAGTATTTTGGCGGCTAACTCCCCATCTTTCAGAACTGCATGTAGGACATATATATATATATATATATATATATATATATATATATATATATATATATATATATATATAAAATTATAATTTGGCACTTTGTAGGATCTCTCACGTTAATCAAGTGCCGTTGATTGAACAAATCCTATAATCGTGACTGACCGTAGATTAATGTTGTATCTTAATTGTGCCTGTTTAAATCCCATGATGACCATGGACTCTAAAGCCCATCCAATCTTGTGCATGTGGGCCACCATCCAAACAGTGACCACTTCCAAATTTCATGGTAGATCCACCACCGCGCGCCCCCCCTCGTCGTGTCGCCAGAGGGGAGTTGTGAGGTGGCCACCGGATCGGAGGGATGGCGCCGCCGTCGATCCATGGCCAGATTGATCGGCCGGGGGAGGGAGAGGTGGTTGCCGAAGGTCAACTACAAACCTTCGTCTCGAGCTCGTTAGGATGCAGGCTGTTGGGAGAGCCGCCCCTTGTCACCCTCTTGCGTTGCCGGAGACAATTCTCGTCCTCCTTAGCCGATGCCTCCCCCTGCTCCTGCCCCTGGGTGGCTGCTGTACCCATCACCGTGGTGGAGAGAGTGAAGGAAGGAGGAGATGAAGCTGAGCCTGGTGGACGGGGGTGCATCTACCATTTCTTTCTTTCTTGTTGGAACTGCATGCAGATTTGTGATGATGCTGATCCCAACGATCGAGTTGCTGCGAACGATGTTTGTGTAGTGGTGGATCACCCGTCTCCTTAAGCTCGCTCCAGCAGGAGAAGAGGGCTCGAGGAGCCAGCTCCATAAATCGGAGCGATCCACTACGAGAAGTTGCGTTAGATTTTGATTCCTATAAAGAGCGCTACCTACCACGTGAATGTTTGCAGTTTGCACATATGATAGCATGTCAATTACGCTTGCTTCGGGTTCACATTTAATTTGTGGCATGTAAATGAATGTAGATCATCTTCAACAAACATTAAAGTCTCTACAATATCCTGCAAATAGTTAAGTCAACTTGTCAAGGTCTCATTGTCCCTTAGCTGAGACGAGACCATCGTACCCGAGGCAACTTAATTACCTCATGAATATTGCTGAGACTTGGAGTAGAACGTTGTAGTTTGGAATGAACCGCACTATCAGTTTGGTACGTTTTTCTCAAGAATTTGTCAGTCAGGCTGCTTTAAAATGGCAGTTGGATAAATTTCACCAGTGTTCTCGGTATGCAATTGACCCATGTAAAATCAAGTGTTAACAAGCACAGATTGATGGAAAACCCAAATAGCAATACTGCTAGCCACTGCATGATTTGCTACTGATATCCCTTTCCGGATTTACTAAATACATAGAGCACACATGTACTAAACTCATTTGGACAGTAGTTGAAAGATTCAGACTAGATTTTCTAAACTAAGATATTTTTATTTTATAAGGAAATTTCAGGCAATCAAGTTGAAGAAAGTAAAAGTTGCCTCCCTCTAGAGCTATTCGTAAGCCCTATAAAACACCTGGTCATCACACTACCAGAAAATCGAGATTTCGTGACGGTTTCTAATTTCGTGACTGTTTTTAACGCACTGTCACAAAAATCACAATTTTCGTGACGGTTTTTAACACACCGTCACGAAAATTGTGATTTTCGTGACGGTTTTTGACACACCGTCACGAAAAGTAGTTGTTTTCGTGACGGTGTATCAAAAACCATCACGAAAATGGTACGGGATGGCTGCCTCTCTACTTGGACAAGAAAGAATTACACCCACCGGCGGCGTAACCATTTCAGATGTGATTAGACCAGCACTAAAACACCGGCTCTCGTTAAAACTCCGGAGTTAAGCGACCTCCTGGGAAATTTTAATTGTTGTCACGAAAATATTTCGTGACGGTTAACCCTCACGAAAACGATATTTTCCTGACTTCTGATTCATGAGGGTATTTTAACCCTCACGAAATTTCAAAATTTTGGTAGTGTCATAAGCAAATGGGCCAGTTTCGGACAAGAAGCTCATCCCTACTCTAAAAGGCCATTGAAATATTGAGCTGATAGAGACTAAAATATTAAATTAAAAAACATGATCAAATTAAGCATATAATCTATACTGAACCAAGCAAAATGTGGAGGGGAACAACTGATGATCATTCAGTGAGAGATAGACATGGGTGACTAAACCTGAAGCATGTGGTCATGATGTTGAGGCAGCGTGGCGCATAGCTATATTGTGTGGCATGTGTACTGAATTGATTCGTGGGAGACTGCAGCATTGATGCACCGTTGCATTCCTAGGTTTTTAAGGTTCAGATAGCAGACAATATTACTGCGGTTTGTCAATTTTCAGTGTTTCAATGGTGTCTGTTCTAGAACACATTTGTGTAGGATGGTGTCACTTTTGCACCCCCTGGTTTTTGCCAATGAATTTTCACAAAATATTAGATATGCTGCCTATTTAATGTAAGTACAGTCTGATGTAATCTGGTGGTGCACTGGTGAATTGGTGATACATGTTGGCTATCTTAGGGTGATATATAGCTTCAATGTCAGATTAATCTTTTTTGTTTTCTGCGTTTCCTTACAATGACAATTAACGAATATTAAGATTTGTTGTTTTCTAGGAGTGATATAATATTATTAATTGTGATTAATGAAGATTTGTGATCAAGGAGATGTTATTGATTAATTGATGTATGTCTGAAAATTCTGCTCTTAGTCCTGTTTCTGGCAAAGGTGGAATTGATCGGTGTGGCGTTTTCTTAATTAGAATACCATCTTACAGTCCTACATAGACCCACATATAAAATGCTTTATGTGTAGGAGTCAGTATGTCCTCACATTATTAACCATTCCGTTGTTTCAATTGTTCCCACTACCTTATTTGTTAATCACAGGATGGAATTGTTAACCAGTCCTATTAGATTCCGTTGCAACATGCTAATATATATATACATCTATACATATATTAATTGGGCACTTTGTAGAATCTCTCATGTTATCAAGGAAGTGCCGTTGATTGAACAAATCCTATAATCATGACTGACCGTAGATTAATGTTGTATCTTAACTGTCTGTTTAAATCCCATGATGACTATGGACTCTAAAGTCCTTGACCGCTTCCAAATTTCATTGGCACTACTATGAATCAGGCGTCTGATCGGACAAAAAAATCGGACGGTCAACCTGTTTCAATTAACCGCTCGTAAAATATTTATTTGTATAGTGTGAAACAAAAAATCAAGTTATTAAAACATCAGTTGCTAACATAGCGTAAAACCAAAAATAAAAAAGAGAAATGAAAAAATGTCGAATCCTGATTGAAACATTTTTATCTCACATAAAAAACATCATGTTTCAGTGGTTGAAACATTTATAGTTTTTCATCATAATATAATCATGTGATATCTTATTGTAAAGATTTAATCACAACGAATATAATAGTATAATCGAATCGTAGATTGGATAAATAGTTTAGGAGAAAATTTGTTTTAAATATTGCTAAAAACTTGTATACGTGCATGCGTGAACAACTATACAAGCAGGGAGAGGGGTTGGTGCATGCGATTGTCAAGAGAGAGAAGAGAGCGTGTGCAAGGAGACGTGCATGCCTCTGATGACGAGCCAGGAGAAAGTGACTGACTGCGGTGCTGGGCGTCTGATCTTTCAGTTTCAATCGGACGTCCGGCTTGAAGCATTTTTCGAATTTCATGGTTATACACGAATCAATCTAATCAGCAGCAGGTGGAAACTCCGCACTCCAACCGCATGGGACAGGAGGAGCTCCAGCATTCCCCGTTAGAACTTTTGTAACAACGTGAATCCAAAAGGACACTACTAATATGACCGTGCTAACGTTACGATGACATAATAATTTTGTTAATAATTTTATGTTAGCGAAATTAATTTTTCTAGAATCAGTCCAAATGTATATATGATGCAATAGCCAGCTACTCGAGCCAATGGGACGATTAGTTACATGCAAATTACACATGCATGATGTGGATATCTCAAATAAGTATTTTTTTCCGTTGCTAGTATATACCACAAGCTAGTATACCGGTCCCAACCACACGGTACTTACTTGGTCGGCTGCGGCGTGCTGTACAAAACCAAATAGTAGTGGCCAGTAACAGATATTGGAAGGAATTTTTTTAAAATACAAATGGAAATATTGGCCATAATACCTACCATTGTTTACTAGTCCAAGATGTCTTTGTACACAATATTCCTAGTACTTTTGCCTGTGGGGTCTATTTCTTTCTTTGACTTGGCTAAAATCCTTGTTGTTTGTCTTGATACCACCTTGACAATGCAACATAAAGCTGTCCATGTGAGAACACAAGTTCTGGAAAATAGATCCCGACATTAGGGATAGTTTGTTAGTGTGTTCTTTTGGTCATTGCAAAACTTAGCTATATTGGGAATTGTTTCCTTTTAAACTTAAAAGGTAGGGAAATATCATCCAAGAGAGATAAAGGGATCCTTAGGATGAACACCCTTTTGCTTGCATGTTGTCCACCAACAATTGTGGCATCAATTGCAATGTGTTGGAATGCTCTTACCATTAGTCTTGTACCGTTGCACATCCCATTGTGAGGATCAAGATTACGGAGGAGAATCACGGGACAGTTGATCTTTATTTTTAGCTCATGTGGGGGAGGCCGTTTGGAGTGATCGAGTTCAAAAATTCAATAGGGTAGCTATTGTGGGGATCATTGTCAACGCAATCAAGGTTGTGATAAACCTTTTCCTGGCCCAGAAACCTATCAATCAACTTTGCGTTTAGTTTATCCACATACTCATTCTTTGTTGATAGAATGCCCCATGTGCTCATATACGTTGCAGAGCTAGCATTTCTTTCATCATCAAGCGAGGGAAACACATGTTGAATTAGTTTATTCACTGAATTTTTGGTGTCTGCATAACCAATCACAATGTCATCAGGCAGACAAACGTAATCGTCTCCGATCGTGCTTTCAGTTCTATTTCCGATCCTAAGGAGATTGTCTGAAAACCACGGATCAGATTGAGCCCTCATGTTACGCGACAAGCGTATCTTCCTTATATTTCCCATAAATAACACCTCTGCAATATAGCATCAGTTATCTGCACCCTTGTCCCACGCGCCACGAGGGGAAGAACTTGTCTGAAATCACCACCAAATACAATAACCTTTACTCCAAATGGCAAAAAATAATCTATAATATCTTGAAGGGATCTGTCAAGTGTCTCAACTGCTTGGCGCTTTGTCATTGTAGCTTCGTCCCAAATAATCAAGGATGCCCTATAAAGTAACTCTGCGGTGCCACTCTACTTTGTGAAGTTGCACATGTTGTTTTGAGCAAGCTTAATGGGGATTTTAAACCTCGATTTTGTGGTGCATCCTCTGGGTAATATCACCGCTGCTATACCATATGTCGCAGTTGCAATGGCTATTAACCCTTTGGATAGCACTCTAGCAAGAAGTGCCTTATATAGGAATGTCTTTCCAGTGCCACTTGGATCGTCGATGAAAAAACCTGGCTCTTCTTGTTAATTACACGATCAATGATCTAATCAAACCCTATACACTGCTCATCATTAAGAGATGTATATATATTCAAATGTTCTTGGTCTATCGTCACGTTAAGTTCCTCTCTGACTTCTGTCATCATATCATTGGAAAATTCACCTGATTGACGAAAACAAATAAGTACAACAAGAAACTATTGGTAAAAAGATAGGAAAATTTAATAAAAAATAAAACACACCAGTATAAAAAAAATTACCTATATCGTTCATGTCGGGAAGTCCATAATCTGTTATTGTAATGCTCAGAAATTCGTAACCAAAATTCTGAACATTCCTGTGTATTAAATCCCTGTCCAGGAAAGCCAGGGTACACAATACCAACTTGTCATATAGAGTGTGTCTTACAAACAGAATAAACTTGTCTTTCATAAATGCAGCGGTAAATATAAATAAAGCCTATATACAGCTAGCCAAGTGGAGGCTTCCATTCCACAGGCGTCTTGACGGCGGAGCCAGCTTAGTCCTCCTGATGATCCTTGTCAGACATATACTCCAGCACTAAGAGGGGAAAGGGAGCAAGACTGAGTACCACTCACAGTACTCAACAAGTCACACCCACAAATATGCACAATGCACGGGAGACAAAGATAGGCTCAGGGTTCATTTGCATAAAAGCAGTTGCAAACAATGATAGTTCGCAAACAGTAAAAATATTGATTAATTGAGCAATATTAATCCTCCACTGATCAACGTTACACCACGTTAACTAGGCCCAGCCATCCATCCTAACACTATAGCAAATTTTAATGTCAATTTATTATGGTGAGGCTAATCACGGTGAGTCTTGACCAAAATGCCCATGACCGCAGGCGCGGCTATTCGAATAGATTTACCCTGATCAGAGGTGTATAACTATACCCACAAGACACAGCCCCACACACATTCCCATGTGCCGGCGTGTCACCACGACACCCTGCGAGAGGCTGTGACAGGACCGTCCACGTAACCTCTCCCTAACCATCCACACCACGCTGAGGTTGCACTTGCCAACAGGACACCTTATATCGGCCAGGCTACCCCCTTGCGCCACAATGGATTCGGAAGCCGATCAACCCGACCCCGAGCTGACCCAAGTCCATCACGCCCATTCTTACCAATGGTGCCTAGGAGAGGGAGAAGAGACATTACACGCCCAGCTGTTGCCCACACTGGCTTATGAAATGTACGAGTATTTGCCTAAGGGGGTCCCGCGAACCGGTCCTTAACTACCATGGGTGCGACCAACAAAACCATGCACCCACAGCCCACCATTTAGGTCAAATTTTAGTAATTTAACATCAACATATCTAAAGTTCCATTTCCCGACATTGAGTCAGACCATAAATGTAAATTAAAGTATTTAAATTTCCATGTGAGCGAAAGGTTTCTAAGCAGGGCTAAGCATCCTAACAATAGCCTCTAGTCATATTATTACCCAGCTACAAAGGTGTACAGGTGGAATAAAGTCAGAGCAATTAAAATTGCATTTATATTGGTCACCCTTCCCACATGAAATGATGAAATAATGCATGTTTATTAATTTAAAACAAATAATTTGCAATAAATGGGTATGAAATGATCAAGGAAACGGTGTGACTTGCCTTGCTCCGGCTCGGCAAATTCGGCAACGACTTCGTAGTAAATTAGAGGATCGACGGCGCCAGTTTCTATAGCAAACAACACACAAATAATTAAAAAAGTACATGTAGACACTAAAACAGGGGCTAAAAGTATTTTTCATGGATTCTTGGCATTTTTCTGGATTTAATGAAATTTGAATGGGATTAATTGGAGCTCGTATGAATTTGTTATGAATTTTAGAAGTTTTACTGTGATTTCACTATACAAATTAATTATTAATCGATTTATTGCGCAATTAAAAGGGATTATTGCGCCAGTGAACCATGGGGAACCGGCGCCGACAAGCGGGGCCCATGGGTCAGTGGCGTGGGAGGACGGCGCACGGTGGACTTGGCCCACGCACGTGGGCGCGGCACGGTCGCACGCAAATGGCCACGATCTGCTGGGCAGATCGAACGGCTGAGGTTGAACGGGACTTTGCCCCTGCCGGTGCGGCCACACCGTGGTGGGGTGAGCGGCCCAATGGTCGCTGCCGGCGACCATCCGACCTCTTGGAGAGTGGTGGTGAGCAGCGGAGGAGGTGAGGAATGCGACTGAGTACTCACCGAGGTGTGGCGACCGACGGAGAACGGTGGACGACAGCGATGAGAGGGGTTTGGCGGCGGCGAGGTTCGAGTAGCCAATGGCGATGGCATTCTGGTGGCGTGAAGCAATGACGGAGGTGTGGACGGGGTTTAGGAGAACTTGGTGGAGGTGTAGAACGTGTTAGGAGAGAAAAAGACCAAGTGGGTCAACGGAAATCCGTGGCCGACTGCTGGCGGAGAGGCTTACTGAAAGGGGCGATGGAGAGTATGGAGTTCTAGCGGGAATCCGAGGCGGCCGGCGGCGGAACAAGATGCAGCGGGTTGCGACAAAGCTAGCGAGCGTGAACGCGGTAGTCAGCAACGGCCGTAGCGATGGTGACGTGCGACTGGAGTTGGTGGAGCGCGGTGGTGGTTCGGGAACTCAGCGTGGAGGGGGTTAGGGTACTCGGCAGATGGGGCAACTGAGGGGAAAGTGAGAGCGGACCACTGGGAGGGTTTATATGTACTCGGCTGCGGGAGTTCGTGGCTGAGTTGGCCGAATTTCACGAGAATGTGGGGTGGCATCGATGGCGGGATCGGCAAAATTCGCCCTTGGGCGTGCGTGAAGAAGGCGGAGAAGTGGAGGAGTGGCATGGGGACGCGGTCTGCGGCATTTGAATCAATGGCCAAGGTGCGAGGGGGCGGCAACGGGTGCGGATCGGATGGCCGAGGCGGCTCACTCTTCCCCGGCTGATTCGGCCAGAGGTTGTGGACGAAGATGACATGTGGGGCCTTGGTCCCACATGTCAGCGGGAGCGGTGAGGCGAACGGCGCGGGCGAGTGGACGCTGGCAGTGGGGTCTGGTTGTTAGCGGCTCGGGGGAGGGGGAAAGAGGAGGCGCGGAGGCTGGCCCACGGGCAGGGCCCATGGGGAGGGGGCGTGCGCACGGGTTGTGGCAGGCCGAGACACAGTACTGGGCCGGCGGCCCGGTGGGAAGAAACGAAAAAAAGGGGAAGGGAAAGAAAAGAAAAGAAAATGGGATTTCCAGAAGGATTTTAATTCTGATAAGGTGTTTTGAATTATTAAAATTACTTCTAGTGTAGTAAAAATTCCCATAAAAATTCTGTTAGTGTATTTTGGCAAGAGGAATATAAGAAAAATACTCCCAGCCATGATAATTTATTATTTTGTATTTCATTTATTTAATTAATTCTCTTGGCCTTTTAAAATAATTTCTTTTAGGCTTTTTCTTTAATATATTTTGTGTGGCTCTATTTAAGGGGAAACTCAGGGTGTGAGAAACCTACTCCCCTTAAACGGAATCTTGTCCTCGAGATTTGGACGTGTTGGTGAAGAGGTGTGGATGGGCGAACTTCAGTTCATCCTCTCGCTCCCATGTGGCTTCTTCCTCGGAATGGTGACTCCACTGTACCTTGCAGAACCTGATCACTCGGCTTTGGGTGTTCCTTTCACTGATCTCCAAGACTCGAATCGGCCTTTCTACATAGGTGAGGTCTTCCTGGATCTCAATCTGCTCCGAATTGGCCTGTTCTGCTTGTACCCTCAGGCATTTCTTCAGTTGTGACACGTGGAACATGTCGTGTATACCTGCCGTTGAAGCTGGGAGGTCCAACTGGTATGCAACTTCACCTTTACGAGCTAGCACTTGGTAGGGTCTCACGAAGCGCGGGGCTAACTTCCCTTTGGTTTGGAACCTGTGTACCCCATAGAGTGGTGTGACACGAAGGTACACATAGTCTTCTTCCACGAAACTCAGATCTCTGCGACGGTTGTCGGTGTAACTCTTCTGTCTTTACTGAGCTGTTTTTAATCGTTCCCGGATAATGGCCACTTTCTCTTTTGCCTCTTTGAGTGCATTGGTCCCAAATACATTCACCTGTCTGATCCCAGAAGAGGGGTGTACGGCACTTCCTGCCATACAGAGCTTCGAATGGGGCCATCTGCAGATTGGCTTGGTAGCTGTTGTTATATGAGAACTCCGCATAGGGTAGACTGTTATCCCAAGTCCCACCGAAATCTAACGCACAAGCCCTTAGCATGTCCTCCAATATCTGGTTGACTCATTCAGTCTGTTTGGGGATGGTAGGCTGTGCTAAAATTTAGTCGGGTTCCTAGTTATGGTTGCAGCTTCTGCTAGAACTTGGAAGTGAACTGGCTACCGTGGTCAGATACAATCCTCTTGGGTACTCCGTGTAAATACATTATGTGGGCCATGTAGAGTTCTGCCAGCCTTTTGCCCGAGTACGTTGTATGCACCTGTCGGAGGATTAAACCTCGACGGCGGGAAGTCAGGAGACCCTCCTTTTGAGATTCGGCCAGGGGAGTAGTTCTCAGGTGAAGCCGGCTTCGGATGGAAGAAGATGAATCAGCGCTCGGGACAGAAGCAGAGGGGCCCGAGCTGGAGACAGAAAGGTCCGGACCGTCCGATCTGTCGTGACCACGCGGGAGATAGATCGACAAACCGGAAGGCGAAGAACCACGGCGCACGGAAGAGACGGGGGGATTTATACAGGTTCGGGCCGCCGGAGCGTAATACCCTACTCCTGTGTTTTGGACTAAGAGAGAGAGAGAGATGAATGTGGATCGGAGTTTACAAGGAGGACCCCGGGAGCTCGGAAAGCTCACCGGGAACCCGAAGGTGGCGTCGGTCGTTCTATCAGCGACCGGACTCGAGGAAGGAGAAGGAGATCTCTGTTGTCTAAGGCTGGGGCTTGAGCTGCCTGCCTTCGTCTACGGCATGGATCCTCCTTTATAGGCGAGGGGAGTCCACAGTGCCGGTACGCGGAAGGAGATATTTTCCGGTGAGGTCTCCTGTGCGCCCCTCCGCCTGCGACACCCACGCCGGAGTTGGAGGAGCGTCCCGTCGCCCCTGTCTGCCTGGAACGCCCACGCCGGAGTTGGAGGAATGTCCCGTCGCTCACCTCCCCGCCAGCCGTGCCCACGCCGGAGCAGGTATGCAGCGGGCGGTAGAGTAGTGAGGATGTGATGGAGCCGGGGAGACGTGATGGTGCACGCCTCCAAGTCAAAAAGGCCCTGACTGTGAACAGCAATTGCACAGTGAAAGGAGCCTTCGTAGTCAAAAAGATTCTGACTGCATAGGAGCAGGCGACAGGCATGTCTCGTCGCCTCATTCGTTAATGTGGGTAATTGGAGAGTTGGTCCGCTAGAGTTCTTCAGGTAGATCGGACCGGCAAGCCGAGGCGATCGGCTCTCGGGGCCGCACTCCGGGCCGAGGCGATCGGGGGCAGTCGGCACCGGGGGAGTCGGCATCGGCTCCGGGGCCATTGACGGTCGGCTCCGGGGCAGTCGGCAGTCGGCCCCGTGGCCGGGCATCGGCCCCCCGGTGCAGTCGGCACCCGGGAGCAGTCCAGTCGGGAATCGGCACCCGGGTCCGGGGCGACCGGTGCCCGGGACTGGGGGATGCTCGTCCGGGCCCGGCCAGTGCCCGGGCCCCTGTATACTTGGCGGGAGAGCGGCCGTAGCCGGTCTCCTCTTGCGCAAAATGTGGATTCCGGAGTATTTTCCGTGGCCGAAGACCCTCGCGTCCCCGGGGACAGGGGGACCCCCAGTCCCATTTCGCCGACAGTGGCCCCTGGCCCTGTTGCTCGGTCGGGATCAGCCCCGGGCAGGAACAGGGCCACGTCTTGAAGAGAAGAGGGGACGCGGGGCGCACCTGGTTCGCTGTGAACTGGTGAAGCTTGATGACTTGTTGCGTAGTCGTGGTGGTTCGCGAGAAGGCGCGGGAAGTCGTGGCCGAGATCGCTGCCCCCGAGGCAGGGTTCCTCGACCGCGGCGAGCACCTTGTGGCCCCGATGGCCGATGAAGGCGGCAGTTTTCTACTCACTCTGCAAGCGGCTGTCTTCTAGGCCTAGGGGCTCTCCATGCCCCCGAGCGCGGCCGACCCGGGGAGCGCAGCGAGGCCACGGGAAAGGGCTGGTTTGACAGGAGACGACATTGGGTGGCAGATTGCCACGTTCACCCGCGCCGTCGCCGAGCGTAGTGGTGAGCATGGGGGTCGTGGCGGCCACGCCGGAGCGGGCTGTAGCGAAACCTGCTGATGTCCTCACTGCTGAGGAAGATCGGGATGCCGGGGTAATGTGGCCCGGGAATGCGCCCCGGGACCGACGTGCGGGCGGTCGCCGCGTGGCGTCCGGGGAGGACGTGCCTGGGCCCGGGTACTTGGCGGGAAACGGCAGGGCCCCTATTTTGCTGAAGTAAATGGCGATGCGGCAGCTCACCGCCCGTAGGGTTATTACCGAGGTATCTGCGGCGACCTGCCGGCTGGAGATCGAGGCAGCGGAGTGGCGCGTCGTCCGATTGGAGGTCGCCCTCAGATCCGCAGCCGTGGAGGTCTCCCGTGCCTGGTTCGAGATGAAGGCGTGGGGGAGGGGAACACTCTCCCGGAAGGACACCGTCTAGGCCGGTGAGGCCGGCTCGCGACCCGGGAGTATGAGACCGCCGCACGCGAGGAAATCTCGGCGATCCCGGACGTTGCTTATGTCCGCTGCTGTTGGTTTCTTGTCGCCCCGGGCCCGGGAACGCGGCGTAGCAGGCGCTGCCCGACGCCGGGCGCCAGCTACCGTGGACGGCCGTAGTGCCTAAGTCCGTCTCCGGGCCCGGGCATGGCCGGAGATCGCTGCAGCAGAGAGGCGCGTCGTCCGATCGCCTCTCGCGCCCGGTCCGAGATGGAGGCGCGGGAGGCGGAAATACTATCCCGGGAGGAGCTCGCCCGGGTCAAAGCGGCCGGGCTCGCTTCTCGGGGGTGTGAGGTCGCCGCGCGCGAGGAAACCGTGGCGGTTCGCGAGGAGGCGCGGGAAGCCGTGGCCGAGATCGCTACCCCGGAGACAGGGTTCCTCGACCGCGGCGAGCGTCTTGTGGAGTCGATGCCTGATGAAGAGTCTTCTTGTCGCTGCGCGGGGTCCAGTCCGAAGAAGGCCAGGGACCCCTCCCCGCGCGACGGTATCTCCGGGCACGAGCATGTGGTGGAGCCGATGACCGACGGAGAGGCCGGGGACGACGCCGGTTTCCTTCTGACACTTTGCGCGGCCGCCTTCGGGGCCCGGGGGCCTTCCATGCCCCCGAGCGCTCCCCTTCTGACGTCGCCCTGGGTCCGGTCCTAAGTACACCGGTGACCCTCCCCCGTACGTCGACCTCCTCGGGCGTCGCTAGTGCTTGCGCTCCGATTTTGCCTGTCCTGTACAAAGAGAGATGTTTGCGTATGTATATGATTATGTTTATATTTTCGTACCTTGGTCTATTGTGTTTTTTGGAGGTCGCTTGTACTGGAGATGGAGCTCGGACTCGCTTCCCTCGCGAGCCCGAGTCCGGCATGTGCTCAGGACCCGGGGCCCCGGCCATCATGCGGAGGATAAGTGTCCGGGACCCTGGGGTCCCGGACTGGAATATTTTTTTTGATATAAGCCGGGTTCCGGGGGCCCGGGCTTTGAATATGGGATGTGAGACGACCCTCCGGACGCATTCTCGCCGGGGCGGTGCTATCCGGGCTATCGCGCCGTACTTCGGGTGTCACGTTCCTAGGCCTGCACTCGCCTTGGCGAGGCCGCCCTGGTTCGGCACCTCGGTGTCCGGCCCGGGGCATGGATACGGGAATCCGTGCCTCGGCTCAAATATGTGCGCGGGGCGCAGGGCCCCGGACTGAGGTGCAGCGCTTCGCCGAAGAAATATACCGACCCCTATTACATGCTCTCTGGTCCTGGCTTGTCAGGGGCCGTGCTCGGGCTCAGCTCCCTTGGGAGCGAGCTCATGACACCGGGAGGAGATCTTCAACTGGGAGCAGCCGATCAACTGGGAGGTGCCGATCTCTCGGGAGCAGTCGGTCAACCGGGAGCAGCCGATCAACCGGGAACTAATCAACCGGGAGCGGCCGCTCAACCAGGAGCGAACGAACTCGAGAGACCGGGAAAAGACCATCAACCGGGAGCGGCGGATTAACCGGGAGCAGTCGATCAACCGGGAGGTGCCGATCTATCGGGAGCCGTCGGTCAACCGGGAGCAGCCGATCAACCGAGAACTAATCAACCGGGAGCGGCCGCTCAACCAGGAGCGAGCGGACTCGAGAGACCGGGAAAAGGACCATCAACTGGGAGCGGCGGATTAACCCGGGAATTTTGTCCACCGGGGGCAGCCTACTCGGACTTGCGCTCCACAGGGCGGCGCGGCCCGGATTACCACCCCCAGTATGTTTCCGGAGGCCCCGGACTGAGTCGGGACGACCCGCCCGGACTTGCCATCGCGTCCGATGAAGTCCGGGCAGTCGTACCCTAAGTATGTCCGGGGTCGGGTTCTTCAGAGTCGGGCCCGGGAGGTTAGTCCCGGGACATATGTTTGCCAGGCGAGGGGCGCTCTACGACGAGCGCCACGCTCGCTGTCTGGATATTGCGAAGGACGACATGGCTTCGCGAGCACGATCCCGCGGCTGGGAGCGTTGATCACCCCCGGAGCGCCGAGCATCTGGTCGATCCGCCGTGACCTGCCTTAGCGGCCAGGTCCCCGGGAGCTAGATACTTCGGGGCCGCGGGCGACCGAGCGCGAGTCCCGCGGAAATGGCTAAACCTGTAGGCTTGACCCTTCCTGTCTTCCGGGCACCGGGGGTGCGGAGCGGGGCGCCGCGAAGTCGCGGGAGCGGACTTGACCGAGCACGGGGTGGCCAGGCAGCGGAGCACCCACTGCCACGGCAGTTGCCGGGGAGGAGCCGACCAGGCCTGCGGAGCAGCGGAGCACCTGGCACCTTGGCTGTTGCCGGGGAGGAGCCGGTCAGGCCGGGCTCCACAGGCCGCGTCGAGGTTCGGAAGGCCTGCTTAATCCTGCCGAGAATTGGTCTAATTTGCATATGACGAACTGTGAAAGCATTCGGCTCGTCCCCTTGTTTGTCCCGTGCTACGAACGGTGGCGTTGATCACTTCCCGGAGGTGTCCTCGCGGTCGCGACCGTGCGGAGGGAAAGATTGCGCATAAGCATTTCATCCTGTACCTCCGAAAAGAACCGATCCCAAGGCTAGCCAGCGGGGGCGCTGGAGCCACTGAGACTCGGGGCACCACACAGAGGGGCTCCACCACTGTCTCACGAGCTCGACAACGCCCAAGGGTTAGCCCGGGATCTGGTAACTTGTCGGTAGAGAACTGATGATAATGCGCGAACCTTGACCGTCGCACGAGCGCGGCCCGAATACGCCCCCAAAGTGTGAGACAGCCACGGGCGCAACACACGGAAAAAGACGAAAGGGGACGACTCCGAGAAAGATATTAAAAAATGCTGATTATATGAAAACGTATATATGAGGGGGCCCCGGTCAGTGTCGAGATTTTGAGAAATCCGGCGCTGGCCTGGGCACACCAGAGCTTATAGGATGTATATACAGGCAGATTCATGAAGATGCTTGATGTGCCTAGAAATGGAGCTCGGACTCGCTTCCCTTGCGAGCCCGAGTTCGGCATGTGCTCAGGACCCGGGGGCCCCGGCTAGCGCTAAGGATATACGTCCGGGACCCAGGGGCCCCGGACTATGATACGGTTTGATACAAGCCGGGTTCCGGAGGCCCGGGCTTGAATATGGGGTGTGAGACGACCTTCCGGAAGCATTCTCGCCGGGGCGGTGCTATCCGGGCTATCGTGCCCTATTCCGGGTGTCGCGTTCCTAGGCTCGCACTCGCCTTGGCGAGGGCTGCCCTGGTTCGGCACCTCAGTGTCGGGCCCGGGGCACGGATTCGGGAATCCGTGCCTCGGCTCAATATGTGTTCGGGACCTAGGGGCCCCGGACTGAAATATGGCTTGTTATATATGATCGATACGTGCCCGGGCACAGGGGCCCGGGTATGGATATGGACCATGTCGGGACAACTTCCCCGGACCCGCCCTTGCCGAGACAATGCTGTCCGGGTACTTGCGCCCTGTCGAAGCTATTCTGGATCGGGAGCGGGATTCGGACCGTCCGCCTAAGGGTCGGACGGTCCGAGTCACTACAACCGGACCGTCCGTCGACGGTTCGGACCGTCCGAACCGCTTCGAGCGCACTTGGCCCGCTACTGGTTCTGCCGGGACTCGGGCTCAGCTCCCTTGGACTCAGGTCCCTTGAGAGGGAGTGAGCTCTCCGTGATCGGACCGGGGGGAGATATGCGCCCGGGAGGCAAGGGCCGCGATCGGGGAGATTTATGCGCGCCCGGGAGCCACACTCCGACAGGGGCGAGATACGCGCCCGGGAGCCAAGGGCTCGGTCCGGGGCTATTTATGAGACCGGGAGCCAGGGGTTCCTACCGCACGGGCTCAGGTCCCTTGAGAGGGAGCGAGCTCGGGCCCGCTACTACTCCTGCCGAGACTTCTTGACGCGCTCGGCCAACTTGTGGACGGCGCGACACTCCACGAGGTCGTGCGAATCCGTCTCGTGGACGGAGCACCACCTCCGGGCTTCGACCGGCTCGAGGCGCTCGGCCAAACGCTGGACGGCACGACATTCCATGATGTCGTGCCGGTCCGTGTCGTGGAAGGCGCACCACCCGCGGGCTGCGGTCGGCTTGAGGCGCTCGGCCATGCCCTGGACGGCGCGGCACTCGGTGATGTCGTGCCGGTCCGTGTTGTGGTAGGCGCACCATCCCCGAACTAAGGCCGGCTCGGTACGCTCGTGTGAGCATTGGACGGCGCGGCACTTCACGATGTCGTGCCAATCCGTCTGGTGGAGGGGGCACCACTTCTGGGTTGTCGCCGGCGGTGGCGGCGCGCATGCGGCCTTTCGCCGCTTGCCGCGACCATCGCCTCCGCGGGCATCATAGCTCCGGGGGCTGCCCGCAGCCGCCAAGGCGTAGCTCTCGGCTGCCGCCTTGGCCTTCTGGTGCTTCCTCCTGTTCCGCCGTAGCGCGGAACATGAGAGCCTGCCGTCCTCTCCAGGGCCCCTGTCGGGGGCCACGTTGCCCGGCGGGGAGTAGCCGCCGGACCCCTCGCCGTAGTCTCGACGATGATGGTGGCCTCCTGTCATGGAGCGCGTCGGTGTTGGAGGCGCCGGCGTAACACCTAAAAAGGAAACTGCCCCTACCTGGCGCACCAGTTGTCGGAGGATTAAACCTCGACGGCGGGAAGTCGGGAGACCCCCCTTTTGAGATTCGACCAGGGGAGTAGTTCTCAGGCGAAGCCGGCTTCGGATGGAAGAAGATGAATCAGCGCTCGGGACAGAAGCAGAGGGGCCCGAGCTGGAGACAGAAAGGTCCGGACCGTCCGATCTGTCGTGACCACGCGGGAGATAGATCGACAAACCGGAAGGCGAAGAACCACGGCGCACGGAAGAGACGGGGGGATTTATACAGGTTCGGGCCGCCAGAGCGTAATACCCTACTCCTGTGTTTTGGACTAAGAGAGAGAGAGAGATGAATGTGGATCGGAGTTTACAAGGAGGACCCCGGGAGCTCGGAAAGCTCACCAGGAACCCGAAGGTGGCGTCGGTCGTTCTATCAGCGACCGGACTCGAGGAAGGAGAAGGAGATCTCTGTTGTCTAAGGCTGGGGCTTGAGCTGCCTGCCTTCGTCTACGGCATGGATCCTCCTTTATAGGCGAGGGGAGTCCACAGTGCCGGTATGCGGAAGGAGATATTTTCCGGTGAGGTCTCTTGTGCACCCCTCCGCCTGCGACACCCACGCCGGAGTTGGAGGAGCGTCCCGTCGCCCCTGTCTGCCTGCAACGCCCACGCCGGAGTTGGAGGAATGTCCCGTCGCTCACCTCCCCGCCAGCCGTGCCCACGCCGGAGCAGGTATGCAGCGGGCGGTAGAGTCGTGAGGATGTGATGGAGCCGGGGAGACGTGATGGCGCACGTCTCCAAGTCAAAAAGGCCCTGACTGTGAACAGCAATTGCACAGTGAAAGGAGCCTCCGTAGTCAAAAAGATTCTGACTGCATAGGAGCGGGCGACAGGCGTGTCTCGTCGCCTCATTCGTTAATGTGGGTAATTGGAGAGTTGGTCCGCTAGAGTTCTTCGGGTAGATCGGACCGGCAAGCCGAGGCGATCGGCTCTCGGGGCCGCACTCGGGGCCGAGGCGATCAGGGGCAGTCGGCACCGGGGGAGTCGGCATCGGCTCCGGGGCCATCGACGGTCGTCTCCGGGGCAGTCGGCAGTCGGCCCCGTGGCCGGGCATCGGCCCCCCGGTGCAGTCGGCACCCTGGAGCAGTCCAGTCGGGAATCGGCACCTGGGTCCGGGGCGACCGGCGCCCGGGACTGGGGGATGCTCGTCCGGGCCCGGCCAGTGCCCGGGCCCCTGTATACTTGGCGGGAGAGCGGCCGTAGCCGGTCTCCTCTTGCGCAAAATGTGGATTCCGGAGTATTTTCCGTGGCCGAAGACCCTCGCGTCCCCGGGGACAGGGGGACCCCAGTCCCATTTCGCCGACAGCACCGGAATGAAATGGGCAACTTTGGTGAGCCGATCCACTATCACCCAGATTGAGTCGTATCCCGAGGATGTGCGGGGCAACCCGGTGATGAAGTCCATTTCGATCTCTTTCCACTTCCACTCTGGGACTCTAAGCAGTTGTAAGAGTCCTGCTGGCCTTTGGTGTTCTGCTTTGACTCGCTGACACACATCACAAAGTGCCACAAATTCCGCGATTTCTCTTCTCATGCTAGCCCACCAAAACATTGTCTTGAGGCCTTGGTACATTTTAGTGCTTCCGGGATGAATGGAGTACTGCGTCTCATGAGCTTCCCGGAAGATTAAGTCCTTGAGTTCCTTGTTTTCTGGGACGCACAATCGTTCTCCCATCCAGACTGTCCCGTTTTCATCTTCCGTGAATCCTTGGCCTTTTCCAACTCTCATGTTCTTCTTGAGTTCTTTAATCTCTGGATCATTCACTTGTGCCTCACGAACTTGATCGAAGAGTGTGGGTTGGGCCTCTAGGGCTGCCACAAATCAGGGGTCAACGATGCTTAGATTCAGACGTTCGAACTCCTGCTGCACTTCCTTGCACAACGTCTTTGCTAGAGCGGTGCTGCAGTAACTTTTCCTGCTAAGAGCGTCTGCCATGGCGTTGGCTTTTCCCATGTGGTAGTGTATTCCCACAACATAATCTTTAATCAACTCCAACCGCCTTCTTTGACGGAGGTTCAGGTCAGACTGGGTAAATATGTATTTCAGACTCTTGTGGTCCATATAGATCTCACTGTGGTTACCGATGAGGTAATGCCACCAAATCTTCAAAGCATGAACCACTGCAGCCAATTCCAGATCGTGTGCTGGGTAGTTGCCCTCATGGGGGCACAACTGGCGTGACGCATAGGCTACCACTCTGCCTTCTTGCATCAGCACGCATCCTAGCCCTTGGCGAGATGCATCGCAATATACCTGGAAACCTTTCTTGGGATCTGACAAGATTGGGATTGGTGCCGAGACTAACTTCCTTTTGAGTTCCTCAAAGCCACGGTTGCACTCGGCTGTCCAAACAAACTTTACGTCTTTCTTCAACAACTGAGTCATGGGTCTTGCAATCTTTGAGAAGTTTTCGATGAACCGGTGGTAATAACCCGCAAGCTCGAGAAAACTCCACACTTGTGTCACTGTCCAGGGCGGTTTCTAATTGGTAATGGACTCCACATTCATTGGATCCACAGCAACTCCCTGGGCAGTGACATGCCCGAGGAACTGTACTTCTTTCAGCCAGAGGTCACACTTGCTAAACTTGGCATACAACTGGTGCTCTCTCAGCTTCTCCAGAACCAACCGGAGGTGTTGCTCATGTTCTTCTGCTAATTTCGAGTAGATAAGGATGTCGTCGATGAAAACCACTACGAACTTGTCCAGAAACTCCATGAACACCTTGTTCATCAGATTCATGAAGAAGACCGGTGCGTTTGTCAGTCCGAAGGATATAACGGTGCACTCGTACAGCCCATACTGAGTGGTGAAAGCTGTCTTCAGGACATCCTCTTCTTGGATCCTCAGCTAATGATAGCCTGATCGCAGGTCTGTCTTGGAGAAGACGGTGGCACCCTCCAATTGATCGAAGAGATCGTCAATACTTAACAAGGGATACTTGTTCTTGATTGTGACGTCGTTTAATGTGCAATAATCCACACACATCCGCTTCGTTTTGTCTTTCTTCTCCACGAAGATGACCGGTGCACCCCAAGGCGACGTGCTTGGTTGGATGTAACCCTTCAGTAGCAAGTCATCGACTTGCTTCTTGACTTCTGCCATCTCGTTTGGTGCCATTCTGTACGGCCTCTTGTAAATAGGCATTGTTCCTGGTGCCAAATCAATTCTGAACTCGATTTCCCTTTTTGGTGGCATCCCCAGTAGATCTTCTGGGAACACGTCCGGGTACTCCCTCACTATCGAGATTTCCTCTATTTTCAGATCTGGCATCTTCCCACTTTCCGACTGTTGCTCAGCTGTGACCATATTTAAGCTTGCTTCCTACTTTTGTGGCATCGGCGACTTGAAGGTAACTGCCTTTCCTTCCGGATTGGTTAATGTAATGGTGCGGTTGGCGCAGTTGATCACTCCTTTTTGCTGAGTCAACCAATCCATCCCTAGGATGACATCTAGGTCCTTGGATTCTAGGAGGATGAGATTGGCTAGAAAGGGTGATCCTTGGATTTCTAGGCTCATTGAAGGGCTATAGTGAGTTGTGGTCATGTGGTTCCCTGGTGTATGAACCTGCATGGGGATTTTAAGTTCCACCACTTTTATCCCATGTATCCCCACAAATTTCTTGGATATGAATGAATGCGTTGCACCAGAATCAAAAAGTACTGTTGCAGGTATTGAGTTTACGAGAAACGTACCCAGTACCACTTCCAGTGCAGCCTATGCCTCTTCTGCGGAGACGTGGTTAACACGCCCCTTTATCACCCGCTGGTTAGCATTGGGGTTCTGGGGAGATACAGGCCTAGGTCCCATTCGCTTCGGTTTCGGGCACTTGTCGGCGAAGTGACCTGGCTCGTTGCAGTTGAAGCAGATTGTCACACCCTGAATTTCCCCCTTAGAAAGAGCCACACAAAATATATAAAATAAATAGCCCCAAGAAAATATTTTAAAAGGCCAAGTGAATTAATTAAATGAGACAAATGCAAAATAATAAATTATCAAGGCTGAGAATATTTTTCCTATATTCTCCTTGCCAAAATACACTAATAGGAATTTTACTAGAATTTTTAGAGCACTGGAAGCAATTTTAATAAATCAAAACGAATTATCGGAATTAAAAACCTCTGGGAAAATCCTTTTCTCTTTTCCCTTTTTCCTTTTCTCTGTTTTTCTCTTTTTCTTTCCCGTTGGGCTGTGGCCCAGCGCTGTTCCTCAGCCTGCCGCGGCCCCCCCGCGCGCACACGCCCCCATGGGCCCTACCTGTCGGCCGCTCTCCCCCGCACCGCTCCCCTCACCCCTCTCGCTGGCATGTGGGCCTAGGGCCCCACATGTCAACTTCGTCCTCAACCTCTGGCCGAATAGGCCAGAGGGGATCAAGCCACCCGGCTCGTCGGATTCCGCCCGTTCCTACTCCCCCATGTCTCGGCTCCGAGTTCAAACCGCGCGGATTGAGTCCCCGCCCGTTTCCCCCACCTGCTCCGCCCCTCTTGCCCACGACCGTGGTTGAATCGCGCCCACTAGCCGCCGTGGCCCCCGTCCTCAATCCAGTGAAATTTAGCCAACTCGGCCACGAACTCCCGTAGCCGAGTACATATAGACCTTCCCCGTGTTCCGTCCTCACTTTCCCCTCTGTTGCCCACACCTGCCGAGTACCCAAACCCCCTCCGTGTCGAGCTCCTGAATCACCGCCGTGCTCTGCTGACTCCAGCCGCACGTCACTGTCGCTATAGCCGTCGCCGACTACCGCGCTCGTGCTCGCTAGCTTCGCCGCGCCCCGCTGCGTCCTGATTTGCAGTCGGCCACCTCGGATTCCCGCCGGAACTCCATCCTCTCTGTCGCCCCTTTCGATAAGCCTCTCCGCCGGCAGTCGGCCACGGATTCCTGTTAACCCACTCGGTCTTTTTCCCTCCTAACACGTTCTACACCTTTGCCAGGTTCTCTCGCACCTCGTTTGCGCCTCCGTCGCCGCTTTGAGCTGCCAGAACCCCGTCGGCGTCGACATCCCGAATCTTCACCGCCTCCAATCCTCTCTGTTTGTCGCCATTCACCATTCTCCAGTCGCCGTGGGTCCTCAATGACCACTCCATGGTCTCCTTCATCACCTGCGCTGCTCACCACCGCCCTCCGGGAGGCCGGATGGTCGCAGGCAGCGACCATTAGGCCGCTCACCATGCTGCGGCGCGCCCACGCCGGCGGGGGCGAGCCCCGTTCTTCTAGCGCCATCCAATCTACCTCGGTAGATCGGGGCCGTTCCCGCGTGCCCGTGCTGTGCCCACGTGCGTGGACCCGGTCTATGTGCGCCGCGCTCTCGTGCCACTGACCCGTGTGTCCCGCCTATCGGCGCCAGTCCCCCGTGGTCCGCTGGCGCAAGAAACCTTTCTAATTGTGCAATAAATCGTTTAATAATTAGTTTTGTATAGCAAAATCATAGTAAAACTTCAAAAATTCATAACTAATTCATACGAGCTCCGATTAATTCCATTCAAATTTCATTAAATCCAAAAAAATGCCAAGAATCCATTGAAAATACTTTTAGCCTCTGTTTCAATGTCCACATGTACTGTTTTTAATTGTTTGTGCTTTGTTTGCTATAGAATCCGACGCAGTCGACCCTGCAGTTTACTTCGAAGTTGTTGCCGAGTTCACCGAGCCGGAGCAAGGCAAGTCGCATAGTTTCCTCAATCATTTCGTACCCAATTATTGCAAACTATTTCTTTTAAATCCATAAATATGCATTATTTCATTATTTCATGTGGGAATGGTGACCTATATAAACGCAATTTTAATTGCTCTGACTTTATTCCACCAGTATACCTTTGTAGCTGGGTAATAACATGACTAGGGGATATGTTTAGGATGCTTAGCCCCGCTTAGAAATCTTTAGCTCACATGGGGATTTAAATGTTTTAATCTACATTTATTGTTCGACTCTATGTCGCGAAATGGAACTTTGGATACGTTGATATTAAACTACTAAAATTTGACCTAAATGGTGGGCTGTGGGTGCATGGTTCTGCTGGTCGCACCCATGGCAGTTAAGGACCGGTTTGCGGGAACCCCTTGGGCAATTAATCGTACATTCCACAAGCGAACGTGGGCAACGGCTGGGGTTGTAGCGTTTCTTCTCTCTCTCCTAGGCACCGTTGGTGAGAATGGGTGTGATGGAGTTGGGTCGGCTCAGGGTCAGGTTGATCGGCTTCTGGATCCATTGTAGTGCAAGGGGTCTGGGGTGTCCAATTGGCAGGTGCAACCTCAGCGTGGTGTGGATGGTTGGGGAGAGGTTGCGTGAACGGTCCTGTCATAGCCTCTCATGGGGTGTCATGGTGATACGCCGGCACATGGGGACGTGTGTGAGGCTGTGTCTTGTGGGTATAGGTGTACACCTCTGATCAGAGTAAATCTATTCGAATAGTCATGCCCACGGTCATGGGCATCTTGGTCAAGACTCACCGTGATTAGTCTCACTTTAATAAATTGACTTAAAACTTGCTATAGTGATAGGATGGAAGGCCGGGCCTGGTTAACGCGTGGTGTAACGTTGATATGTGGAGGATTAATATTGTTTAAGTAATCAACCTTTTGCTGTTTGTGAAGTACTATTGTTTGCAATGGCTTTTTTTGCAACTAAACCTCTAGCCTATCTTTGTCTCCTGTGCATTGTGCATATTTGCGGTAGTGACTTGTTAAGTACTGTGGACGGTACTCAGTCTTGCTCCCTTTCCCCTCTCAGTGGTGGAGTACCTGTCTGACGAGGATCAGCAAGAGGACTAGGCTGGCTTCGCCATCAAGACGCCTGTGGAATGGAAGCCTCCGCTTGGCTAGCTGTAAATAGGCTTCATTTATCTTTACCGGTGCATTTATGTAAGATAATTTTATCCTGTTTGTAAGACGCACTCTGTATGGCAACTTGGTATTGTGTACCCTGGCTTTCCGGGACAAGGATTTAATACATAGAAATGTTTAGAATTCTAGTTACGAATTTCTGGGCGTTACAAAGTTGGTATCAGAGTCGAACTTGACCGTAGGACCAACCAAATGGAAACCCTAAGAGCTCTCTGAAATTTTCATTTGCATATTCTTTTTGCACTTGGAGTTATTTCGGGGAAAATTGGGAATTTGTTCTTGGATTGGGATAAAATCTTAAACTTTATTTGGCTGAAATTTTCGAGTCAGGTCATAGCTAGGGTAGAATTTTTATTCGAGGGTTGTGGAATAGGTGTGCAAATTTTGGGGAAAACATGGGTTATTGGGGTTTTGTACGATTTTAAGCATACTTAAAATATTTTGACCTGTTTTGCCATTATTATTTAAAATTAATTTGCTACTGTATGGTTCTATTATACTATTTCATCGGGTTCTCAATAAAGTTTATATGTAAAATTATTTCATGCATAAAATTATTGTTTATTTCTAAATTATTTATTGTTCACTCTATTTGGATCTGAGCATACATTGATTCCCCCTCCTTGCCTTCTATAGATGGATAGTCTCCCCAACCAGCGCGGTACAGACATGGGCGGATTTGTGGAGGAACTTTGTATGATGAGTTTTACTTTGGGGTACAGCCACACCCTGGAGTACACCGCCGTGGAGCCCATGGAGGGTGAGCTCCCTCACCGTGTTCGCTTGGAGCTGCTAGGTGAACTATACCTCCTACCAACCATGGAGGTTGAGATCGGTGGGTGTACCTACCATCACGCCTGCCAGGAGACAGCTTTCTGCCTGATCGGAGAGCTACGGTGGAGGCACCACTCTACCCTCCGCACCACCACCTACTGCTACCTCCCCTGCCGGGCCTACCATCAGGTCTATAGCACCTTCCAGCAGGCTGATGAGGAGAACGACACTACCATCATCCACATGAGGCGGGCAATGTGGGCCATGGATTACATGCACATCAACTGAGTGCGTGCGGCTCACGACAGGGAGGATGCCAACAGGATGACCATCATTGGTCTCTAGAACAAGATCGACTGCCTGAAGAAGGAGGTCCCAGAGCTGAAGGGACAGCCGTCGCCCGGTGGGGCCAGGATCCGTCTGACCTCGAGGAAGAGGACCCTTCCTCCGGTGCTTATTCAGTTGGCCCCCAGGAACGGGCCACACACACCGCTAGCTCCTGCACCATCACCGACCCTAGCACCTGCCCTAGCTCCAGCACCTGCGTCATCACCAACCGGTGGCATGATCAGCGCGTCGTCGAGTGGCGGCAGCTCTTAGGGAGGTACCAACATCCATGGGGGCTTCACCTCCACTGACGACAACAGCTCCCTCAGCGGATCCCGCACCGCAGTGAGGCCAGTTCGTCGGCTCACGGTAGTGAGGATTACGTGAGCAGATCCAGGAGCCGCATCGACGACGAGGTGGGTGATGAGCAGGAGCCGCAGTACAACTTGGATGACCGCAGGAGCCGTTCAGAGCACTAGGCGCACCGTCCTTAGCTTTACCGTTTTCTTTTAGTTTGATTCCATAGTTAGTTGTATTGTCAGGATGTTTGCTTCGGGGTAGTTGGTGGTTCATACCATCGGTTGTGGTATGGCTGCCTCAGTTAGGAGTCGAAGTGTTTTTGTAATGTTTCTAAACTATGCACTTCAGTTAATTTAATTCAGTCACTTAATTATCACTTATGTTCCTGAGCCACCTATTTTCCTCCTTTCCTCCCATTTCCATCTCCCCCTCAGATGGTGAACACCAGGAATGGTAACCGCGCTGCTAGCGCGATGAATCAACAGGATGGAGCGCCACAGTACAACGGGGCTCCCCAACACATGCCACCTCCTCTACCTGAGAACCCCACACTCGCCCGGGTTCTGGTCAACCAGAACCAGATGATGGCGATCATGACGCAGCAGAACAATTTGCAGTAGTAGCACCAGCAACCTCACTTGCTGGCCATCGCCCATCAATCTAACCTGCCTGAGTTCTTGAGGGTCAGGCTGCCTACTTTCTCCAGCACCACCAACCCCATGGACGTCAACGACTGGCAGTTGGTGATCGAGAAGAAGCTCAACCTCTTCCAATGCAACGACCAATAAAAGGTCGCGTTCACCACGCACCAGCTCCAGGGTCCTGCCTCAGCTTTGTGGGACAACTTCCTCATGACCCACACTGCCACAACGGAGGTCACTTGGGCTGAATTCTACCACAACTTTCGGAAGTCTCAGATTTCGGCCGGTATTGTGGCACAAAAGAAGAGGGAATTTCAAGATTTGGTGCAGGGAAGCAAGATAGTCACGGAGTACCTCCATGACTTCAACCGCTTGGGGCGCTATGCGCCAGAGGACGTCCGCACTGATGTGGAGAGGCAGGAGAAGTTCCTAAAGGGACTCGATGATGAGCTGACCAGCCAGCTCCTCTCCAGTGACTACCCTAACTTCGAGAAGTTGGTGGACAAGGCGATCCACCAGGAAAATCAGTGCAACAAGATGGATTGCAAGTGGAAGGCGGCCCAATTCCAAGCCCACCAGGGGCCACACTAGAGGCCAAGGGTGATGCTAGGGCATCAGGGTGGACCTTTCACCATGATCGTCCATCAGCAGTGTCCGTTCCAACCAGGGCACTTTGGAGGCAGCAGCAACAACAGCGGGCAGCACAACCGTCACCCCGCTCCGTGCCCACCAATGGCACCAGCACCGCAAGGCCAGCCATGGTAGGACAGTGGGGGCAAGACCCTCATCTGCTTCAACTGCAACGAGTTGGGTAACTTCGCCGACAAGTGCCCGAAACCGAAGCAAATGGGACCTAGGCCCTTAGCTCCCTAGAACCCCAATGCCAACCAGCAGGTGATAAAGGGGCATGTTAACCACGTCTCTGCAGAAGAGGGGCAGGCTGCTCCGAAAGTGGTACTTGGTACGTTTCTCGTGAACTCAATACTTGTAACAGTACTTTTTGATTCTGGTGCAACGCATTCATTCATATCCAAGAAATTTGTGGGGATACATGGGATAAAAGTAGTGGAACTTAAGATCCCCATGCGGGTTCACACCCTAGGGAACGCCATGACCACAGCTCACTATAGTCCTTCAGTGAGCCTGGAAATCCAAGGATCATCCTTTCTAGCCAATCTCGTCCTCCTAGAATCCAAAGACCTAGATGTTATCCTAGGGATGGATTGGTTGAGTTGGCACAAAGGAGTGATCAACTGCGCCGACTGTACTGTTACAGTAACCAGTCTGGAAGAAAAGGCTGTTACCTTCAAGTCACTGGTGCCACAGAAGTAGGAAGCAACCTTAAATCTGGTCGCAGTGGAACAACAGTCGAAAAGTGGGAAGAAGCCAGATTGGAAATAGAGGAAATCCTAGTAGTGAGGGAGTACCCGGTCAAGAACAAGTATCCCTTGCTAAGGATTGACGATCTCTTCGATCAATTGGAGGGTGCTACCGTCTTCTCCAAGATAGACCTACGATCAGGCTATCACCAGCTAAGGATCCAAGAAGAGGATATTTTGAAGATAGCTTTCACCACTCGGTATGGGCTGTATGAGTGCATTGTTATGTCCTTTGGACTGACAAACGCGCCGGCCTTCTTCATGAATCTGATAAACAAGGTGTTCATGGAGTTTCTGGACAAGTTCGTGGTGGTTTTCATCGACGACATCCTTATCTACTCGAAATCAGCAAAAGAACATGAGCAACATCTCCGGTTGGTTCTCGAGAAGCTGAGAGAGCACTAGTTGTATGCCAAGTTTAGCAAGTGCGACTTCTGGCAGAAAGAAGTACCGTACCTTAGGCACGTCATCACCCCCTAGGGAGTTGCTGTGGATCCAACGAATGTGGAGTCCGTTACCAATTGGAAACCGCCCAAGACGATTACACAAGTGCGGAGTTTCCTCTGACTTGCGGGTTATTACCGCCGGTTCATCGAGAACTTCTCAAAGATTGCAAGACCCATGACTCAATTGTTGAAGAAAGACGTAAAGTTTGTTTGGACAGCTGAATGTAATCACTGCTTTGAGGAACTCAAAAGGAAGTTAGTCTCGGCACCAGTCCTGATCTTGCCAGATCCCAAGAAAGATTTCTAGGCATACTACGATGCATCCCACCAAGGGCTAGGATGTGAGCTGATGCAAGAAGGCAGAGTGGTAGCCTATGCGTCACGACAGTTGTGCCCCTATGAGGGCAACTACCTGACACACGACCTGGAATTGGCTGCAGTGGTTCATGCTTTGAAGATTTGGTGGCATTACCTCATCGGTAACCGCAGTGAGATCTACACGGACCACAAGAGTCTGAAATACATATTCACCCAGCCTAACCTGAACCTCCGTCATAGAAGGTGGCTGGAGTTGATTAAGGATTATGGTGTGGGAATACACTACCACCCTGGAAAAGCCAATGTCATGGCAGACACCCTGAGCAGGAAAAGTTACTGCAACACTGCTCCAGTAGAGACGTTGTGCAAGGAAGTGCAGCAGGAGTTCGAACGTCTGAATCTGAGCATCGTTGACCCTAGATTCGTGGCAGCCCTAGAGGCCCATCCCACACTCTTCGATCAGGTTTGCGAGGCACAAGCGAATGATCCAGAGATCAAAGAACTCAAGAAGAACATGAGAGTTGGAAAAGCCCAAGGTTTGACAGAGGATGAAAATGGGATAGTCTGGATGGGAGAACGATTGTGCGTCCTAGAAAACAAGGAACTCAAAGACTTAATACTCCGAAAAGCCCATGAAACTCCATACTCCATTCATCCCGGAAGCACTAAAATGTATCAAGACCTCAAGATCCGGGAAGGCCGGGCCTGGTTAACATGGTGTAATGTTGATCTGTAGAGGATTAATATTGTTCAAGTAGTCAACCTTTTGCTGTTTGCGAACTACTATTGTTTGCAACTGCTTTTTCGTAACTAAACCCCTAGCCTATCTTTGTCTCCCGTGCATTGTGCATATTTGCGGGTGTGACTTGTTGAGTACTGTGGGTGGTACTCAGTCTTGCTCCCTTTCCCCTCTCAGTGGTGGAGTACTTGTCTGACGAGGATCAACAAGAGGACTAGGCTGGCTCTGCCATCAAGACACCTGTGAAATGGAAGCCTCCACTTGGCTAGCTGTAAATAGGCTTTATTTATCTTTACCGCTGCATTTATGCAAGACAATTTTATCCTTTTTGTAAGACGCACTCTGTATGGCAACTTGGTATTGTGTACCCTGGCTTTCCTGGACAGGGATTTAATACACAGAAATGTTCAAAATTCTGGTTACAAATTTCTAGGTGTTAACAGATGAGGGTCTTGCCCCTGCTGTCCTTCCGTGGTTGGCCTTGCGGTGCTGGTGCCATTGGTCGGCGCGAAGCGAGGTAATGGTTGTGCTGCGCGCTGTTGTTGCTACAGCCTCCAAAGTGCCCTAGTTGGAACGGGCGCTGCTGGCGGACGATCATGGTGGAAGATCCACCCTGATGCCCCAGCATCACCCTTGGCCTCTGGTGCTGTCCCTGGTGGTCTCAAAATTGGGCCGCCTTCCTCTTGCGGTCCATCTTGTTGCGCTGATTTTCCTAGCGGATCGCCTTGTCCACCAACTTCTCGAAGTCAGGGTAGTCACTGGAGAGAAGCTGGTTGGTCAGCTTGTCATCAAGTCCCTCCAAGAACTTCTCCTGCCTCTCCGCATCGGTACGGACGTCCTCTGGCGCGTAGCGCGCCAAGCGGTTGAAGTCATGGAGGTGCTCTGTGACTATCTTGCTTCCTTGTACCAAGTCCCTGAACTCTCTCTTCTTCTGTGCCACAATGTCAGCCGGAATCTGAGACTTTCGGAAGTTGTGACAGAATTCAGCCCAAGTGACCTCCATTGTGGCGGTGTGGGTCATGAAGAAGTTATCCCACCAAGCTGAGGTGGGACCCTGGAGCTGGTGCGTGGTGAAGGCAACCTTTTCCTAGTCAGTGCATTGGAGGAGGTTGAGCTTTTTCTCGATCGCCAATAGCCAGTCGTTAGCGTCCATGGGGTTGGTGGTGCTAGAGAAAGTAGGCGGCCTGACCCTCAAGAACTCAGGCAGTTTAGATTGAGGGGCGAAGGCCAGGATGTGAGGTTGCTGGTGCTGCTGCTGCAAGTTATTCTGTTGCATCTGCTGCATCATGATCGCCATCATCTGGTTCTGGTTGGCCAGAACCTGGGCAAGTGTCGGGTTCTCAGGTAGAGGAGGTGGCATGTGTTGGGGAGCCCCGTTGTACTGTGGCGCTCCATCCTGTTGATTCGTTGCACTAGCATCGCTGGCAGTGCGGTTACCATTCCTGGTGTTCACCATCTGAAGGGGGAGATGGAAATGGAAGGAAAGGAGGAAAATAGGTGGCTCAGAAATAGGAGTGATAATTTAAGTGATTGAATTAAATTAACTGAAGTGCATCATTCGGAAACATAACAAAAGCAATTCAACTCCTAATTGAGACGGCCATACCACAACAGACGGTATGAACCACCAACTACCCCAAAGAAACATCTAGACATTACAACTAAACTTGAAATCAAACTAGAAAAATGATAAAGCTAAGGACGACACGCCTAGTGCTCTGAACGGCTCCTGCGGTCATCTGAATTGTGCTCCGGCTCTTGCTCGTCGCCCACCTCATTGTCGGTGCATGTCCTGGATCCGCTCATGTAGTCCTCACTACCGTGAGCCGACGAACTGGCCTCACTGCAGGATCCGCTGAGGGAGCTGTTGTCGTCGGTGGAGGTGAAGCCCCCATGGATGCTAGTACCTCCCTGAGAGCTACCGTCGCCCGATGACATGCTAATCATGCCGTCGGTTGGTGTTGGCGTGGGTGCTGGAGCTAGAGCTGGCGTTGGTGCATGTGGCCCGTTCCTGGGGGCCAACTGAATACACACCGGAGGAAGGGTCCTCTTCCTCGGGGTCAGATGGATCTTGGCCCCACAGGGTGGTAGCTGTCCCTTCAACTCTATGACCTCCTTCTTCAGACGGTCGATTTGGTTCTAGAGACCGATGATGGTCATCCTGTTGGCATCCTCCCTATTGTGGGCCGCATGCACCTAGTTGGCATGCATGTAGTCCATGGCCCACATCGCCGGCCTCATGTGGATGATGGTGGTGTCGTTCTCATTGTTAGCCGGCTGGAAGGTGTTGTAGACCTGGTAGTGAGCCTGGCTGGGGAGGTAGCAGTAGGCAGTGGTGTGGAGGGTACAGTGGTGCCTCCTGCGTAGCTCTCCAATCAGACGAAAAGCGGCCTCCTGGCAAGCATGGTCATAGGTATGCCCGCCGATCTCAACCTCCATAGCTGGTAGGAGGTATAGTTCGCCTGGCAACTCCAAGCGAACACGGTGAGGGAGCTCACCCTCCATGGGCTCCACTGTGGTGTACTCCGGGGCGTGGCTGTACCCCAAAGTGAAACTTAGCATGCGAAGCTCTTCAACGACTCCACCCATGCGAAGCTCTTCAACGAATCCACCCATGTCTACACCACATTGGTTGGGGAGACTGTCCATCTATAGAAGGCAAGGAGGGGGAATCAATGTATGCTCAGATCGAAATAGAGTGAACAATAAATAATTTGGAAATAAACAACAATTTTATGCATAAAATAATTTTACATATAAACTTTATTGAGAATCCAATGAAATAGTATAACAGAACCATACAGTAGCGAATTAATTTTAAATAATAATGGGAAAGCAAGTAAAAAATATTTTATGCATGCTTAAAATCGTACATCACTCCGATAACCAATGTTTTTCCCAAAATTTGGACACCTATGCCATAACCCTCGAATAAAATTTCTACCCTAGCTTTGACCTTACTCAAAAATTATGGTCAAATAATGATTAAGATTTTATCCCAATTCGAGAACAAATCCCTAATTTTCCCCAAATAACTCCAAGTGCAAAAAGCATATGCAAATGAGAATTTCAAAGGGCTCTTAGGGTTTCCATAGGGTTTCCATTTGGCTGGTCCTACGGCCAAGTTCGGCTCTGATAGGTATATCCTTAACCATGGACTGAAGCAAATCTCATATGTCTCTAAGCACCATCTACTCTACTGATACTGGGTTGGCGTTATCCTAGCTGTAGTCTTCAGATAGAATCCTTATGCTTGTCCCACAGTGCATGAATATTAGTAATCTCGCAAAACACTAGTATAGTCGCAAATAACCTACGTAGAGCAGATGGCATTTGGAACGTTGTGGCCTCACTCAAGCAGTCGTCATGTGACCTATCCGTCTCTATAAGCCCACCCTTCTCACATGCCTCTCTAAAAGTAGGGTATGTAGTCCTAGATATAGTTCTCAAATCCTCATACGAGGTTGCACCTCTCACATGGTTCAGAAGCACTCTCAAGTAGTATCTCTCCTTCAGTAGGGTGCACATACACAATTCTTCTCACTTGACCTCTCTTAGTTTTTCTTTTTTGCCATACATTTTTACCCTTGATCCACCTATAGTGTTCTGGGAACTCCTTATACAATAATTTCCTTGCATTCACATCTACGCAATTTATTTTGAAATACTCAGTAAGTGTTGTCATAGAAGAAGATGGCCAGCTGACAACATCCTCAAGATTACCAGACTCATCATAGGTAATATACTGCATGTTAGGCAAATGAAGCTAGAGCTGCAAAATAGCCGGATAGATACCAAAGAGTCGGAAACCAAGAATCCTATATATAGCTTCCGGTGGTGATACGTATCTAGCATCCCTGTTCTGACGGATCTCATTAATTTCCCCAATTGGGTCGATTGAGAATGATGCACAGTCGTGGCCTTTATATACATACTTATATAGGTACTTCACAGATTTGATGCTTGGGCATGGTTCAACATTGATATGGCAGTTATATCGCATTAACAGTCTAGGATTGTATGGGACCACTACGACATCCTGGCTCAATTAGGATCTGGCCTATGTGGCCCATGAGTATTGTGTGCACTTGATTAGTACCACCTTGCTAGTTGAGTAAGAGTTGAACCAACTTATAAGGCCTTGTCCCTCCAACCATAGCACTTCTAGGTTGATGAGGACATCAACACCATCGATACGTCCACACCTACGCCGCCGCTTATTCGCGCTTGTGCACGTCAGCTTAATTATTAGCTGAGTTCATTTCTAAGTTTGTCTCCAACTTATGTAGACCATGGAGATCCACGCATATTGTTGTTGCTCAGGAATGAAGGAGGAGATCAACAAGGAAAGGGATTCGCGCAGACTGGATTCGGACTATAGGACAGCATCAATTTGTGACGGTCGCCACGACTTCATACGAACTCCGATTTGGGATTTCTAGTACTTCACGGAAAGCTTATCAAGTATACTTTCCAACGGATCTAGATTCATGCTCATATCTTCTCAGAATCGTCCGCAATCATCATTTTAGTGACAAGAGATTTCTTGTTTAAGGTGCTGCGTCACCTTTTTGGGCCGAAGGCCCATGTATCAAGTTGGGTCCATTAGGGATGTGTCCTAGGGTTGGAGAATGACCCCAACACCCCTGTGGTCATCCTCCTATCCTATTAATACCTTTAGAGCTGCCACAAACAGATTAGGTTTTGTTAGATTAAAGTTAGCGTCGCTACTTTACCGTGTAATCCCGTGATCAGTTAGATCGCCGGTTTGCTCGTCTTCGGAACCCCATCATGATGAGGACATTGTTAGTGATATGCCCTAGAGGCAACATGGAGATGTTATATATATTACATGCTATGTTTATAATATATTGATTTTGTGGGCACCCCGGAAGTGCATTATGGAGAGTAACTAGTATGACAACACGAAATATCTAGATGGATGGTGTCTCAAATAAAAACCAATTAAGCACAGTAACCATCCATCCTCATCGCAGCCTTGCCATAATATTTACCCGTTCATAATACAAATCCAAAATGCTGAGAAGTGTACAAAAGAGATAATCATAAGGATAGCTTGCCAGTCCTCCCCGTCATATGCCCGTCAAACCACTCGATGGTGGCGACCAAACACGATACGTACCCCAGAGGACTCGAACCACAATAGCTATCCCCCAACCATCTCAGTTCTACACAACTCATACTCATGTTCAGCTAGTCCCCAGGAAAGCGACTAGCCTCACACTTTCATTGCAAGCAATTGATAAACATCATAAGTACTCTCAATATAGATAAACGAGCAGCAGGGTTATAAATATTACATAGAGGGTTTACACACCCTGATACATCACAGAGTAGCGCAAAAGATAGCAGCGGAATATCAACATAAAGGATAAGACCAGTGGTGCCATACCCATCCCACAAGGCAACCGACTGGGGTAGAACTTAACTTCAACTACACATTATCCTCACCACCCTCGGCGGGATAATAGTAGACCACATCAGTGTCGTCGTTGTCCTCACCTGAAAGATGCAGCGTGAGTACACAAGTACTCAGCTAGACTTATACAATAATAATAGTTCAAAGGAGTAATGCTAGTCTCTACATCAAGGAGTATGGCTATGTCGATCTGATTTTGCATAAAGCTGATTTTATTGAGCAAGTACTATATTTAAAACATAAGCATTTGCAAAATATAGCAATCTGAAAAATTTAGGACAGCAAGCTTATAGTTCTGAAATGTAATTAAAAGTGAGCACAAACCATGCTCTAATCATCATCCATGGGCTACCATTGCCCAAACAATTATGCTACACAAGCATATCAATATCCATGACTAAAACCAAGTCATATTTATCATTAAAACCTTTTATATAAACACATCCATTCATGACTATCCTAAGTCATGATATAACAACATAATTCCACCTCCACATATCCCAAGTTGGATGCTAACATAGACTGACTAACACATCAAGCGGTCGTCTTGTGACCGTGGACACGGCTATTCGAATAGTTCTTACTCTGATCAGAGGTGTACATCTTTACCCACACGATGTGATAGAAGCCAAATGGCTACACTCTAGTTTGATCTGTACCCGTTGGTACCCACACTCTACACATTGAGTGTGGACTAGAGGTCACAACAGAACCTTTTGCACGCTTAGCCCCAACCACCTAAACCACGTCTGGGCCCCCGACGACTTAGTCGCGTGCGTGCGTGGCAACTAAGGCGGGCTCACCGTCGCGGGAGGCACCTCCGGCCAAGTGCAGGCTCGCAATGAGGTCCTCCAAAGGTCTCCCTTCACGACTGACGGACTGGCGTAGATGGCCACAGCCTCCCGTGCTACTGAGTTAAGCCGTCCCATACCGGCGTGTGAAAGTACATAGGGTGCTTGAATAGATGTCAACATGTTCGGTCCTTAACGACCCAGACGGAGCTACGTGCATCGGGGAAACACCATCCCTTCATCGCCCTATCATCTGTCCAAGTCAAACATATTCTTAATTATAAATCAGAAGTTATTCTTTTCAGATTTTAACCCATCCATTCGCATTGACTAGTTTTGAACCGATAGATCCATCTATCGGGTTTCTCTAAGTCTAGAAATAAGCATGGCTAAGCATTCGGTAAAATAAAAGTATCCCAAAGTCCTTAACCAGGGGTGACAAGGTATAAATATGGAATCAATAACCAAGGAACGGAAATGCATACAATTGGGTAATATTGACTCTACCTGTTTTCCTATTTTAAATAGACCGAAACATGCATATAGATATTGCTTTTGCAAACAAATCAATTTATTTAAAATATAGGTTCAATATGCTTAGATACTTGATTTAAATGCTTGCCTTGCTGCAGCGATGGGTCACACTCAGGCTCTGGATTAACTTCCACGTACTCCGTATCCTCAGAATCTATCGATAAGAAGCAATATGCAAATAAGAGATCGAAATAAACATGCATATGCAACGTGCTCTAAAAATTATGAGATAAATACAGTAGGTAGGACATGTCCTAAAAATATTTTAGGAGAAAGAACTAAGTCATTTGCATCTCTGGTTTGGGAGATACAAAAATAACAAGACCCTAAGGCTGAAAACGGCAAAAGCCGAAACTGTAGGAAAAACCCTAAGTGGAAAACATATACTTGCATTCTCTGGTAGGATTTTATGAGTGTGAGCATTTTTATGTGAAAACACATATCTTCCTGCTTCCGACAAAATTTGGTTTACTGGATTTCGATTTAAAACGATTTAGATCTGAATTTTACAAGTTTATCGAAAAGAAGGGTTAGAAATTATTTAGGTCTATTTTGAGAGGTAGTTTTGTCAAATACAAATTACCCACAGTAAAGATTATAATTTTCTGAGTTAAACAAAAGTGGTTTCACATTTTTAGCAGTTAGGATGAATTTTCTAGGAATTTATAAACTTCTAGGTTATAAAGAGGTATATAAGAGGTATTTCCATTTTTAGAGAAAAATCCTACACAGAAGTTCTCACTTTTTATTTTATAAAATTAAAGAGAACATTTTTATGAATCCATAGGAATTTGGTTCACCTCAAAAGGAGTTATAATGGATTTTATAGAAATATTTCAAATTCTTAAGCTCAAAATAAGTTATTTTTGCTTCAAATTATTTTGTGGATATTTTCTGTACAGAAATGGTATTATTTTACTCACAGTATTAAAGTTCACAAAATTATAGAACTAACAAAATTGGTTTTACTCAAAAATGTGCTAAGATGGATTTCTTATGTATTTTTGAAGTTTACCCATTTTTCAGGTACTAAATAAATCAATATTTGTTTTTCTCGGATCTTCTTTTTCTCTCTTTCTCTCTTACAGGTGGGGCCCACTCTTCAGAGAGACAGAGCAGGGCAGGTGCATCTCGAGCACGGCCATAGGCGCTCTCGCCGGCGCCGGCAGCGAGGATGGCCTCGGCTGCGGTCGAGGCCAAAAGGAAAAAGGAAGAGACTAGCACGGCGAACCAATCCCCGGTGACGTGGTGGTCGGAGATGGCCTGAGGCTCGCCAGCGACGAGTGCGAGCGGCGGCCGTCCTCAGGTGCACGTGCATGTGCTGATTAAGCCACAAATCGAGCGAGGCAAAACATGTAGAAGTATCCAGGGGCCTCTAGGGAGCTCACCAAGATGTCTCCCGAGGCCGGTGAGCTCTGGACTGTTCTGGCGGCGGAGAGGAAGAAGAAGAAGCCGATCTCCCTCATCGACGCTCGGTTCGGAGTTAGGGTCTCACAAACCGATAAACGGCGAAACTGTTCAAGGACAGAATAATCTAAGCAAAACCCACCTCTAAACAATGACGGCTACTGTATATATATATATATATATATGTTGGGACGTCCTAGGGTTATCCCTAGGGCACACACCACTTGGGTTTAGCCCACGACACCGTTACAAGGCCCAAGGCCCAAAACAGACTCGGACTAGAAGAGGTATGTGTCTTGTTTTGATGATTTCGGACAGCTCAGGAGGAATTTTGATGTGAGACCAAAACCATCTGAAAGTAGACTCCACAAGCTTTCCAACAAGTACTCATAGGCCCCGAGAGTCCTTCTGGATCAGTTGCTAGGTTCGTTTGAAGTTGATGCTGTCCGGAGACCCGAATCCGAATCCAAAACGTGCAGAACTTCATCTCTTGCCTTCTATGGATCAAAAAGTGACGTGGTGATGTAGGAGTAGACTTGGGTAAGGTCTTGGTTTAGTCCCCAATCAACTTCTTTTATCATCCATATGTTTCTTACGCTTGGTCTCTTTCCCTTTGCCCAAGCAAGTATCTCTGCAAACAAGAACACACAAAACTCATGGTGCAGTAACGGCTGTTCAAATATATAACGTATAAATCTTATGTAGAAAGCATGCACCTTTGGTTGATGAATACATAAAATTGCTAGGGTCATATCCGAGCTAGTGATGTCCTCATCATCCTCCCCTTCTTGATTGGAAACCGTCCGCGGTTTCACCTTATCATTAAGTCTGATGAACATATCTTTATCTTTCACCACATAGGGGGAGGTAATGTTGCGCATATGGTTGGATTCTGAAATTTTTAAACACGGAAAACATTTTGTATTGTTGTGCAGCTCACAATACTCCCCTTCTTGCAAACCAACCTGCAACTCATTTAAACAACTAGAGGAACTAGATAGAGAATTATTTATACTCATGCGGTCCTCTAGACAAGATATATTATTATGAAAAGGAGGTATATTAAAATTTGAACAAATGTATACTCTATGCACATTATATTCTCCTTTATTATCATAATTGCTAATAACATGAAAAATTACATGAGAAGAACATGGCAAATCAGATCTAGCAAATAATTTCTTCTCTAAACAATTGAATGGACAAAGATCATCAAACTGAATATAGCCCCAAGCATTTAAAGAAGATAGCAATCTAAGCTCTTCATTCTCGCTAGCAATGTGAACAACATGTCTAAAATCAGCACATGGTGGTTCAACAACATTACTAACATGTTCATTCACTAGTTGTGGCACGGATATAAGTGAAGCATTGCATAACTCTTCTTTATGACAAGAAATAGGAACCAAATCATCGTGTGACAAAGGTAAGTTAACATATGATTCCACTGGAGATTGCTCTAAACTAACATGATTAGTGGACATATATAGCACATCAGAATAGTCCATACCTTGAGTGAATGTAGCACTATTTTTGTTACCTTTGTTCTCATTTTCAAAAACTGTAGGTGCACTCTTAATTAAACCATCTTGAAACATGCATGGAACAATAGGTGGATCTTTTGTCTCTATGTCTTTCTTCTTTTTCTCATTACCTTGGCTCTTCTCAGATACTGGTGGTGACGCTGTACGATTACACGAAGAAGGGAACGGCTTAGTCGATCCTACTGTTGTCGTTGTTCGTGGCATGAAGGAAATGCCAAAGTTGCTCTGGTTCCTCTGTTGACATCTGTCGGTGAAATGGGACTGGGGGTCCCACAGCCTGCGGGGACGCGTGGATCTCCGGCCACATCGGCTCCTCCGGGGGACATATCCCGCACGACCGGCGGCCGGCAGGGAGGCCGTGTCTCCCGCCGGTCGTCCGTGCCCGGATGCGTCGCCCGCGGCCCCGGGTGCTCGTCCCCGCGCCCGGACACGCCGCCTGTCGCCCGGGAGCGCCTCCTCCGGCCCCGGGCGCGCGTCGCCCGGGAGCGGGAGCGCCACCTCCGGCCTCGCCCGGGAGCGCCGCCTCCGGCCCCGGGCGCGGGTCGCCCCGGGCCCGGGCGAGTGAGTGCCGCCCGGGAGCGCCGCCTCCAGCCCCGGGCGCGTGTCGCCCGTGCCCGAAGGCGCCGCCTCCGGGCGTGTGTGGCAACCAGGCGACCAGACCAGCCGCCCGCAGCACCCGACAGGGGCTCCTCCAGGCATGGCGCAACAGGCGGCTGCTGGCATGCACGTGCTCCAGCCGCCCACAGCAGCAACAGCTCCGGCATGGGCGTCGTAGGCAGACGTGTGCACAAGAGAGCTCACCGGAAAAGCTCTCTCTCTGTATTCTGGCACTGTGGACTCCCCTAATCTATAAAGGAAGATCCAAGCCACCGAACCGGGGGGCAAGCAAGCTTTAGCATTAGGAACCCCAAGCTCGGACTCTGACTAGACCCCGGGCTCTCCGACTCTAGCTCACTCTCAGACGACTGTTTCTCTTCCTTAGCGCCGGCCAGCGGGCTGAGCTCACCTTGTAAACACCAAGCCACATTCATCCACTACATAGCATACACACAGGAGTAGGGTATTGCGCTTCCAGGCGGCCCGAACCTGTCTACGCCTCCTGTCTCTCTCTCTCCCGCGAGTTCGCAATGGTTCGGACGGTCCGGATCCGGATCGGACGGTCCGAGCCCTTGTACCTTCCAGCTCGGGCCCCCTCTGTTACCGCCCGAGCGCTGATCCGTCTGACGCCGTGTCCGCCTGAAGAACTACTCCCCTGGCCGAATCTCAAAAGGGGGGGTCTCCTGACTTCCCGCCGTCGGGGTTCCATCCTTCGACAGCTGGCGCGCCGGGTAGGGGGAGTTTTCTTCCTCAAGTGGGACGCCGACGTTCCCGACACCGACGCCCTTCATGGCTGGAGGCCATCGTCCACGGGATTCGGACGAGGAGTCCGGCGACTACACCCTGCTGGGCAACGTTAGCCCAGAGGCAAGCCCGCCACCTTCTCCCTCTTCGCCTTCCTGGGGGCGCACGGCGCGTACCCGGCGGGCAAAGCGCGCCCCGCGGCGGCCTGGTAGTGCGGCCTCGGCCCCTTCCCTCGCGGAGGGGGCCGGCAAGTGCCCCGCCGGGTCCGCCGCCGCCTCATCCATAAGGCGCGAACAAAGGCGCCGTCCCACGGCACGTCGCGGCCTCCACTTCCATTCGGCGACACCGCAGGAAGCCCTCTTGGCGGCGGAAGCCCTCCTGCGCCACCCCCCGACATTTGCCGGGGATGGAGGCCGGGGGCGGCGATGGATTAACGAGATCGCCGACTTGGTAGGCACCGCCCACCGCCGGGTCACCGCCGGCGGCCATACAAGCGCTGGGACCTCCGACCGCGCGACCTCTAGCGCGAGCCGGCCGACCGCCCCGGGCCAGAACAAATCCCGGGGCACGGGCGACCTCCGTAACCGGCTCGACCGGACCCGGGCCCACGAGGACGCCCGGGTCACAATGGAGCGCCAGCGTGAGCGGCGCAAGGACGCCGCCAGGCATTCCGAGGCCCCGGCCTCCAGCTCCGAACCACTAGTGGGAAACCGCTATTCGTCACCAGAGCCCACCCAGTACGGCTGCTCGGGTTGCCTGGCGCTCTCCCCAGGCCTGCGGCAGGTTCGCTGGCCGGCTATGTTCCGGCCCAACTTGCCGGAGAAGTACGATGGCTCCGTGGATCCCACGGAGTTCTTGCAGATATACGCCACCGCCATCCGTGCGGCGGGCGGGGACGAAACGGTGATGGTGAACTATTTCCCCGTCGCCCTCAAGGCCCAGGCTCGCTCCTGGATGATGAGCCTCCCCGAGGGATCCATCCGCTCGTGGGAGAACCTTTGCCACCAGTTTGTGGCAAATTTCCAGGGCACCTTCCCGCGCCCTGGGACAGAAGCGGACCTCCACGCCCTACGTCAGAGTAGGGGTGAGGCGCTGAGGCATTTCCTACAACGTTTCAGCCAGGTACGCAACACAATCCCTCACATCGCCCCCCACGCGGTTATCCACGCGTTTCGTTCGGGCGTGCGCGACCAGCGCATGCTCGAAAAGATGGGCACCCGCGACGTCCAAACCACGGCGGAACTGTTCAGTCTTGCCGACCACTGCGCCCGCAAGGAGGAAGCCCGGGCGTGGAACAAGCCGCGTCCTGAGATCCTCGCCGAGGGCTCGGCGGAAGAGGCCGCGGCCTCACGTTCCGCGGCGCGGCGGGACAGGCGGAAGCGCCAGAAGGGCAAGGAGGACGCCGAGAACTTCGCCTTGGCGGCGTCTGGCGGCCCCCGGGGCCGCACCGCCCGCCAAGATGACTACGGCGGCAAACGGCAGAAGGCTGAGCGTGCGCCACCGGCTGCAGGCCGGAAATGGTGCTCCGTCCACGAGACGGACCGCCACGACCTCACCGAGTGCCGCGCCGTCCAGAACCTGGCCGAGCGCACTAAGAAGTTCCAACTGGAGCGGCAGCAGGACAAGCCCGCTCCCAATCCAGAGCAGCCTCTCGAGTTTCAAGAACCCGAGAATGTCATCGCCACCCTCGACGGCGGGGCACACTCTCACTCCTCGCGCCGTGGCTTCAAGGCCATGAAGCGCGAGCTGTTAGCCGCAACCCCGGGGCCAGCGGCGTCCCGGAGGCTGAAGTGGTCGGACAGTACGATCACCTTCGGCCCCGCGGACCATCCAGCCCGGGTACCTGGGGAGGGACAGCTCGCCCTCGCGGTCTCCCCCACCATATGCAACGTGAAGGTGGGCCGCGTCCTCGTCGACGGGGGCGCCGCCCTCAACATCCTTTCCCCCGAGGTCTTTGAGAAGATCAAGGCCCCAGGGATGAATCTCTCGCCCTTGTCGCCCATCGTCGGGATTACGAAGGGCCTCGCTTGGCCCCTCGGGTAGGTCTCTTTGCCCGTCACCTTCGGTGACCGTGGCAACTTCCGCACCGAGCACGTCATTTTCGACGTTGCCGAGTGCAACCTCCCGTACAACGCGGTCCTTGGACGCCCCGCGTTGGTGAAGTTTATGGCTGTTACGCACTACGCGTACCTAACCATGAAGCTCCTAGGCCCCTCGGGCCCGATCACAGTTCTTGGGGACGTAAAAGCCGCCCTCTCGTGCGCCGAGCAGCGTGCGGCCGACATCGCCCCCGCAGCTCCTGACGTGGCGGGGGGCGCGGGGCCTTCGCTACGCCGCGCCCCCAAGCTCTGCATTGTCGCTACCGATGCAGAGCTAGTCAAGGAGGTAGTCCTTGGCGACGACCCGTCCCGGACCGTCAAGGTTGGCGGTTCACTGGACGACAAATAGGAAAGCGCGCTCATCGCCTTCCTCCGGGCAAACACCGACGTCTTCGCCTGGCAACCGTCGGACATGCCCGGGGTCCCCAGGGGGGTGATTGAGCACCGCTTGGCCATCCGCGCGGGCTCGCGCCCGGTGCGGCAGAAGGTACGACGACAGGCCCCAGAGCGCCAGGCCTTCGTCCGTGAGGAGATCGACAAACTTCTGCTGCCGGCTTCATCCGCGAGGTCGTCCACCCGGAATGGCTGGCCAACCCAGTCGTCGTCCCCAAATCCAACGGGAAGCTGCGAATGTGTATAGACTACACCGACCTCAACAAGGCTTGCCCCAAAGATCCATTCCCTCTGCCTCGCATAGACCAGATAGTCGACTCCACCGCGGGGTGCGACCTCTTGTGCTTCCTTGACGCTTATGCAGGATACCATCAGATCCGCATGGCAGAGGAGGATGAGGAAAAAACTTCTTTTATTACCCCCCAGGGGGCCTTTTGTTATATGTGCATGCCTTTCGGGTTAAAGAATGCTTGTTCCACTTTCCAGCGGGCTGTCCGTGTAACATTTGAATCGCAGCTAGGTCGCAACATGGAGGCCTACGTCGACGATTTGGTGCTGAAGTCGCGCGATCGCGCCACTCTACTCCATGATCTGGCCGAGACGTTCAGTAACCTTCGATGCACAAGGATGAAGCTGAACCCGGACAAGTGCGTCTTCGGGGTCCCGGCCGGCAAGCTCCTCGGGTTCCTCGTGTCCAGCCGCGGCATTGAGGCGAACCCAGAGAAGATAGCAGCAATCGACCGCATGCGCCCCCCGACGAGGCTACGGGAGGCCCAGAAGCTGACCGGATGCGTGGCCGCACTCGGTCGTTTCATCTCCAGGCTTGGGGAGCGTGCCCTCCCCCTATTCAAGCTTCTTAAGAAATCCGGGCAGTTCACCTGGACGGATGAGGCGGATCAAGCCCTTGATGAGCTCAAGAGGTACCTGACTACGCCCCCTGTCCTCGTAGCACCGGCACCAGACGAGCCCTTGTTGCTCTACATCGCGGCAACCCCGCAGGTGGTAAGCGCGGCGCTCGTCATCGAGCGCCCCTTGCCAAGCAGGCGCGCGACCCGGGATTTACCTCCCGGGCCCGCCACCGCGGAGCCCGAACCTGGGCAGCCTCGCCAAGGCGAGTGCGAGCCCGGGGACGCGGCACCCAGGACCATCCCAACATTGCACCCGGGGCCCCAAGGTCCCAGCTCCGTACCCGTTCCCATAGGCGAGAGCTCGCCCCCTCCGGGGGGAGCAGAGCCCGGATCCCCGGCCCATGCCGGGCCGGCGTCGGGAAATACGCACCAGAAGCCGGTGTACTTCGTCAGCGAGGTACTCCGTGACGCCAAATCGCACTATCCCCAGGCGCAAAAGATGCTCTACGCAGTTCTCATCGCATCCAGGAAACTTCGCCACTAGTTCCAGGCGCACAAGGTGTCCGTAGTCACATCCTTCCCCCTCGGGCAGATATTGCATAACCGGGAGGGAACGGGCCGCGTCGCTAAGTGGGCGGTCGAGCTCGCCGAGTTCGACCTCCACTTCCAAGCGCGCCACGCCATCAAAAGCCAAGTCCTGGCGGATTTTCTGGCGGAGTGGACGCCGGGGCCCGAGCCGGATCCTGTGCTGGACGCCGGATTCCCGGCCCCCGAGCTGCCGCCCGACCTGCGCCTCCACTGGATAATGAACTTCGACGGCTCCTGCGCCCGGCGGGCTTGTCGCCCCAGCGCCGGGGCCGGGGTCGTCCTCGTATCGCCCGCCGGGGATGAGTTCCGCTTCGTCGTCCACCTCAACTTCGGAGCCACCAACAACATGGCCGAGTACGAGGGCCTTCTCGCCGGCCTCCGGGCCGCGATCGCCCTCGGGGTGCGACGGTTGTGCGCGCAAGGCGACTCTGAGCTCGTCATCAACCAGGTGTCCGGGGAGTACCAGACCCTAGACCCCCAATTGGCCGCATATGTGGACGAAGTGCGGAGGCTTGAGCGCCGTTTCGACGACCTCACGCTTCGCCACGTCCCTCGCAGTTGCAACCTAGCCGCCGACGAGCTCTCAAGGCTGGCTTCCTCGCGGGCGTCAGCCCCCTCGGGGGTTTTCCAGGAAGCCCTCGAGACCCCCTCGGCGCGCTCACCCGGGACCTCGGGCTCAGCCCCTGAGCCCGGTTCTGAGCCTGACACGCGCTCCCGGCCCCAGGATTTGGTCCTCGCGGCCGGACCCAGCGCGCCTTCCTGGATGGACGAAATCCGGGCATATCTTCTCCGAGCACATCTCCCCGAAGACGACGTGGAAGCAGAAAGGATCGCTCGCTTGTCCAAGCGCTATGTCCTGGTAGAAGGGGACCTCTACCGGCATGGCGCCAACAGCGTCCTGCTCAAGTGCGTTCCGCGCGGCTCCGGCGTCGAGATCCTCGCCGACATCCACGAAGGGGAGTGTGGCAGTCACGCCGCATTTCGATCCCTGGTCGGTAAGGCTTTCCGGCAGGGATTTTATTGGCCCACGGCCTTGCAGGACGCGTTCGACCTCGTCCAGCGCTGCCGCGCGTGCCAGTTTCATGCCAAACAGAGCCACCAGCCGGCGCAAGCACTCCAGATGATCCCCCTGTCCTGGCCTTTCGCGGTCTGGGGACTCGATATCCTCGGCCCCTTTCCCCGGGCAGTCGGGGGTCGCCAGCATATGTATGTCACCATTGACAAGTTCACGAAGTGGCCGGAGGCGTTCCCCGTAATCGACATCGACAAGCATTCAGTGCTCAAGTTCATCCGGGGAATCACCAGCCGCTTCGGGATCCCCAACCGCATTATCACCGACAACGGCACGCAATTCACGAGCGAGCTCTTCGGCGAATACTGCTCCGATGTCGGCATCAAGCTCTGCTTCGCCTCCCCTGCCCACCCTGCCAGCAATGGGCAGGCCGAAAGAGCGAACGCCGAGATCCTACGGGGCCTCAAGACAAGGTCCTACAATGACCTCAAGAAACACGGCGTCAAGTGGATCGACGAGCTCCCAGCGGTCTTGTGGGCCAATCGTACCACACCGAGTCGGGCGACCGGGGAGACCCCGTTCTTCCTGGTATACGGGGCCGAGGCCGTTCTGCCGTCAGAACTCACCTTCGGCTCCCCCCGGATACAGCGCTACAGCGACAACACCGACCACGACAGCATGCAGCTCGACAACCTCGACTTCCTCGAGGAGCGAAGACGACGCGCCTCGCTCCGAGTCGCCCGTTACCAGCAAAGCCTTAAGCGCTATCACCAGCGCAAGGTTCGGGCCCGATCACTCCAGGTCGGGGACCTAGTCCTCCGCCGTGTCCTTACACATGCCGGAAAGAATAAGCTTTCCCCCATGTGGGAAGGCCCCTTCCTGGTGATCGGTGTCTCCCGACCGGGCTCGGTAAGACTAGGCCAGGAGGATGGGACCCCGCTTCCCAATCCCTGGAATATCGAACATCTTCGCAAGTTTTATCCATAAGCATATCCTGTAAGTTACGGGAAGCTTGGCCCAGCGCCGGTTTTCTTCCAATCTCGGCGCTGGCCGGGGGGGCCCATATGTATTCGCCTTCGTATATAGCTTTTTAATATCTTTCCCGGTGTCGTCCTTTTTGTCTGTTTCCATGTGTTGCGCTCGTGGCTGTCTCGTTCCTTTGGGGGCATAATCGGGCCGCGCCCGTGCGACAGTTGGGGTTCGCGCATTATCATCAGTTCCCTGCTGACGAGTAACCGCATCCCGACGTGCTAGGTTCAAGACGTTGTCGAGCTAGCGGGGACCTAAGGGCGCCCTCCGGGAGGCACCCTGGGTCCCGGCGACTCCGGCGCCTTACCTGGCTAGCTTCGGGGTCGGTTCTTTCTGGAGGTAGGGGGTGAAATGGTTATGCGTGATCTTTTCCTCCGCACGGTCGCGGCTCTGAGGGCCCGTTCGGGAAATGATCGACGCCACGATTCGTAGCATGGAGTGGGCAAGGGAGCGAGCCAGATACTCTCACAATTCGCTGTGCGCAGATTAGACCCGGCGGGCTCAAGAGGGGGACCCAGGGTCACACCCCGGGAACGTCCTTGGGACCCCGGACCTGAGGTGAATGTGCGGGGAAGGTGTTCCCGGGACTGGCCTGTGCTCGGGCCCGGCCTGGGGGCCCCTCCCCCAGATTGATCCCCGGCGGTGATTCTCGGCACTGGGGCTAGCAGCTCCCCCGGACCCGGGCTCGTGCTCTCGCGGAACCATGCCATCTTGACTGACAATCCAGGCTCCTCCCGGGACGGGCAATTGCTAAGCCCGCGGCACTCGGGAGCCAATCTCCCGGGGCGGGCGGCGCGGGAGTCGTGGGAGGCCAAGTAACGGCCGCTTCCCGCGAGGAGGAGTGGAGTTCGGACCGTCCGCTTGGGAATCGGACAGTCCAGACTGCCCCGATCGGGGCTGAACCGTCCTAGGGACTGAGTTCCCAGGGCGAGCGGTTACGCTGGGCCCCAAGGAGGGCTTACACGCAGCGACCGGTCACAGCCGCCGGGCTCGAACTCAGGCGACACCCGGCGCTCGGCGTTCCCGGGCCCGGGATGTCAAGACGAACAAAAACAAGTATTGAGCATCCAGGGCGCGAAGGCCCGAACACATGTGAAGTCAAAATGCAAGCATGCGCGGAGGACCACAGCCGTCGCCGCGCGAGGAGAGATCACTCATCGGGCCCGGCCCCTTCGCCGGATTTTCGAGGTGTTCCCCCCGGTTGAAGAATCTGGCCTCCGTTGCAGCAGCGTCGGTCACGGCCTTTCGAGCCTCTTCTTCCCCGTCAGCGGGGAATCCCTCCAGCACCGGGGCCAGGGAAAACTCCGCGTCCCGAGCCCGGTAGCAGCCAAGGACCTACTCCGCCACCCGCGTGGCGAGCTCTGTTCCTTCCTTCTCCAGGACCTCGTGGATTCGCCGGGGGGGCAAGTCCAGCGTGTCTAGCAAGTCACCGAGCTCCACCAGCTCCTGACCGACCCCGGGGGGGGGGCACCTCGGGCTTTCGTGGGGGTGCCTGGATGCCGATGCGCTTGAGACGTCCCCGGGCACCGGAGCTGTACCGCCCCAGGCAGGCCGCGATCTCGCTGTCGAGATTCTTCTGGAGGGCGAGGCTATCTGGCACCGTTCTCAGCCGTTCCTCTGCCCTAGCTAGCTGCTCGGCTGAGCTGGTCGCGCCTGCCGATGAGGGGGAGCCGCTTGACGCGGCCCGCACGGCGGCCCCGCGCGCCACGGCCTCAAGGTCGGCCGCGCGTTTCTAGGAGACCTCCATCTCCGCCTGCCGGGCCTCGGCAGCCTCCACCGCCGCCTCTCGCCGGGCCAGGGAGTTCTCTTTCTCCTCGAGGATCGCCTCTCGCGTCCCGAGAGCCTCGGCTTTGGCGTCCATGTCGGCGGCCAGCATCTTCGCCTGCTCTGCCTCGCGTTGGTGGTCGGCTTCCTGCCCTTCGAGGTCTCTTTCCCAGGACACCAGCTTCTCCTCCTTGCTCAGGAGGCGGCTCATGCCGTCTCGGGCCATGGCGCTGGAAAGCTTGGCGCCCTCCTCGTTAATCACCGCGGTTTTCTCCCGCGCGCTGGTCTCGCGCTCCCGGGCCACGAGACCGGCCTCCTGGCCCCGGAGACGTTTTCTCCCGAGAGGAAATCTCCTCTTCTCGCGCCTCCGTCTCTGACCGGGCATGGGAGGCGTCGTCGGCGGCGAGCTCGATGGCGCCCTTCGATCGGACGATGCACCTGTCCCCCTGCCGCGATCTCCGGCCGGAGAGTCGCTACGAAGAACTCGACGGCGGCGCCCGAGTCCCGGGCGTATATCCCATCTAAAGCGGCAAGGACGTCAAGCTCTACCAGCTCAAGATGAACCAGGCAGACCCAGCGTCCCCTCGATTCTTCAAAGACGTGGCCCCGTTTCTGCCCGGAGCGGTTCCGGCCGAGCAACAGGGCCAGGGGCCACTGTCGGCGAAATGGGACTGGGGGTCCCACAGCCTGCGGGGACGCGTGGATCTCCGGCCACATCGGCTCCTCCGGGGGACATATCCCGCACGACCGGCGGCTGGCAGGGAGGCCGTGTCTCCCGCCGGTCGTCCGTGCCCGGATGCGTCGCCCGCGGCCCCGGGTGCTCGTCCCCGCGCCCGAACGCGCCGCCTGTCGCCCGGGAGCGCCTCCTCCGGCCCCGGGCGCGCGTCGCCCGGGAGCGGGAGCGCCGCCTCCGGCCTCGCCCGGGAGCGCCGCCTCCAGCCCCGGGCGCGGGTCGCCCCGGGCCCGGGCGAGTGAGTGCCGCCCGGAGCGCCGCCTCTGGCCCCGGGCGCGGGTCGCCCCGGGCCCGGGCGAGTGAGTGCCGCCCGGGAGCGCCGCCTCCGGCCCCGGGCGCGGGTCGCCCCGGGCCCGGGCGAGTGAGTGCCGCCCGGGAGCGCCGCCTCGGCCCCGGGCGCGTGTCGCCCGTGCCCGAAGGCGCCGCCTCCGGGCGTGTGTGGCAACCAGGTGACCAGACCAGCCGCCCGCAGCACCCGACAGGGGCTCCTCCAGGCGTGGCGCAACAGGCGGCTGCTGGCATGCACATGCTCCAGCCGCCCACAGCAGCAACAGCTCCGGCATGGGCGTCGTAGGCAGACGTGTGCACAAGAGAGCTCACCGGAAAAGCTCTCTCTCTGTATTCTGGCACTGTGGACTCCCCTAATCTATAAAGGAAGATCCAAGCCACCGAACCGGGGGGCAAGCAAGCTTTAGCATTAGGAACCCCAAGCTCGGACTCTGACTAGACCCCGGGCTCTCCGACTCTAGCTCACTCTCAGACGACTGTTTCTCTTCCTTAGCGCCGGCCAGCGGGCTGAGCTCACCTTGTAAACACCAAGCCACATTCATCCACTACATAGCATACACACAGGAGTAGGGTATTGCGCTTCCAGGCGGCCCGAACCTGTCTACGCCTCCTGTCTCTCTCTCTCCCGCGAGTTCGCAACGGTTCGGACGGTCCGGATCCGGATCGGACGGTCCGAGCCCTTGTACCTTCCAGCTCGGGCCCCCTCTGTTCCCGCCCGAGCGCTGATCCGTCTGACGCCGTGTCCGCCTGAAGAACTACTCCCCTGGCCGAATCTTAAAAGGGGGGGTCTCCTGACTTCCCGCCGTCGGGGTTCCATCCTTCGACAACATCCCTGCAATTCCTTCTCTGCAAGCATAGCAAGCTGGAACAAATGATTGACAGTACTAAATTCCTTATAATCAACAATATCCTGAATTTCACGCCTCAAACCACCATAAAAACGACAGATTTTATCCTCTGTATCCTCCACTACCCACAACGAATCATGCTCTTCTGAAGCGAAACTATTAAACGGCGAAACTGTTCCAGGACAGAATAATCTAAGCAAAATCCACCTCTAAACAATGACAGCTACTGTATATATATATGTTGGGACGTCCTAGGGTTACCCCTAGGGCGCACACCACTTGGCTTTAGCCCACGACATCGTTACAAGGCCTAAGGCCCAAAACAGACTCGGACTAGAAGAGGTACGTATCTTGTTTTGATGATTCCGGACAGTTTAGGAGGAATTTTGATGTGGGACCAAAACCATCTGAAAGTAGACTCCATAAGCTTTCCAACAAGTACTCATAGGCCCCGAGAGTCCTTCTGGATCAGCTGCTAGGTCCGTTTGAAGTTGATGCTGTCCGGAGACCTGAATCTGAATCCAAAACGTGCAGAACTTCATCTCTTGCCTTCTATGGACCAAAAAGTGACGTGGTGATGTAGGATTAGACTTGGGTAAGGTCTTGGTTTGGTCCCCAATCAACTTCTTTTATCATCCATATGTTTCTTGCGCTCGGTCTTTTTCCCTTTACCCAAGCAAGTATCTCTGCAAACGAGAACACACAAAACTCATGGTGCAGTAACGGCTGTTCAAATATATAACGTATAAATCTTATGTAGAAAGCATGCACCTTTGGTTGATGAATACATAAAATTGCTAGGGTCATATCCGAGCTAGCGATGTCCTCATCATAACGATTCATGATCCCTCTCTCGCATGATGTCCTGGTGTGCGTGGTAGAAAAGTTTTGTTTTCTGCTATCGTAGCCTACACGTACTCCTTCAGACATCACTAGCTCAGAAATGACCATAGCTACCTTATTTATTCATCAACCAAAGGTGCATGCTTTCTACGTAAGATTTACGTGTTATATATTTGAACAGCCATTACTGCACCATGAGTTTTGTGTGTTATTATTTACAGAGATACTTGCTTGGGTGAAGGGAAAGAGACCAAGCGCAAGGAACACATGGATGATCAAAGAAGTTGATTGGGGACCAAACCAAGACCTTATCTAAGTCTACTCCTACATCATCACGTTATTTTTGGTCCATAGAAGGCAAGAGATGAAGTTCTGTACGTTTTGGATTTGGATTCGGGCCTCCTGACAGCATCAACTTCAAATGGACCTAGCCGCTGATCCAGAAGGACTTTCGGGGCCCATGAGTATTTGTTGGAAAGCTCATGGAGTCTACTTTCAGATGGTTTTGGTCTCACATAAAAATTCCTCCTGAGCTGTCTGGAATCATCGAAATAAGACTCATACCTCTTCCAGTCCGAGCTTGTTTTGGGCCTTGGGCCTTGTAATTGTGTCGTGGGCTAAGCCCAAGGGGTGTGCGCCCTAGGGTTAGCCCTAGGACGTCCCAACTCATATATATTTAGTAGCCGTTGTCGTTTAGAGTTGGGTTTTGCTTAGATTATTCTGCCATTGCAGTTTTGCCGTCTAGATCGGTTTGTAGAACCCCAACTTTGTGTGCTAAACATTCATCTGCATTTCAGGTTGTATTTTCTTTGTTCTTGCAAATTTCTTCGATTGTTTGCAGGAGCAAAACCTTCGTGGTTAGGTCGACTGCGTGAGAGCGTGGCCGATAATGACAAGATGCGCGGGTGTAGTGAGTGCAAGGTGACGATCTACTGATCGAAAGCCTCAAAACGTGAACGTCCACACGTCGCCAAATCGAACCTATCGGAAGATCGGGCACCCAGCAGCATCACATCGTTTGTTCTCTTTGAGTTAAACGTTCATCTTTATTAACAAATTGAGTTGCTTGTTCATCTTATTTTGGCTAGTTCTCGATTGCTTATAGGAATAATTACCCTCGTGGTTGGGCTGATCGTGCATCCGTCGAGATTGCGAACAGCCTCTGGAGTTGGTGTAACGATTGCTAAGGCGCAATGTCTCTGGACGGTTGTAGTTGGATCGCCAATGTCGCTCTATCCAATCGACTTATCCTCTCATCGAAAGATCGGGACGCCCACGTCCACATCAAGTGGTATCAGAGCTCAAGGTTGCTCGGTGAGAGATTTCTTGTTTCGTAATTTTTTTACCTATAGTTCAGAAGCCAAAAAAAAATAATAATAGATTAGATTATCGAGGTCCAAGACAATTCGAGCCTTTTACTAGTTCTACTTAGTTTAAGTTTATTGAGTTTTCTGTTGCATCGTTGTGTCGAGTTGCTGGTCTTAGCGTCTAGTTCCTCTAGAGTTTCGAGTTCTGTTCACGTTTGGTCTCACCGTAGCGGTTGGTGTGTATAAAAAAAAGGAACAAAAGAAGTGTGCAGTCTTGCTGTTCAGAAGCTTGTTTTCCCTACCTTCGCTTCTGGTGGGAGCTTTGTGGTGTCCTTTGTGGTTAGGCTCGTGTCTCTAGTACGTCCTAGCCTAGGACTAGCACGGTGCCAACTTTGAACGATTATTTAACTTGCTTTGACTAACGTGGTTCTATCATTCCTTTGTTCACTTTCAGCCCTCCTATAGCTTCACCGGTTCAACTATCACTTGACAGGGATTCAGCAACCAAGGCGTCAATACATCTTCTCTAGGGGTTTGCTTCAGTCTGACAGTTGCCATCACCTCCTGTCTAGCTTGGTAAGAATTGGTAAGAGCTTGTTCCAATAGGTTGAGAGTGAGGGACTTACACTAGCTACATCCTAGTAGTGTCAAGGAACTTTCTTGTGTATATTTGTCCTTGTTTTCAGTTTCTTTTTCTTAACCATGGCAGAGATTGAAGAACAGAACGAGGGAGCGTCACATTCACCCCGAACCAAGGGAATCATATAATATTTTGCTACCCAAGTGAGGGTGCGCACAGAAGGTCTTGAGGAAGATGTGCGTATCACCAATGAGCGGCTAGGTCATATGGAGGCTACACAGATCGTGACCAACACCAAGCTCATGGCCCTAGAAGCTTCCATGGGCACCGTGAACACTGCCCTTGCTAGTATTATGAGGCGCCTTGATGAGATCGCCCGAGCACCCCGGGTGGCACCTCCAGCGGTGCCCAATGTTGCTGCTGGCGAATATGGAGCCATGGGCAGTGAGGTGGACGAACATGACTATATTGCTAACTCTGAGGATGATCCGGACCAGCGACGGCTTAGATTCAACCGCAACGACATGGCTCCGAACCGGCTACGCCGTGAGGTACGTGTCAATGATGATTCGTTTGGTAAGATTAAATTCACTATGTCTCCTTTTGATGGTAAATATGACCCTGATGCTTATCTTTCGTGGGAGTTAGCAGTAGACCAAAAGTTTGCTTGCCATGATATTCCAGAAAATAGGAGGGTTAGGGCTGCTACTAGTGAGTTTACTGATTATGCTTCTATTTGGTGGAGTGAGTACTATCGTACACATATGAATGCTATGCCACCTAACTGGGATAGTTTGAAACGGATTATGCGTGCTAGATTTGTACCTTCATATTATGCACGTGATCTGTTAAATAAGCTGCAACAATTGAAACAGGATAATAAAAGTGTCGAAGAATATTATCAAGAATTGTAAATAGGCATGTTGCGTTGTGGGTTATGCCGAGAAATTTATGATATTCTTAGTTACAAAGAGTACAATAATATGACTCGATTGTTTCATTATGCTTGCAAAGCTGAAAGAGAAGTGCAGGGACGACGTGTACGCACAAGAGCTAACCTTTCTGCAGGGAGAGCTCCATAGACACCTCGAAGCGCCGCTGCCCCACCAAGCCGTATAGCTACACCATTGCCCTTCAATAGCAAACTGCGGCCACCACCTTCTACCACAGCACCACGTGCTTCAGAGGCAACCAAAGGCTCTGTACAAATACCAACCAAGAGTGCTTCTTCAGTTGCTTCCACAGGACGAACAAGGGATGTTCAATGCCATCAATGCAAGGGTTTTGGACATTTACGAAGGGACTGCCCCAGCAAACGCGTTCTGATTATTAAGGAGAATGGTGAGTATTCTTCCGCTAGTGATTTGGATGAGGATACACTTGCATTGCTTGCAGCTAATGATGCAGGAAGTGAAGATGAGGAATATATTGGTGCTGAAGATGCCGAGCATTATGAGAGTCTTATTGTGCAGCGTGTGTTGAGTGCACAAATAAGCAAAGCGGAGCAGAACCAGCGGCATAACTTATTTCAGACGAAGTGCGTCATCAATGAGCAATCCTGTCGCACCATTATCGATGGGGGAAGTTGCAGAAACTTGGTAAGTACTGAGATGGTAACTAAGCTTGCGTTGCACTCTAAACCGCACCAACATCCATATTACATTCAGTGGTTCAACAACAGCAGCAGAGTTAAGGTGACACAATTGGTTTGGTTGAATTTTGCAATTGGTTCTTATTGTGATTTTGTTGATTGTGATTTCGTACCTATGCATGCTTACTCTTTGTTGTTGGGTAGACCTTGGCAATATGATAAAGACACGTTGCATCATGGTAGAGCAAATCAATACTCTTTTATGCATAATGAAAAGAAAATTGTGTTACATCCTATGTCTCCTGAAGCTATTTTGAAGGATGAGGTTGCTAGAGCTAATAAAGAGAAAAATCAGGGGCATGTTAAAAGTGAAAATCAGATTGTAGCAAAGGAACTCGAGCAACATAAGAAGAAAGAATCTAAATTTGAACATGACAAGACAAATGTGATTAAAATGAAAGGTATTTGTTTGCTAGCTACTAAATCTGATATTGTTAATTTGGATACAAGTAATGCTGTTTGCTATGCTTTAGTATGCAAGGAGGCTTTATTTTCATTTGAGGATATACCCTTCTCTTTTCCTCCTGCGGTCACTAACCTTTTGCAGGAGTATGAGGATGTTTTTCCAAAGGAGATACCGCCGGGGCTACCACCGATGTGTGGGATTGAGCATCAAATCGATATGATTCCCGGAGCTTCCCTACCCAACCGTGCGCCCTACAGGACCAATCCGGAGAAAACAAAGGAGATTCAGCGTCAAGTTCAAGAATTGCTTGACAAGGGGTACGTACGCGAGTCTCTTAGTCCATGTGCTGTTCCGGTGATTTTGTTGCCTAAGAAAGATGGGTCATGGCGTATGTGTGTCGATTGTAGAGCTATTAATAATATTACAATTCGATATCGTTATCCTATTCCTAGGTTAGATGATATGCTTGATGAATTGAGTGACTCTATCATTTTTTTCTAAAATAGATTTGCGTAGCGGTTACCACCAGATTCGCATGAAATTGGGAGATGAATGGAAAACAGCATTTAAAACTAAGTTTGGATTGTATGAGTGGTTAGTGATGCCTTTTGGTTTAACTAATGCACCTAGCACTTTCATGAGATTAATGAATGAAGTTTTACGTGCTTTTATTGGTCGCTTTGTGGTGGTATATTTGATGATATTCTGATCTATAGCAAATCTTTAGAGGATCATCTTGATCATTTATGTGCTATTTTTGATGCTTTGCGCACTGCATGTTTATTTGGTAACCTTGAGAAGTGCAGTTTTTGCACCGATCGAGTCTCGTTTCTTGGCTATGTTGTTACTCCGCAGGGGATTGAGGTTGATCAAGCCAAGGTTGAGGCAATTCAGAGTTGGCCGACTCCTAAAACGGTCACACAGGTGCGGAGTTTCCTAGGACTCGTGGGTTTCTATCGTCGTTTTGTGTGGGATTTCAGTACAATTGCTACACCATTGAACGAGCTGTCAAAGAAAGGCATCCAGTTTCAATGGGGGCAACTACAAGAAGACGCTTTCAATATGCTTAAAGACAAATTGACTCATGCATCACTGCTCCAACTTCCTGATTTTGGTAAGACTTTTGAACTTGAGTGTGATGCTAGCGGAGTAGGGATTGGAGGCATGCTGATTCAAGAAGGTAAACCTGTTGCATATTTTAGTGAGAAATTATCTGGGCCAATGATGAATTATTCTACTTATAATAAAGAATTATATATTTTAGTTCGATCTTTAGAAACTTGGCAACATTATTTGTGGCCCAAAGAGTTTGTTATACATTCTGATCATGAATCTTTGAAGCATATTCGTAGTCAAAGTAAATTGAACCGTAGACATGCTAAGTGGATTGAATTTATTGAGTCTTTTTCTTATGTAATAAAACATAAGAAGGGGAAAGAGAATATCATTACTGATGCTTTGTCTAGGAGGTATACCTTATTAACACAACTTAACTATAAAATCTTTGGATTAAACATAATTAAGGACCAATATGTGCATGATGCTGATTTTAGAGATCTGTTGTTGCATTGTAAGGATGGAAAGACATGGAATAAATTTGTCCTTAATGATGGGTTTGTGTTTTGAGCTAATAAGCTATGCATTCCAGCTGGCTCCGTTCGTTTATTGTTGCTACAGGAAGCGTATGGAGGCGGGCTGATGGGGCATTTTGGAGTAAAGGAGACAGAAGACGTTCTTGCTAGTCATTTCTTTTGGCCAAAGATGAGAAGAGACGTCGAGAGGTTTGTTTCTCGCAGCACTACTTGTCAAAAGGCTAAGTCACGATTAAATCCACATGGTTTGTATATGCCTTTACTCGTACCTAGCGTTCCATGGGAAGACATTTTCAAGGACTTTGTGTTGTGTTTGCCTAGGACTAGGAAGGGGCATGATAGCATCTTTGTTGTTGTGGATAGATTTTCTAAAATGGCACACTTCATACCATGTCATAAAACTGATGATGCTACTCATATTGCTGATTTGTTTTTTAGAGATATTGTTCGCTTACATGGTGTGCCAAATACAATTGTTTCTGATCGTGATACTAAATTTCTTAGTCACTTTTGGAGAATTTTATGGGCTAAATTGGGAACTAAGCTTTTTTTTCTACTACTTGTCATCCTCAAACTGATATTCAAATAGAAATTGTGAATAGAACTTTATCTACTATGTTACGGGCAGTTTTGAAGAAGAACATTAAAATGTGGGAAGATTGTTTGCCTCATATTGAATTTGCCTATAATCATTCGTTGCATTCTACTACAAAGATGTTCCGTTTAAGATTGTTTATGGGTTGGTGCCTCGTGCTCCCATTGATTTGTTGCCTTTGCCATCTTCTAAAAAATTGAATTTTGATGCTAAGCAATGTGCTGAATTGATGTTAAAATTGCATGAGACCATCAAAGAAAACATAGAGCATATGAATGCTAAGTACAAGATTGCTGGTGATAAAGGTAGAAGGAAATTGATTTTTGAACCCGAAGATTTGGTTTGGTTGCATTTGAGGAAGGATAGGTTTCCTGATTTGAGAAAGTCTAAATTGATGCCTAGAGCTGATGGACCTTTTAAAGTGATAGAGAAAATTAATGAGAATGCATATAAGCTTGATCTGGCTGCAGATTTTGGGGTTAGTCCTACATTTAACATTGCAGATTTGAAGCCATATTTGGGTGAAAAAGATGAGCTTGAGTCGAGGACGACTCAAATGCAAGTTGGGGGGATGATGAGGACATCAACACCATCGATACGTCCACACCTACACCGCTGCTTACTCGCGCTTGTGCACATCAACTTAATTATCAAGTGAGTTCGTTTCTAAGTTTGTCTCCAACTTATGTGGACCATAGAGATCCATGCATATTGTTGTTGCTCAGGAATGAAGGAGGAGATCAACAAGGAAAGGCATTCGCACAGGCTGGATTCAGATTGTAGGACAGTATCAATTTATGACGGTCGCCACAACTTCATACGAACTCTGATTTGGGAGTTCTAGTATTTCACAGAAAGCTTATCAAGTCTACTTTCCAATAGATCTGAATTCATGCTCATATCTTCTTGGAATCATCCGCAATCATCGTTTTAGTGATGAGAGATTTCCTGTTTAAGGTGCTACGTCACCTTTTTGGGCCGAAGGCCCATGTATCAAGTTGGGTCCATTAGGGACGTATCCTAGGGTTGGAGAACAACCCAACACCCCTGTGGTCATCCTCCCATCGTATTAATATCTTTAGAGCCGCCACAAACAGATTGGGTTTTGTTAGATTAAAGTTAGTGTCGCTACTTTACCGTGTAATCCTGTGATCGGTTAGATCGCCGGTTTGCTCGTCTTCGGAACCCCATCGTTTGTTCTCTTTGAGTTAAACCTTCATCTTTATTCACAAATTGAGTTGCTTGTTCATCTTGTTCTTGCTAGTTCTCGATTGCTTATAGGAACAATTACCCTCGTGGTTGGGCTGATCATGCATCCGTCAAGATTGCGAACAGCCTCTAGAGTTGGTGTAACGATTGCTAAGGCGCAACGTCTCTGGACGGTTGTAGTCGGATCACCAATGTCGCTCCATCCAATCGACTTACCCTATCATTGAAAGATCAGGGCACCCACGTCCACATCTCAGGTTAACCCTTTTACACGAAACAAGGATGAAAGTATAAGTGGGGTGCTACATGTAAGTGGGCCCGCTTGTTGGATGGGCTGGGCTGCGTAGTTCTGGAGGGCAGGCTGTTACAAAAGGTATCAGAGCCGACACTCGCGGTTGCGCATACGGGTCAGTGTGCGGGCATATGGCGCAGGACGATGTGGGTTCTATGTAAGGCATATGGCACTGGCATTGGACGTAACGACATGCGCTAAGAGGGGGCGCATTCATGGATATTTGCCTATATGCCTGTGTGGCTATGCGGGTAAGTTGGACCAGCGGAGATGCCAGGTCCTTTGAGGGGGGTGTGTGCGACATCCTAGCCCAATTAGGATCTTGCCTATGTGGCCTATGAGTGTTGTGTGCACTTGATTAGTACCACCTTGCTAGTTAAGCAAGAGTTGAACCAACTTATAAGGCCTTGTCCCTCTAACCATAGCACTTCCGGGTTAACCCTTTTAGACGAAGTGAGAATGAAAGTGTAAGTGAAGTGCTATGTGTAAGTGGGCCCGCCCGTCGGATGGACTGGGCTGCGTGGTTTTGGAGGGCAGGCTGTTACAACCACTCACCTGTTATCTAACTCTGCACTTCTAATCTTGACACGCCATCTATCATCTCTCCTCCTATATAATGGGTATGAGTCCTTTTCTTGCTGTATTGCTTGACAGAACTATCGAGGATAGTTAAAGCAACACTCCCCATCCACCATGCAAGCACACTTTTTATTTAGCTCACCACATGGTCCGTGTAGCATATGCTTGATGGCCAGACGATGTATCACGGGGTATTTATCCTTATCTGGTATCTCCGCACAAATTACTTTATCATATCCATCAGGGTTTGTTAACTTACTACATGGCTTCATGATCAACAGTATATGTTCATGTGGTAGGCCCCTCTTTTGAAACTCAGAAACATGAGCTACGCTTGAACCTCTCCAAAATACTTTTTCTTGACAAATAGATCTATCATGTCTCGCAACTTGGCCCTAAATACTCTCACGACAAGGTCTGGTAGATCCAGCGGTGACTGGCCAGGTTCGAGATTTTCTGTTATCTCGTCCTAGTTCGGGTTGCAAGTCATCGTGATGAAGTAATTTGGTCTCCCAAAGCATTGGACAAGAGCCATCGCATTAAGAAACCTTCGCTGCATCTCGCGATCACCCCCAGGAAAAGAGCGAGGTAACACAATTCTCTTACCAACCTCTGAACCCTGTCTCTCCAGAATTGATTACATCAACCACACCCTACAATACATAAACAACAACATGAACAAATTATTTGTGCATTGGTAGTTGGTTGAGTGCTAGTTTTAATGCTCATGGCTATATTTTATTCCACTCACCTGGTATAGCTCAGCCGTATCCGTTTCTAGTTCTCAGGGTTAGAGTACTAGTCTAGCCTCATATACTCGATCTTGATGTATATGTCAATGGCCCATTGCTGAAATAGACATCCTTCAAACAAGATGATGCTAAAAAGTCCTCTTCTAACTTGCAGTCTAAAGCAATAGTACTCCCTTGCCGTGACAAATTTGGCTTTTTTCTCGTTGCCCGCTCCATTAACCACATCATTATCATCTTCATTGTCTAAACGGTTGTCAACGCCATCGTGCTCTGCAACAAAATTGAGATATTAATATACACAATCTAAGAGTATAACTATCGCAAAGATTCAATACATGGCACGAGTGCACTTACCCGGTGGATCATAAAAAATGGTATATTCCCTATAATGCACATTAGCAGAAGTCAGTGCCTCACTTGGTCCGTCTATTTCCATATCATCAGGATTCTTTTGGGGAGTCTCGTATGGCATTTTGAGGTTCCATCCAGTTTTCCCGTTAGGGAAAAACAAAGGATAGGCCAACAGGTCATAATAACCATGGTATGCTTTGATATAGCTAGGTTTCTCACCTTTGGCATGTACCATCACATGCCTGTCAAAAGTTTTCATTGGATCATGCCCTTCTAACCAGAAAGCAACAACTTGGGATGATGTGGGGGCATTGTATCTTCGTTGTTCAGGCGTGACATTAGTGTTGAGCTCAATCATATAGTCATCTAGATTAGGCATAGTACCAACTCTATTAAAAGTCTGAACATATGGGTTGTCTATCAAAATTCTTAAGATGATCCGGAGAAGGTTGATATCAAGGTCAGGGGATCTCTGAACTCTGTGTGTCAGCATACCATCATCTTCTGTATCATAAAAGTACAGCTGCATATGACGAGGCCCTTGAGAACCTAGCACCAAATTATCCAAACGATGGTACAACGCACCATGCACACGAAATCTTTATACACCGGTACCGGCTGCAGTGCTAACTCTGTGGTCAAAGGTCACTCCAAGACTCGTGAATGAGAAATGAGAGTTGAAGTACCTTATGTGTTTTCTAAAATACTTTGCATCATTATGCACCTAACTTGTAAACAAACATTTCAACTCAGCAGGGACCACTGGAGTAGCTACTCTTATCTTTCCCTGCCAGCAACAGAATCTAGGAGGCTCGAATTGGAACCTAATCGCATCGCAAAACTCGCAGTCAGCCACTTTCTTTAAAATGTGGTGTCTCTTTGGCAGGTTATGGTACACATAGTTGTGTGGATTATCAGTACCGATACCATTCACACCCTTAACATCCACATGATATGACTCGTACCCATCGTCTGGTAGAGAAATAAGATATGACATTAAAATATGATCATGTATATCTAATCAAGTAAAGTAAAGAGTAGTATACACTTGTTACATTGCAGCTGAAATTGCATGGCTTCCTCATCATTGCTTTCTGCACCTTCGCAAGTCTGTGCGGCATCGACATGATCTATTGCATTGTGGTTCATTGTACGTGAGATAGTATAGTTTATGGGTTAAATTTATAAAGTTTAAAATGATCATTCTTAAATCACCTTCAGCATCAAAATCAATTAGTGGAGGTTCGAACAATCCGCTATCAAATTCGATGTAATTGGAATCTATAACGTCCTGTTGAACAATAGGTATATGTGTAGTTTCCTCTAATGTAACTCCATCATCTGGTAACAAAACAACAGTTCATGACACCATTCCATACTGTAAACAATGGTGGATACTCTTGAAACAGAGTTCTATGTATTTAATTTTAGAAAATGTGCTCACCTAACACATTGGAGGCTTGGTGTTGTTGAGTGGTTCCAGCTTTCATCTTCTTGGATTGTCGCTTGTAAATATCATTTCTATAAAGCCAATCCATAGGATCATTTGGGTCAATATTTTCCTTCACTATTACATTAGGTGATTGCAAAACAGTAGAATACGATGTTCCATATGGTTCTCATTCACCAATAGTAGAGCATGTACCTAAAGTAATTGAAATATTAGATCAAGTGACTAAGACATAACGTTGATAACTACGTTGAACTTTACCAGTAGTAGGTGTAGCATTGCTTTCATCAAGATTACTTGACTCAAGCTTCTTCCTCGTGTAGTACTCACGCTGATATTTGTTTCTTTCTTCTCTATTGTCATTAGACATTCTAGCCCCTTGTACCCTGCCATCATTGTTTTGTTTTGAATTTTTTCCAGAAAGGGAAATGGTTGTCGGCTGCATTGGTGTATCCGATATTAAGGTATTTTTAGCATTGTTTGACTCAGCCTTCTTCCTTGCACGGTATTGACGCCGCTTTTTGTTACTTTCTTCTCTCTTTTCATCTGACATTACAGTTCGTCGTGCACTGCCACTTTCATTCTGTTGAGCAATGGGAAGAGTTGTTGGTTGCATTGGTGTGCCCGATATTACAGTAATGTCAGCTGACTCAGCCTTCCTCTTTGCACGGTACTCCCTTTGTTTTCTGTTCTTTTCTTCACTCTGTTCATCGAGTACTTTAGATAGATGTGCGTTAACCATTCCATCTACATAGCGACAAAATTCTTAGCCTCTTCCAATGAAATATACATGTACATATAGGATCAAAAGATGTCCGTGTATGATTAGATGCACCATAGTACGGATTGTTTACTTCGACCTTTTTCCTTACACGGTATTCACGTTGTTTTCTATTAGCCTCTTCTCTTTTTTGACAAACCTCATTAGAAGTTATTGTTTGTGATGCTGTCAACATCACATTTGCAATATCGATTAGATTGAAAAAAGCACACATCAATATTGGGTCTTATACGAACAAGGTACAATTCGAGGACAAATAACTATACCTGAAATAATGTTGGTTATATCTCTAAATGCATCGACCACCACCGAACAGGTTATTTGTCTCCATCCCTATTCAAATAATTATGAGATTAGTGTTTGAGTGTGTAAGATTAGTGTTTTACTTAAATTACACGTTTCATTAGCCTCAGATCAAAAGCAATATTGGTCTCAAAAACAGAAAATCAAATTGCATTCAAGTAACATAGTTGTTCCATGATGATTAATTAGTCATATTCAATCCATTTAAGATGTGAACTTTAGCAGTTCGACTTTTCAACAGAAAATAATCTCACAGTATTTAGCACTCCTATATGTTTCATAAAGACAAATAATACATGATAACAGAACCAAAATTTCGGAATGTGCGGTTTGCTCTGGTTTGGTTTGGAATGTGCCAACACATTTAGGCTTCTATCACGCCTGCTTCTACCACGAAATCCCTCCCCACAGCCCCCATTTCTCTTTTTTTTTGAACAAGTGAAATTTTAGTGTGGGCTTCTATCGCGCACGTCGCATCCCATCCCCCACGCCGCCACCGCCCTTCTGCTTGCCGTCGTTGCCATTCCACCTCCTCTCACCTTCCCCGATGCCCCTTCCCCTGACGCAGCTCGCCTCCTCCCCCAGTGATAGCTCCTCACTGGTGCCCCCTCCACCCCTCCTCCTGGCACCTCCTCCTCCTCGGCCCTCTCCACACAGTACTTCACCAGCGACATCTGATGAAGAAGGACCAGCAACATAATAAACCTGTGTTAAAGAAGTTCCTAAAGATACATAAAGATATAGAAAACAAGCAAGTAAGTAACTTCGAGATGATCTCGTGAAGCACTTGTGGACGCTTTATGGTGTTCAGTAGTACATATAGGATCAAAAGATATCTGTGTATGATTACATGCACCATGGTACGGTTTGTTTGCTTCGGCCTTTTTCCTTGCACAGTATTCACGTTGTTTTCTGTTAGCCTATTCTCTCTTTTGACAAACCTCATTAGAAGTTATTGTTTGCGATGCTTTCAACATCACATTTGCAATATCGATTAGATTGAAAAAAGCACGCATCAACATTGGGTCTTATACGAACAAAGTACAATGTTGGTTATATCTCTAAACACGCGACCACCACCGAACGGGTTATTTGTCTCCATCCCTATTCGAATAATTATGAGATTAGTGTTTGTGTGTATAAGATTAGTGTTTTACTTAAATTACACGTTTCATTAGCCTCAGATCAAAAGCAATATCGGTCTCAAAAACAGAAAATCAAATTGTATTCAAGTAACATAGTTGTTCCATGATTAATTAGTCATATTCAATCCATTTAAGACGTGAACTTTAGCACTTCAACTTTTCAACAGAAAATAATCTCACAGTATTTAGCACTCCTATATGTTTCATAAAGATAAATAATACATGATCACAGAACCAAAATTTTGGAATGTGCGGTTTGCTCTGTTTGGTTTGGAATGCAGAAAAAAAAGTTAGCACATCTAATCTAATTTGACCCTAGGTGACACATAATTCACATGAGGTATCATCGACACATGATCCACAAGAGCTAATGTTGGAGCAGATGGAAAAACAGACCATTTTGAGTAAGTTAGCTGTCATGTCCACATGAAGAATATGTTGACCCAGGTCACAAAATTTGAACCAAAATCATCTAATGATCTATCGCAATGCTAGTTTTTTCTCGTTGCAATGCCGGCCACTTTGCTAGTAAGTTCACTCGAGTTCTATAGTGCATACAGCTAACAGTGCAAATATACAACTCAGCCACAAAAGGCAATGACCAGAGAGGAAATTTGAGCATACAGCAGCCACAAAACAGAGGGTATCACAGAATACCTCTCACTCGGCTTCTTATATGTTGATTGGTTTCCTTTGACAAACTGAAATATATATGTATACACTGCAAGAGTTTCTCTAGCTGTCCATTCCTCTTGTTATGCAAATGTGTTTAATCTGAAATAATGCAAATATTCATTTACCATGCTGGTAGAAAAAAAATGCTCGGAACTACTATACGTAAATAAAATACAATATTCAGAAATGGCCAAGTATATGGATCGATCACAGAATTCTATCAATGCCTACAAGACAGGGAACAGAACTCAAATAAAATCAACCAGTACAGCACCACATGAGATCTAATTTCTTGGTCTTGAGAGTGAAAATGGTGGTTCCTTTTAATCCTCTCTTAATAATATAATACATTAAAATGTTCATCGCGTATTGGCTAATTTAAGATGTTTCTTTTCCTTCAATTTCCATGGAGTTACTGATAATTTCTGGTTATATTCAAGCAAGGAAATATTTTAAAGTCCATATCTTTCAGCAATGCTTCAAAATAAAGAGCTACTCTTTATTTGGAAATTTCAAAATACATTTCACATGAGGAAAAAGGCTAATCTCAGATTCTTCGGAGATTTCAAAATACATTCTAACAATAAAAAATAGTACTTATGTGAATCCTCCTATATTACCATGGTATTAACCAGCATCTCCATAATCCATGATAAATTGATTTACAACAACATTCTCAAATTCACTAAGAGGTAAAGGTAAAAGTAAATCCAGGAGTAACACATTAGGAATGTGTGAACCTGAGGTGCTATACTGCTATACTGACAGATATTTTTCAAAAATGCAGCATTGTGAACAAATTATTCCATTTATCTAACCATCATCAATATATGAAATTAGATATATATTGTCCTGTCAGAGATATAGATTGAAAAGCTCACATTGCAAATGGGTATAAGGCAGGTAATGTTGGTTACCTGCTAGCATCTGGCCATAGATTTATAAATCTCCAATTGCTTCAGCTGGAGTCACAAGTTGAAACAACAATGCAGAAAAAAAGTTAGCAGATCTAATCTAATTTGACCCTAGGCGACACATAATTCACATGAGGTATCATCTAAGAAGATAAACTTTTGAATCTTTTGAGTAATAGCAGTATAGCACTGGTCCTTAGCTACTCATTCTTGCCCTTGTTTTGTTCTTATTTAGTCCGCCTTATTCTTACAGATACACAAATAAAAAGGCTACTCATTTATGCTCCGATAACACAAATAAGATCAATGCAAGAACTGAGCTTGGTTAAACCAAGAATAGGAGTCTTGTAGAGCTAGGGAGGAGGATGCACGCTTATAAATGGGATAGAAGAAGAATAATGCATTACCTGCACCCTACCCTGCTTAGAGAACTATAGTACGTGTATATATATAGCCATAATAATATTCTAAACCTATGAAAATGGTATGACAGGGTTTATGCAGTGTCCTCAACTACTATACGTAAATAAAAAACAGTATTCAGAAATGGCCAAATATACACATGCATTAGAGCATTGTGAACCAATTATTCTATTTATCTAACCATCATCAATATATGATCTTAGATACCATTCTGTAGCAATCAGTTCTGTAGATCTAAACTAAAACTGATGAAGAACAGTAAAATTCTTGCACTTAATTCTACTGTCAAACTATTGATTTAGGGAGCTCACTACAAAGTTATCACGACATGGCCTATCTCGATTCATGCAAAATTCTATAGCGAACAAAATTTAAAACCCTTGTAGGCTGTTAGATGATTTTGGCAAATTCTTTCATGTTATTTAGAATTCAAATAATAAAATCTCATGGAACAGTCACTCTTGCTGGCCTACGTCTGAAGATTTTAGAGTAAAAATTACTATTTTTGAAATAAAATGGCAAATTTATAGCTTCAAAAGGATCTTAAATAATCTATGAGATCATAGAAGCATTGTTTACCGATATGAGCAAATTTCTATTTCTGATGACTTTGGTCCTGCAAATTTCGAATGAAGAATGCATTGTTTACCCATATGAGATCATAGAAGCCATCATATGAAAACAATAAGGTAGCACCTCTGGTCCCGGGTGCTACAACCACGGTGAGCACATAGCCTATATTTTTCTCATATAAATTCGCTGGCATGAATCTTCTCAGCTACATGAAAAAACAAAAACTAAGCCAAGAATGTCACCACTTGGAGAAAAACAAAACCTAAGCCAAGAAGGCAGGAATATCAAATTTTGCATTCCCAAACTAAAACTGTACTATGTTCTAATGTATATTTTATTATGGGAAAGAAAAAATACCTGTGGTGTCATGTCTACATTCTTAAATCAGTATAATTAAGAATTTTTGGAATTCATAAACTATTTTGGGCAAGACACAAATTTGAATGCTAAGTACAAATTAAGCAAATTTCATAAGCCTTAATGACAAGGGGCTACACAATATAGTTCTAAAAATTTCTAACTGAAGAACAGTGCCATAGATATGAACCATTTAGGCATTACTGTGTTCACAATGCTAGCAGTTCATAGCTAATTTCAGCTTCGTGCAAATTTCCCTACAATGACCTTACGACGACAAAATTAGTACTAAATCAATTGGCAATAATGCAATAGGGTAGAGCAAAATATCAAGGGCAACACCCTGAATGCTTCAGTCCGAACCTATCCAAGTTACAGCTCTAGCAACATCCATTTAGGTAGATTAATCCTACACCCATTTCTATTTCTATCCTTACTTTACCAGTTGGACGTATAACTTTCTTTTTTAAGAAACGAATATTATAAGTCCTTGATATGTATGACTGATGGCAGCGTAGCTTCATGACAACAGAAGAAGCACACTATAATGGATAAATAATTCCCTTTTTATCCCCCTGCAAGATTTCCAAAGAAGAAAGGCATAGATGTATGTATTTGTACCTCTGAATTATAATTACATTTTAAGGGTTACAGTACATTTTTTTAGTCATATGATTGCGACCAGTATTTAGTATACTCCATTTTTACCCCACAAAACTCATCATTTTAAGGGTTCCAGTACATTTTTTTAAGTCATACGTTTTTGGCACCACGTGGCACAGTCCAATGCCAACATTTTGCTTCATCTGTGTTACTACTATTTTGGTTCAGCACTTTATCTAAACATATACTACACAATCAGTAATCTACAAGTATAAACCCTCTTCAATTCCACCATACACCTTTCTCCAATCCCTAAAAATCCATTTAAGACGGAAATATTCCTCCGTCCCTAAGGTACAAATATAAACCTTTAGCCATAGCCATACATCTGGCTTAGAACAAGGTTTGAAAAACCATTTAAGACAGAAATATAATATTCCTCCATTCCTAAGCATGCCTTAAAGGGAAAATTCAGGTATCCCATCTGTATGGGTTTTTGGCTGATTGTTATCAGCTATCAGGTTTCATTGGAGAACTATCATCTTTGCATTTTAACTTAGTTTTATGTTATTTTTATCGATATGACCTAAAATAAGGGGTTTGTTTGGAACACATGTATCTTACAGTATTTTTTTATATAAAGGGTTAAGTTCGATTTAGCCCCACAACTATCCTAAAAGTATGAATTAACCCCCCCAACTCTGATATCAGGCAACTTTTACTCTTCAACTATTTTAACCGGACGAATTATCTCTCACAAAATTCCTATAAAACTTTTATGTTCCAACGGAAACCTAAAATTGTTGTCTTTAGGTATGGCTGGTATTTAAAAACTTGGTTTAAACCCGCTCCTAAATTAATGGAAAAGGAAAATGTTTAACACGCATCTATATCCAACATAAATCATGCATCTGGTCTAGTGGTATGCCTCACAATGACACAGCTATTTCCTCTGTCCCAAAATAAGTTGATTTTTAGAGTTCAAACTTTGTTCCAAATAAGTTAATTTATACACTCTTATCTATCCTCGGTCTGTAAACCGAGAAGTTTATCCCTTCAATACCCCCTTGCCTATCCACCCACCTATACTACTTTTCCATTAATATTTGTAGGTGCTAGAATAGGTGCTAGAAATAGGTGCTAGAAAGATAAGTCCTCTGTGGATATGCATGCTCAAATAGGTGCTAGAAATGAAGCTGAGCTTTATCACTGAGCCTAATGAGCCTCCCCCACCAAAACAAAAAAAAAAGAAAAGGAAGAGAGCCTAATGAGTCAAAATTTTCAGTTTGCAATGTATAAAGGTACTTCACCATGATCCTGTGGTCGTCAATTTGTCAGGTTAGCATTTATTCATACTGGAAAAAGGAGTACTTAATAAAAAAAACTGAGGATAATCTGGAGATGGACAAATAGTTGGAGAAACTCAAGCTGCCATTGACTATTGAGGTCCAATGAATTGCCTAGTATATATGGTTGTGGCAACGGTTGAGATGCACCTTGTATTCAAATTTCAACACTCCAAATATCAAAAGTTCTATGGCATGTTACTCTATTGATTGAAATTCAGATAACACAACACAAAAGAACAGAGGACATCACCTTAATTTGTAGTCTGCTCGACTGATCCTTGATCATTTGTGGCTATGGCTCACTCTCACAAGCTTATCAGGCTCCTCCCTTAATGAACACTTACTGAACATTAATAAGAAATTAATAAGAATAATGGAACTTCATATTAAAAAGAAAAAATAATAAGCGAGAAGTTCATCGACGACGACCTTGACGACGAAGGATCGATGGTGGAGGCAGTGGCGGTCGGCAGGGGGGCGCGGAGCCGTCTAACGCCGCGCGTGGGCCACCCTTGATGACGGGGAGCCGGTGCCCTAGACAACAACGGATCGACGACGGCGGCCTTTACCGACGATCTGGATTGGTGCCGACCGATTGACGGTGGCTCCTGAGGACGGCGCGATGATGACCTAGCGACAACACTTGGGCAGAGGGGAAAGCGAGGAGGCGCAACACGTGAGGGCGGCGGGGGATCGGTGTGACGATGATCCGGCAGCGGTGGGGGCATCAGCGGCAACGAGGGGAGAGAGAGAGAGACAGTAGATTAGGGCTTGGGGGAGAGAATAGGCGTGGGAGAGAGCGTGATGTGGGTCGGGGGGTGGGCTGGGAGATGGCAGAGGCTTCGGATCTCCTGGGGGACTTGAGCCGTTCGATTCTAGAGAAAAGATTCTGACCGTACAATTTGATGATGATGATGGTTATGAATAAATTGAGTTGATGCACTATAGGATATATGAGAATGGAGAAGACGTGATCAAGTACAAGGAATATATTTCAGTGAAGGATCAAATAGTCGATGCTTTCTATATTAAGATAATGATCTTGCCAAGCCGCCGTCGATGGTGTGCCCAACACAGATGACCACGAATGGCAGTAGAAATATTCCTCCTATCATACTAGTATGTTGTTGTGGACAAGAATTAGACGCTTCATACACTACTACAAAATTGATTTTTCGTGACGTTAACCGTTTCAAAATGCTGGCGGGCCGAAAAAACAGCCGCCTGCAGTAGGTAGGCCCTAAGGAGGGGGTGGGCTGTGACCGCCAGCGAAAAAGCATTATCGCTGGCGGCCGCTAATGTGGCCTGCCTGTAAAGATGCCAGCCGTTACTGGCATGGAGGATATAGCGGATCTATGGAATAAGGTGTTTTGAGGGTGGGATAAATTCTTACGGCAGTATTTCATCCTTAAAGCCATTATTTTTGTAACGATCAATGACTATCCTGCGATGTTTTCTCTATCTGGCCAGATCAAAGGGAAGACAGAATATGTTATATGCTACGATGAAACAATATATAGGTACCTTCCTAGATCTAAGAAGCTAGTGCATATGCGGCACCGATAGTTCTTAAAGACAAATGACAAATACCGCATGCAGGCCACATATTTCGACAACACCGAGGAGAATGAAGACACACATACTTCTCGTGATGGCAAATGGGTGTTCGAAGTGACGAAGAACATCAAGGTCATTTTTGGAAAAGTGTAGAAAAAGGGAACAAAGCGAAAGAAGGGAACAACGGGTATGGACGAACTCAACGGCACTCCATCTTCTTTAAGTAGTTGCTGTACTGGAAGGATTTGGAGGTTCGTCATGCCATCGATGTCATGTACTTAGAGAAGAATGTGTTCGATAGCACCATTGGGCTCTTACTTGACATATCCAGTAAAACAAAGGATGGACTGAAGTCACGTAATGACCTGGTTGATATGAACATCAAGAAAGAGCTTCACCCTATAGACCTAGGTAATGGCAAAACCTATCTTTCCCCGGCTAGCTTCACCTTGACAGAAGAGGAGAAAAAGGCATTGTGCAAAAGTCTACGTGGGGTGAGAGTAGTTACAAATTTCTCATCAAACATTAAGCGACTAGTCTCGATTAAAGATTTGTCGATGTCTGGCTATAATTCTCATGATTGCCATGTGATGTTGAGCGTGTTTCTCGCTATTGTAATTAGATCAATCAAACCAGTTTATGTAAAGGTGGTCATCACAAGGATGTGTTATTTCTTTAATAACATTTCACAAAAGGTCATTGATCTTGAAGAGTTAGGTCCTCTTCATATATTTATGATAGAAACTATGTGTCAGCTAGAAATGTGCTTGCCTCCGTTGTTTTTTGATATGATGGTACATCTCATGGTTCATATCGTGTCACAGATAATTGCACTTGGTCCGTTATACTTACATCAGATATGGCCGTATGAGCAGTACATGTCCATTATAAAGGGATATGTACGCAACCGTGCTCACCTCGAGGGTTCAATGATAAAGGGATACATTATGGAAGAAGTCATAGAGTGTTGCATAGATTACTTAAAATATGGGAAAGCAATTGGTTTACCGGTGCCTCGACATGAGGGGAGATTATCTAGACGGGGGACAAAAGGAAAGAAAAAAAATAATCGATCATGAATACAAAACAGTGCAAGATACTTATTACAGTGTCCTACAACAGTTGCCATATATAGAGTAGCATCTGAATCAAATAAGAGCTCGAAATGCTGATCGCTCAGAAGCGTGATCATGAAAAAACACAAACGTCACTTCACCGATTGGTTAAAAGACCAAAACCTTCCATATGGAGAAACCACGGAGGAAAAAACAATGAATAGGTTGGCATGTGGCCAATCAAGTGTATACACCTCATGGCAAGTATATGACATTAAAGAGTACATGTTTTATACCAAAGCTAAGGACAAAGATAGTGTATCCCAAAACAACGGCGTTCGAGTAGCGGCAGTTGAGATAATAGGACAAAAGAGCACATACTATGGGTTCATAGAAGAAATCTAGGAACTTGACTACGACTCAATATACAGATCCCATTGTTTCAGTGCCAATGGGTCAAACACCCAATTGGCATGTTCGTGGACAACTTCCGGCTGACAGTTGTTGACCTCGGGCCACAAGGACGACCCATGGGTACTCGTTGATCGTGTCGCTCAGATTTTCTATGTAATGGACCCAGCAAATTTGAAGAAACGCATAGCACTAGAAGGAAAACCGACAATCTTGGAAGTTGATGGCATCGAAGATGTTAAAGAATACAATCAGTATGCTACCATGCCTTTATTCATGGATTTCCGAAACAAGATTAAGCTCGTAGAAGCCACCATTGGTGAATCTCCGATGCCATACGTGCGGGAGAATGGAGTAGGGAAGACTGTGAGAGGCTAATATCTGTGTGTTGCATGTCCTCGTTTTTTCACGGAGTTTGCTGTTCTATAGTGTGCAAAAATTTTGGATCGATGGACCAAGTTGTGTAAAGCTATGGGAATTATGTTTGTAAATGTTTAAAGAGGTACAAATATTTGGGAATTAAAAATACTGGTGAAGGGGGACAATTTTAGAATAATTATGGAAGTTGAACGGAGTCAAACGGAGCTACGGATTGCTAGATATGAATTGTCGAAGTTTAATTGAATTTCTGTAATTTCAAAAACAATTGATAATCTCTAGAAAAGGATATCCCAAGGGAATTTTTGTTCTGATTAACGTATGGAGCCCACTGTGAGTTAGACAGAGGCCCCTATCTGTCACTGACTTGTGGGCCTAGCCAATGTTTTCTCTGGCGGCCCACATAAGCCACTGCCAGCGAAGCTCATTTTCTCTGGCGGCGCTCTTAGTGGTCCGCTAGAGAAGCTCATTGTCTCTGGTGGCGCTCTTAGCTATCCGCCAGAGAAGAGCTTTATCTCTGGCAGGCCCTTAAGTGGCCCGCAAGAGATAATATTTCACCTATAAGAAAGAGCGCGCGGGGTCGAAATATTCTAAGTCCCGATGCACGCGAAAAAACCCTAACGCCGCCGCCAGGCTACCAAATTTCCCCCGTGCCGCCGCCAGAGAAGCAGCCAGCTCCACTCGCTTGTGTCCCCACGCGGGCTTCCAGGTACAAGTCGATCCTCTCGCACCGAGGAGCCACCATGCTGCCGCCTTGTCAAGCCCGTGCTGCCGCCACCTCGTCTATCAGCGCACCTACCATCACGACCGCCACCACTGTCGACTACCGACTATCGCTGCCGTCGACCACAAACCTCCGCCCCCTCGTTGAACCCACGCACTGACCACCGACCATCGGCGCCTCATCGCCACTGACCGCCACCGACATCGACCACTGTCACAGCCCGATTTTATGGAAATTAAATAATTAATTAATAATTGATTTTCTAGAATTTATATTAAATTATAAAGCAAATTAATCAAGTAAAGTAAAAAGGGGAAATAAAAATTTCTTTAATAAATCAATGTCGAAATCATTTTTAATAAATTATCTGTGTGTAATTACACTCTCTGAAATTTTCTTGGATTTTTCGGAGCTCCAGAATTAGTTATTACAAAGATCAATTTCAGCAATTATTTAAACAAATTGCAATTCCTTTTCTCGGATCGATCCTGGTCCAATCCCTTTTTGCCTGTCTTTTTTGCCTGGGTTGTCGTTCCCGAATTCCTAATTCCCTAAAGAGTCCGACTTCGGGAAAAAATCCCGTTTAATCCCAAATCCGAGGTTTTCAAAATAAATCCAATTCTGGGACCCTAAAATTTCCTATATTTCTATGATTCTCAAAAACCCTCTTTCCTGGAAATCCCTTTTCCTATTGAAATAAATCTCCTCGTGTCCTTGAAATCCAATCTCTGTTTGAAATAAGTCCCCATATATTTTCCTCAAAAATCCTATTCCTTTTAAAATAAACACGAACCCTCAGTATTCTAGAGTTTATGCCCAATTTCAATTCTCAAGGAATATTCTCTAATTTTTGAATCCCAAAATAATCGTATATTTTGGGCGTTCCAAAATCCCTTGTATTCTTGTATTTCCTAGTTTCCACAATTTCTAATATTCTAAAATAATCTCGTAATTCCTTAAATCCTCCCAAAATTTCCAATTTTGCAATTTGGAATTCTCTCAGAAAACCTCTATTTCCCTTTTCCTTTCTTTCTTTATTTTCCTTTTTTTTCTCCTTTTCTTTTTCTCCTCCTTTTTCCTTTCTTCCTCCTCTCTTCTTCCTTCTTCTGTTCTTCTTCCTCGGCCGAGCCTCCTAGCCCAGGCCACCGCGCCGCGCCCCTCCCCACCCTTGCCTGCCCTGCCCTCGGCCCCACGGCCCGCCGGCCTGCGCAGCTGCTACGCTTCAGCCCGGCCCGCCGCCACCGCTCCTTGGCCAGCACCGCGTCGCCCCGTCAAAACCGCGCCATCGCCGCCCTGGACTTCCCCTTCTCTCTCTATAAAAGGAAACCCAGCGCCGCCCCTGCGCCCTAATTTCTCCAGTGCCCTAGCCGCTGCTCGCCCTAGCACCGCTGCCAGCTCCCTGCTGCCGCCGCCCACGCCTATGCAACCGCCGCCGCCATCGGCAGCCGCTGCCGCCGTTCTGTTCCTGTGTGCCGCCACCCAAGCAAACTCGCCGCCGCCCGTCTTGCATCCGCTAGTGCAAAAATAATCCTTTTAATTTAATTCCAGGGAAATATTCCTGAGAATATTCCTTTTCCAATTCTTTTTTGATTTCTCCGAATTCAATCTTTCAGACGTCACATCTTTTTCATCTGCACTCCGATTCGACCTGTTCTTCCTAAATTCATCTAAAATCATGATCTACCTGTTTAAATACTTTTTATGTACTATTTATTTGGAGTTTCTTAGGGTTTTTCCCCGTTTTGCATGTAGTCTCGTAATTTCGGCTGTTTTAGAAGATCACGGAGTTTGCGGAAGAGTTCGGAAGAGTGATTGAAGACTTTTCTATTGCAAGGCAAGTCACACGACAATCTCCTTGGGCATGTTGAATCCATTTGTGAAAACTATTCTGTTTTAACGTTATCACATGAAATATTTTGAATTGTCATTATACGGGTAATTATTATTATTCCGATAATCCTTGAGTATTATGGCCATTTTGATGTTGTTACCTTTACCTTGATACCTTGGGTGATTAATACTGACTAGCTGGATGATTATTTAATGATTTAGCTATATTATTCAGGATCTGCTTAGCACTACATAGAAATTGTAGCGTCATTTTATGTGAGAAATTAATGATTTACTTATCGAGAATTAATGGACTATGGTTATTGTTTCACAACGAATTGTCCTGGCTAGTTAATTAATATGCCAACTAAAACTTGACTGAAAGATGGGTTGTGAGCACTAGGATTGTGAATATTACTAGTGGTGCTCATGATATTTAAGGACCGGTTCGCGGACGACTTATTGCAAAGCAATACCCGTACTAATCACAAGCTAGCATGGATAATGGCGGAATTTGAAGTGTGACGAGTTCAATGGGAGGCACCAAGGCAGGTTTGTGGCTGGTATAAGTCCACATATGGCAGTCGTCAATAAGTCCATGAGTTTGGGCATTGAGCCATTTCGCGGGAAGGCACTTGATCACCCCTACCGGAGACCGGAGGCTTGGCAGAAGGCTCTCCTATTGTGCGAGGTATAGGGATGATTCTGTCACAACTTCTTTTCGAGGTACCATGGTGGCATTGAGGCGCATAGTGATGTGTTGTGGAGTTGTGTCTTATGGGTAAATTGGTACACCTCTGGCCAGAGTAAAACTGTTGGAATAGCCGTGCCCGCGGTTATGGGCAGGCCTAGCAATGTTTTCTGTGATTAGTTCCACACTATTTATTGATTACAATTAAAGAAGGAAGTTGATAGCTCCAGTTTGGAGGGTTATGGTTCGGGCCTGAACTGTGTTGGAGTGTTGTTCAGTGGTTGGTTTAATATTGATTATTAATTAAACTATATTGTTTTCAATGATTTTGAATGCAAATGTTTTAAATACCATTTATGCAAATAAGCCATAATATGTCTTTCCTTTGGAATCCCGTTGCATTATTTTATATTTCCATGTGTGGCTTGTTGAGTACGGTGGGTGGCACTCAATCTTGCATTACTGCAATCATTAGAGTGAAGCTTTACGAGGAGGAGAAGTTTGGTATTTGGCTTATACCCTAGTTGAGCCGCCTGTGGTTTGGAGCTGAAGCTACGCTTGCTGGCGTTTTGCTGCTGTTTTCTTCTATGTGAGGACTAAGTGCCTCTTCTGTAAGTATATATCATTATTAAGTTTTTGGTTATGTTTATCAAATTGTCGATTTGTGTATCTCGGCTGATTCCTGGACGAGGATTTATTACACAAATTAGCTTTAGAAATTCTGGTGAATTTCTAGACATGACAAGTTGGTATCAGAGCCAAACTTGACTATTGGATAAGCCAAACGGTCAGACCTTAAGGACATCTTTTCAAGAATATCTATTTATGAAAAATTTTCCTCTCATCTACGGAATTCTGCAAAATTTTCATCTATCCCCCTTCCTCCTTCAATTGGTCTAGTCGTTAAACCTGGTGGCTACAACAATGAAGATGCTAGAAGTTGTTGATGGTGTCAACCTGATGAAAGTCGTTTCAAGCATTGGAGTGTGTCAAGGAAGATTCTCGGATTCAAGTTGTCATGCCGTCAGCAAGGAATGAAGACTTCGCGCAAGGGAACTATCCTCACCCAGACCTACCTTGTGACCTTTAAAGGTAGTAACGTTAGTAATAGCACGTGTGTTGCTTGCTTGCGTGTAGGTATGGTCTACATCTAGGGATGTCATCATATTAGATTGTTTGCTTAATCAACCTAAACTGTAACTGCTTACTCACATCACATCAATAGTACAACCTAGTTAAGGTCCTCTCTATAGTGTAACCCTCTTCTTTTTCTCACTCCCGGGCACCTACAACAGATGGTCGACACTAGGAACGGAAGTTACACAGAGAACAAGAACAACAACAACCGGGGTGGTTCCAGCACACAGAACAACGAAACAGCCACCCATTATCCCCAACATGCTGGAGAACCCCACGCTTACTCAAGTCTTAGCCAACCAAACCCAGTTAATGGCCCTGATGATGCAACGGATGCAAAACAACCAAGCCCAGAATCAAGCACCAGCTCCTCCGCCCCACTCCAAGCTATCTGAGTTTCTTCGTGTGAGGCCACCTACGTTTTCAAGCACTACCAACCCAGTGGAAGGTAGTGACTGGTTGCATGCTATCGAGAAGAAGCTAGAGCTACTTCAGTGTATGGATCAAGAGAAGGTAGCTTTTGTGTCACATCAGCTTCATGGACCTGCTTCAGAATGGTGGGATCACTTCAAGGTGAACAGAGTAGAAGGTCAGCAGATTACCTGGGCAGAGTTCATGGATGGTTTTAAGAGAGCCCACGTCCCTGCTGGAGTAGTTGCTTTGAAGAAGCGTAAGTTTCGTGCACTCAGACAAGGTAACTGTACTGTGTCTAAGTTTCTTCATGAGTTCAACCGCTTGGCACGTTATGCTCCAGAAGATGTGCGTACTGTCGGTGCCATGGGCCCGGGGTACCTCATGAGAAGCTATTGGGCCACTCGGACAGAGGATGAGCCTAGCCTTGTAATTAGGGATATAGGACTTGGCAGACTTAACCTTGTAGACAGGAAAAATACAGTCCTAGTCAGGCACGTTGTATTCCTAGAAGGAGATCCCTTGGTCGTAGTTGTAACGCCTAGAAATTCGCTACCAAAAATCTGAACATTAATGTGTATAGAATCCCTGCCTAGGAAAGCCAGGGTATACAAACCAAGTTGCCATACAGAGTGCCTTACAAACAGAGTAAAATCATATTACAAAAATGCAGCGGAAAAGTAAAACATAGACTATAGACAGCGGGTCCATCAGCAGCATCCATCCCACAAGCACCTTGACGGCGGAGCCAGCCTATTCCTCGGGATGATCCTCGTCAGACGCGTTCTCCAACACTGGGGGGGGATTGAGCAAGGCTAAGTACCACCCACAGTACTCAACAAAACACACCCACAATTATGCATATGCACAAGGGTACAAAGATCAGCTAGGGTTCATTTTGCGCAAAGCAGTTGCAAAAATGGTAGTAGTTCGCAAACTGTAAAAAATTGATTTATTAACAGTATTAATTCACCACTGATTAATGTTATACCACGTTAACCAGGCTCATCCTTTCCCAACTGATTGACGCTACACCACGTCATCTAGTCTCCACTGATGAACGCTACACCACGTTCACCAGACTCCTCCGGGTACCGTTACACCACCTTACCCGAACTCCACTGATTAACATTACACCACGTTAACCAGTCTCCACTGAACAACGTTACACCACGCTGACCAGTTTTTCCCGATCAACGCTACACCACGTTGACCAGGCCGCACTGATGAACGTTACATCACGTCCACCAGGCGTCTCTGATGAGCGTTACACCACGCTCACCAGGCTCCACCGATTAGCGTTACACCATGCTAACCAGTCACCCCCTGTCAACTCCACCACGTCGACCGGACTCACACCTTCCACCACACCAGTTTCATAAAACCAGATTAATTATCTAAAAGTGAGACTAATCACGGTGAGTTTTGGCCAATGTGCCCATAACCGCGGGCACGGCTATTTGAATAGGTTTACTCTGGTTAGAGGTGTACAACTGTACCCATAAGACACAGCCCTACACACATTCCCATGTGCCAGTGCATCACCACGATGCCCCGTGAGAGGCTGTGACAGGACCGTTCACGAGACCCTTCCCTAACCATCCACACCACGCTGAGGTTGCACCTGCTGACAGGGCACATCATATTGGCCAGGCTACCCTCCTTGCGCCACGGTGAATCCGACAGCCAATCAACCCTACTTCGGGCCAACCCAACTCCATCCCGCTCACCCTCTTCTTCGATGCCTAGGAGAGGGAGAAGAAACGCTTCAAGCCCAGCCATTACCCACGCTGGCTTGTGGAAAGTACGATAGTTGCCCAAGTGGTTCCCGCGAACCGGTCCTTAATTGCCATGGGTGTGACAAGCAGAACCACACACCCACAGCCCACCATTTAGTTCAAATTTTAATAATTTAACATCAGCCTATCCAAAATTCCAATTTTTGCGACATAGAGTCGAATCATATGAAAAGATAATGTTTAATTCCCATGTGAGCTATGTTGCTAAGCATGGCTAAGCATTCCTAAGAATAGTAACCTAATCATATTATTACCCAGGTGACAAGGGTTCAGGTTTCAAAGCTAAGGCAAAGTCCTAACATTGCATAGGTTATAACTCACCCACATGAAATATAGAAATAATGCAGTTTATTTAAGTAAACAAGGCAATTTAGCGAAAAACGGGTACAAAGTGATCAATGGAACAGTGCGACTTGCCTTGCTCTGGCTCAAGGTACTCTGCAACAACCTCGTAATACACAGGAGAATTACCGGTGTCGGTTTCTACAACAAACAATGCATAAACAATTAAAAAAGTACATGTGGGCAAACAAACATGGGCTGAAAGTATTTTTAATGAATTATTGGCATTTTTCTGGATTTAATGAAATTTGAATGGACTTAATCGGAGTTCGTATGAATTAGTTATGATTTATTGAAGTTTTACTGTTATTTTCAGTGCAAATATAATTAACAAGCGATTTAATGCGCATTAATCCGATTTATGGCATCACCCGAGGGGGAGGCGGCGCCAACCAGCAGGTCCCACCCGTCAGAGACTCAAGGTGTCGGCGCACGGTGGACTCGGTCCACCGAGCCGAAAATGGGCGTGCCACATGGCGCACACGTGGCGCCGATGCGGCGACCATGCGTGCGGCCACGGGGGCGGCCAACGGACGGCCCCGATCTACCACTCAGCAGATCGGACGGCCCCAGGGAATGGCGGCCATGCCGGCCATCCTGAGCGGGAGGCGGTGGCGTGCACGTGACCCGATGGTCGCCGGCGACCACCGGCACGGCGGTGGGCACGCGGAGAGGTGGAAAGGGATGGGGAGACGGCGGGGATTCTCACCAGTGACTCACAGCAGCGAGCAACGGCACAAAGACGACGGCGGCGAGGAGGTAGCGGTGGTGGCTTCGGGACAACATCGGCGATGGTGCTCCGATGGTGGTGAACGAGCGTGAGGGGGCGGCCGAGGTGCCCTGGGAGATGAGGAGGACGGAAAAGGAATTAGGTCGGAGAACGGAGACGCGGCGCGGCGGAATTTGCCGGCCGGAGAGGATGAAGAGAGCCGGAACTCACCACACGCGAGGGCGAAGCGTCCCGGCGGGCTTCGGCTTCCACGGAGTGGCGGCTGACGAGCGACACAGCACGGCGGAGGTGATGGCGGTGGCGGTGTGGCTTGGCAGCGTCTGGATCGGCGGCGAGCGAGGTCGGAGTTGGTGTAAAGCGGTGGAGGTTCGGGTGCGCGGTGGCGACGGGGTTCTAGGGCACGGGGAGGCTCGGCATGTTGGGGAAAAGGCGGGGGAGAGGGCAGAGAGGCTTTTTATGTGCTCGGCTGGGCGAGAACGAGGCCGTAACGGCTCTAGTCGTGCACGGGAGTGTGGGCGACAGCGTCGGGAATGTGCGCGAGATTCGCGAGGGAGAGGGGACGAAGACGCCGGAGGACATGGGGGAGTGGGCGCGGACTCGGTCCCGCTCCGTTTGAACCAGAGGCGAGCGCAGGAGGAGGCGGGAAGTGGTGCCGGATTGGACGGCTCCGAGGATTTTCCCCTCCTGCCCGATCGGACGGAGGAGAGAAGATGATGCTGACAGGTGGACTTGCCTGTCGCGCGGGCGCGGGCGAGTGGCCCGACAGGCAGGCCCCGCAGTGGCAGAGAGAGAGCGGGAGGAGTCAGCGGGAGGCAGGCGTGCGCCCGGGTTGGCGGAGGCCGTCGGCACAGTGCTAGGCCGGCGGCCAGGAGAAAAAGAAGAAAAAAGAAAACGAAAGGAAAGAAAGGAAAATGATTTCCAGAGCGAAATTAATTCCGATAAGCGTTTTGATTTATTAAAAATAGTTCTTTGTGCTCTGAAAATTCCACTAAAAATCCAGTTAATGTATTTTGGCAAGGAGAACATAAGAAAAATATTCTCGCCATGATAATTTTATCTTGCATTTTCATATTTAATTAATTCCTCTTTCCATTTAATTTATTTTCTTGGGTATTTTCTCAGGTATTATGTTGTGTGGCTAATATCAGGGTGTGACAAACCTACCCCCCTTAAACAGAATCTCGTCCCTGAGATTCGAACGTGCTGGCGAAGAGGTGGGGATAGGCGGACTTCAGTTCGTCTTCTAGCTCCCAGGTGGCTTCTTCTTCTAAGTGTGGCTCCACTGTACCTTGCAGAATCTGATTACCCGGCTCCTGGTGTTTCTTTCACTGATCTCCAAGATCCGAACTAGCTTCTCCACATAGGTGAGGTCTTCCTGGATCTCTATCTGTTCCGGGTTTGCCTGTTCCACTGGTATCCTCAAACACTTCTTCAGTTGTGACACATGGAACACGTCGTGTATACCTATCATTGAAGCTGGGAGGCTCAACTGATATGCCACTTCACCTTTACGGGCTAGCACTTGGTAGGGTCCCACGAAGCGAGGTGCTAGCTTCCCTTTGGTTTGGAACCTGTGTACCCCACGGAGTGGTGTGACACGAAGATACACGTAGTCCCCTTCTTCGAAGCTTATGTCTCGTCGACGGTTGTCGGCATAACTCTTCTGTCTGGATTGAGCTGTCTTTAAGCGCTCCCGTATTATGGCCACCTTCTCTTCTGCCTCTTTGAGTGCGTTGGTTCCGAATACCTGACGTTCGCCCGTTTGATCCTAGAAAAGCGGGGTATGGCACTTCCTGCCATACAGAGCTTCAAACGGTGCCATCTGCAAAATAGCTTGGTAACTGTTATTGTCTGAGAACTCGCGTAGGGTAAGCTCTCTTATCCATGTTCCTCCGAAGTCCAGTGCGCAAGCCCTTAGCATATCCTCTAATATTTGATTGACTCTTTCCGTCTGGCCATCTGTCTGTGGATGATATCTTGTGCTGAAGTTCAGTCGGGTTCCCAATTCTGCTTGTAACTTCTGCCAAAATTTAGAAGTGAACTGGCTGCCACGATCGGAGACAATCCTTTTGGGTACTCCATGTAGACACATTATATGAGCCATATATAGTTCTGCTAACTTTTTACCCGAATATGTTGTATGCACCAGGATGAAATGTGCAGCTTTGGTGAGTCGGTCAACGATCACCCAAATTGAGTCATACCCCGAAGATGTGCGGGGCATACTGGTGACGAAATCCATCCCGATCTCTTCCCACTTCCACTCTGGAACCTTGAGAGGCTGTAACTGTTCTACATGCCATTGTGTTCTGCTTTGACCGTTGGCAATGCACAAATTGCTACGAATTTGGCAATTTCTCTCCTCATGCTGGCCCACCAAAACTTCGTTTTAAGATCTTGGTACATCTTTGTGCTTCTGGGGTGAATGGAGTACTGTGTCTCATGAGCTTCCCAAAGTATTAGGTCCTTGAGTTCTTTTATTCTCTGGAACGCACAAACGTTCCCCCATCCATACAGTCCCGTTTTCATCTTCCACAAAACCTTGAGCTTTTCCGACTCTCATGTTCTTCTTAAGTTCTTTAATTTCTGGATCATTCGCTTGTGCCTCGCGAACTTGATCAAAAAGTGTGGGCTGAACCTCTAGGGCTGCCATGAATCCATGTTCGACAAGGCCTAGATTCAAGCGTTCAAATTCTTGCTGCATTTCCTTGCACAATGCCTCCGCTAGAGCAGTGTCGCCGTAACTTTTTCTGCTCAAGGCATCTGCCACGACATTGGCTTTCCCTGGGTGGTAATGTATCCCCACATCATAGTCCTTAATCAGTTCCAGCCACCTTCTTTGGCGAGGTTCATCAGGCTGGGTGAATATGTACTTCAGGCTCTTGTGGGTCCGTATAAATCTCATTTGCGGTTACCGATGAGGTAGTGCCGCCAGACCTTTAGAGCATGGACCACTGTGGCCAATTCCAAGTCGTGTGTTGGGTAGTTGCCCTCATGGGGGCGTCAATTGGCGCGACGTATAAGCTACAAACTCTACCTTCTTGCATCAACACACGCCCTAGCCCTTGGCGGGATGCATCACAGTACACTTGAAAATCCTTCTGGGGATCTAGTAAGATCAGAACCGGTGCTGAAACCAACTTCTTCTTGAGTTTTTCAAACCTGTGATTGCACTAACTTCACATCCTTCTTTAGTAGTTGCGTCATAGGTCTGGCAATCTTCGAGAAATTCTCAATGAATCGACAGTAGTAACCCGCAAGTCCAAGAAAACTCCGCACTTGTGTCACTATCTTAGGTGGTTTCCAATTGGTGACGGATTCCACGTTAGTTGGGTCCACAGCAACTCCCTGGGCAGTGATGATGTGTCCGAGGAATTGCACTTCTCTCAGCCAGAAGTCGCACTTGCTGAACTTGGCGTACAACTGGTGCTCTCTCAGCTTCTCAAGAACCAAACGAAGATGTTGCTCATGCTCTTCCGTTGACTTCGAGTAAATCAAGATGTCATCGATGAAACTACCACAAACTTGTCCAGAAACTCCATGAATACCTTATTCATCAGATTCATGAAAAAGGTAGGTGCATTTGTCAGTCCAAAGGACATAACAGTGCACTCGTACAACCCATACTGCGTGGTGAAGGCTGTCTTCGGTATATCCTCTTCTCGAATTCTCAATTGATGATAGCCTGATCGTAGGTCTATCTTGGAGAAAACGGTGGCACCCTCCAATTGGTCGAAGAGATCATCAATTCTTGGCAGAGGGTACTTGTTCTTGATGGTGACATCGTTTAGTGCGCGATAGTCCACGCACATCCGTTTTGTCTTGTCCTTCTTTTCCACGAAGATGACTGGCACTTCCCAAGGTGATGTGCTTGGTCGGATGTAGCCTTTTTATAACAGATCGTCGATCTGCTTCTTGACTTCTGTCATCTCGTTCGGTGCCATTCTGTAAGGCCTCTTGTATATTGGCGCTGTTCCAGGTGCCAAATCGATCCTGAACTCAATCTCCCTTTCTGGTGGCATCCCTGGTAGGTCTTCCGGAAACACATCCAGGTATTCCCTGACTATCGAAATGTCCTCCATTTTCCTTTCTGGCTTCGTCCCATCTTCCAACAGTTGCTCTGCTACGACCTGATTCAAGCTTGCTTCCTGATGCAGCGGCACAGGTGACTTGAAGATAACTACCTTTCCATCCGGACTGGTCACTGTTATGGTGCGGTCCGCACAGTCGATCACCCCTTTGTGTCGGGTCAACCAATCCATCCCTAGGATGACATCTAGGTCTTTGGATTCAAAGAGGATGAGATTGGCTAGAAAGGTGATCCCTGGATTTCTAGGCTTACTGAAGGGCTATAGTGAGCAGTTACCATGCGGTTCCCAGGTGTATGAACCCTCATGGGGATTTTAAGTTCCACTACTTTTATCCTATGTGTCCCCACAAATTTCTTGGATATGAAAGAATGTGTTGCACCAAAATCAAAAAGTACGGTTGCAGGTATTGAGTTCACAAGAAATGTACCCAATACCACTTCTGGTGCAGTCTGCGCCTCTTCCGTAGAGACATGGTTGACACGCCCCTTTATCACCTGCTGATTGGTGTTGGGGTGCTAGGAAGCTGCGGGCCTAGGTCCCACCCGCCTCGGCTTCGGACACTTGTCCGCATAGTGACCCGGTTCGTTGCAGTTGAAGCAGACGTAGTTCTTGCCCCCGTTGTCTTTCCTTGGCTGACCCTGCTGTACTGGTGCCATTGGTGGGCGTGGAGCGGACTGACGGTTGTACTGCCCACTGTTGCTACTGCTTCTAGAGTGCCCTGGGTGGAACGGGCGTTGTTGACAGACGATCATGGTGGCTAGTCCACCTTGCTGGCCCAACATCATCCGTGGTCGCTGAAGCTATCCTTGGTGAGTCCGGAACTGTGCTACCTTTCTCTTGCGGTCCACCTTGTTATGCTGGCTCTCCTGGTGGATAGCTTTATCCACCAGCTTCTTGAAGTCTAGGTAATCGCTTGAGAGGAGCTGATTGGTCAGCTCGTCGTTCAATCCGTCCAAGAACCTCTCTTGTCTCTCCACGTCGGTGTGGACATCTTCAGGCGTGTAGCGTGCCAAGCGCTTGAACTCATGGAGGTATTCTGTAACCGTCCTGTTCTCTTGGACCAAGTCCTTGAACTCCCTTTTCTTCTGTGCCACAATTCCCGCCGGAATTTGTGACTTCCGGAAATTGTAGCAGAATTCAGCCCAAGTGACCTCCGTGGTAGCGGTGCAGGTCACCAAGAAATTGTCCCACCAAGCTGATGCGGGACCTTGGAGTTAGTGAGTAGCGAAAGCGACCTTCTCTTGGTCGGTGCACTGGAGGAGGTTGAGCTTCTTCTCGATTGCCAACAGCCAGTCGTTGGCATCAATGGGTTGGGGGTGCTAGAAAAAGTTGGCGGCCTGACCCTCAGGAACTCAGGCAGCTTGGACTGAAGGGCAATGGCTGGGTTGTGTGGCTACTGGTGTTGCTGTTGCAGGTTGTTCTGCTGCATTTGTTGCATCATCATGGCCAACATCTGGTTCTGGTTGGCAATAACCTGTGCCAACGTCGAGTTCTTTGGTAGCGGTGGTGGCACGTGGTTGGGTGCTCCCTGATTCTAAGGTGCTCCTTCTCGCTGGTTAGTAGTGCTGGCGTCGCTGGCAGCACGGGCACCGCTCCTTGTGTTCACCATCTGAAGGGGAGAGTAGAGGAAAGGAAGGAGGAAAACAGGTGGCTTAGAAACAGGAGTGATAATTAAGTGGCTGAATTAAATTAACTGAAATTCTTGGTTGGAAACATGAGAAAAAATAGTTCAACTCCTAATTACAGCGGACATACCACAACAGACGGTATGCCACCAACTAACCCCAAACAAACAAACATTCCTAACATTACAACTAAACAGGAAATTAAACTAAGAAAATGACAAAACTAAGGGTGGCGTGTCTAGTGCTCCGAGCAGCTTCGGCGATCATCAGAGTTGTACTCCGGCTCCTGCTCGTCGCCCACCTCGTCGTCGGTGCGACTCCTAGATCCGCCCACATAAGACACACTTCCGTGGGCCGAAGAACTGGCCTCGCTGTGGGTGCGGGACCCGCTGAAGGAGCTACTGTCGTCAGTGGAGGTGAAGCCCCCGTGGATGCTGGTGCCTCCCTGAGAGCCATCGTCACCAGACGACGCGCTAATCCATCCACCTGTCGGTGCCGGTACTAGGGCTGGAGCTGGCGCCGGTGCTGGGAGTGCGGTGGTGGTGCGTGTGGCCCGTTCCTGGGAGCCAACTGAACACGCACAAGGGGAAGGGTTCTCTTCCTCGGAGTCAGCCAGATCCTGGCTTCACCGGGTGGCGGCTGTCCCTTCAGTTCCACGACCTCCTTCTTCAAGCCGTTGATCTGGTTCTAGAGTCCCATGATGGTCGTCCTGTTGGCGTCCTCCCGGTCGTGGGCAGCACGCACCCAATTAGCGTGCATGTAGTCCATGGCCAACATTGCCCGCTCATGTGGACAATGGTGGTGTCGTTCTCATTGTCCGCCAGCTGAAAGGCGTTGTAGGTCTGATAGTGCGCCCGGCAGGGAAGGTAGCGGTAAGCAGTGGTGCGGAGGGTAGCATGGTGCCTCCGACGTAGCTCTCCAATCAGGCGGAAAGCGGCTTCCTGGCAGGCGTGGCTGAAGGTACGCCCACCAACCTCGACCTCCATAGCAGGCAGGAGGTACATCTCGCCTGGTAACTCCAAGCGAACCCGGTGTGGGATCTCACCCTCCATGGGCTCCACTGCAGTGTACTCTGGGGCATGGTTGTACCCCAAAGTGAAACTCATCATCCGTAGTTCTTCCACAAAGCCGCCCATGTCAGTGCCACGCTGGTTGGGGAGGTTGTCCATCTATAGAAGACAAGGAGGGGAATCAATGTATGCTCAGATCCAAATAAGTAATCAGTAAATAATTTGGAAACAACAATGATTTTATGCAGAGAATAATTTTGTAAGTAAATTTGAGACCAACAAAATACCACTGCAAAACTAGTTAAAATTCACATAACAATTGCAAAGCAATTAAAAATATTTTGCAAAGCAAATAAAAATATTTTATGCATGCCATAAATCATACCTTCCCCTAGATCAACCAGTGTTTCCCCAAAATTTGAACGCCTATGCTAATCCATGAATAAAAATTTTTAACACCAGATTTAACTTGACTCAAAAGTTTCCATCGAATAAACGGCCAAGATTTTATCCCAAGTTGAGAACGAATTCCCAATTTTCCCAAAATAACTCCAAATGTGAGAAGCATATGCAAATGGGAATTTCAGAGGGCTCTTAGGGTTTCCATTTAGCTGGTCATACGGTCAAGCTCGGCTCTGATTCCAACTTGTAACGCCTAGAAATTCGCTACCGAAAATCTGAACATTAATGTGTATAGAATCCCTGCCCAGGAAAGCCAAGGTACACAAACCAAGTTGCCATATAGAGTGCCTTACAAACAGAGTAAAATCAAATTACAAAAATGCAGTGGAAAAGTAAAACGTAGACTATAGACAGCGGGTCCATCAGCAGCATCCATCCCACAAGCACCTTGATGGTGGAGCCAGCCTATTCCTCAGGATGATCCTCGTCAGACGCGTTCTCCAACACTGGGGGGGGGGGCAATTGAGCAAGGCTGAGTACCACCCACAGTACTCAACAAAACACACCCACAATTATGCATATGCACAGGGTACAAAGATTAGCTAGGGTTCATTTTGCGTAAAAGCAGTTGCAAAAATGGAAGTAGTTCGCAAACTGTAAAAAATTGATTTATTAACAATATTAATTCACCACTGGTTAACGTTATACCACGTTAACCAGGCCCATCCATTCCCAACTGATTGATGTTGATGCTACACCACGTCAACCAGTCTCCACTGATAAACGCTACACCACGTTCACCAGACTCCTCCGGGTACCGTTACACCACGATACTTGGACTCCACTGATTAACGTTACACCATGTTAACCAGTCTCCACTGAACAACGTTACACCACGCTGACTAGTTTTTCTCGATCAACGCTACACCACGTTGACCAGGCTGCACTGATGAACGTTACACCAGTCCACCAGGCGTCTCTGATGAGCGTTACACCACGCTCACCAGGCTCCACCGATTAGCGTTACACCACGCTAACCAGTCACCCCCGGTCAACTCCACCACATCGACCGGACTCACACCTTCCACCACACCAGTTTCATAAAACCAGATTAATTATCTAAAAGTGAGACTAATCACGGTGAGTCTTGACCAATGTGCCCATAACCGCGGGCACGGCTATTCGAATAGGTTTACTTTGATCAGAGGTGTACAACTGTACCCACAAGACACAGCCCCACACATGTTCCCGTGTGCCAGTGCATCACCACGATGCCCTTGAGAGGCTGTGACAGGACCGTTCACGAGACCCCTCCCTAACCATCCACACCACGCTGAGGTTGCACCTGCCGACAAGGCACATCATATTGGCCAGGCTACCCTCCTTGCGCCACGGTGAATCCGGCAGCCGATCAACCCTACCCCGGGCCGACCCAACTCCATCCTGCTCACCCTCTTCTTCGGTGCCTAGGAGAGGGAGAAGAAACGCTTCAAGCCCAGCCGTTGCCCACGCTGGCTTGTGGAGAGTACGATAGTTGCCCAAGTGGTTCCCGTGAACCGGTCCTTATTTGCCATGGGTGTGACAAGCAGAACCACACACCCACAGCCCACCATTTAGTTCAAATTTTAATAATTTAACATCAGCCTATCCAAAATTCCAATTTTTGTGACATAGAGTCGAATCATATGAAAAGATAATATTTAATTCCCATGTGAGCTATGTTGCTAAGCATGGCTAAGCATTCCTAAGAATAGTAACCTAATCATATTATTACCCAGGTGACAAGGGTTCAGGTTTCAAAGCTAAGGCAAAGTCCTAACATTGCATAGGTTATAACCCACCCACATGAAATATAGAAATAATGCAGTTTATTTAAGTAAACAAGGCAATTTAGCGAAAAACGGGTATAAAGTGATCAATGGAATAGTGCGACTTGCCTTGCTCTGGCTCAAGGTACTCTGCAACAACCTCGTAATACATAGGAGAATTACAGGCGTCGGTTTCTATAACAAACAATGCATAAACAGTTAAAAACAGTACATGTGGGCAAACAAACATGGGCTGAAAGTATTTTTAATGAATTATTGGCATTTTTCTGGATTGAATGAAATTTGAATGGACTTAATCGGAGTTTGTATGAATTAGTTATGATTTATTGAAGTTTACTGTTATTTTCAGTGCAAATATAATTAACAAGCGATTTAATGCGCATTAATCCGATTTATGGCGTCACCCGAGGGGGAGGCGGCGCCGACCAGCGGGCCCCACCCGTCAGAGACTCAAGGCATCGGTGCACGGTGGACTCGGTCCACTGAGCCAGAAACGGGCGCGCCATGTGGCGCACATGTGGCGCCGACGCGGCGACCACGCGGGCGGCCACAGGGTTGGCCAACGGATGGCCTCGATCTGCCACCCGGCAGATCGGACGGCCCCGGGGAACGGCGGCCACGCCAGCCATCCCGAGCGGGAGGCGGCGGCATGCACGCGACCCGATGGTCGCAAGCGACCACCGGCGCGGTAGCGGGCACGCGGAGAGGCAGAAAGGGACGGGAAGACGGCGGGGATTCTCACCAGTGACTCACGGCGGCGAGCAACGGCACAAAGACGATGGCGGCGAGGAGGTAGCGATGGTGGCTTCGGGACGACGTCGGCGACGGTGCTCCGATGGCGGTGAACGAGCGTGAGGCGGCGGCCGAGGTGCCCTGGGAGATGAGGAGGACGGAAATGGAATTAGGTCGGAGAACGGAGAGGCGGCGCGGTGGAATTTGCCGGCCAGAGAGGATGAAGAGAGCCGGAACTCACCGCACGCGAGGGCAAAGCGTCCCGGCGGGCTTCGGCTTCCACGGAGTGGCGGCCGACGAGCGACACGGCACGGCGGAGGTGATGGCGGTGGCGGTGTGGCTTGGCGGCGTCTGGATCGGCGGCGACCAATGGCTGGAGTTGGTGTAAACCGGCGAAGGTTCGGGTGCGCGGTGGCGACGGGGTTCTAGGGCACGGGGAGGCTCGGCGTGCTGGGGAAAAGGCGGGCGGAGAGGCTTTTTGTGCGCTCGGTGGGCAAGAACGAGGCCGTAATGGCTCCAATCGTGCACGGGAGTGTGGGCGACCTCGTCGGGAATGTGCGCGAGATTCGCGAGGGAGAGGGGACGAAGACGCCGGAGGACATAGGGGAGTGGGCGCGGACTTGGTCCTGCTCCATTTGAACCAGAGGCGAGCGCGGGAGGAGGCGGGAAGCGGCGCCGGATTGCACGGCTCCGGGGATTTTCCCCTCCACCTGATTCGGACGGAGGAGGAAGATGATGCTGATAGGTGGGCCTGGCTTGTCAGTGGGGCACGCGGGCGAGTGGCCTAACAGGCGGCCCCGCAGCGCAGAGAGAGAGCCGGAGGAGCGGCGGGAGGCAGGCGCTCACGGGCTAGCGGAGGCCGTCGGCACAGTGCTCGGCCGGCGGCCCAGCGGAGGTGAAAAAGAAGAAAAAAAAGAAAACCGAAAGGAAAAGAAAGGAAAATGATTTCCAGAGCGAAATTAATTCCGATAAGCGTTTTTGATTTATTAAAAATAGTTCCTGTGCTCTGAAAATTCCACTAAAAATCCAGTTAATGTATTTTGGCAAGGAGAACATTATTGGCCACTGAAAATTCCACTAAAAATCCAGTTAATGTCACTAAAAATATTCTTGGCCATGATAATTTATTATCTTGTATTTTACATATTTAATTAATCCTCTTGCCATTTAAATTTATTTTTCTTGGGCATTTTCTTAGGTATTATTTTGTGTGGCTAACATCAGGGTATGACAGTAGTCCGACTGGGACTCCTACTTTGTAACCCTATCCCCCAGTATATAAGGGGAGGCAGGGCGCCCCCTGAGGGCAGAAGAAGGAGAGGATCACCAAGATCACAATCATACATCCTTAAAGGAAATACACCACAACTGGACATAGGGTATTACCTCATCTTGAGGGCCTGAACCAATATAAATCTTTCGTGTTCCTTTGCAATCCATCAAGTTTCAGTCCGGTGAGTAGCCCTATATTTTTATTGCTGATACAAAACATCGACAGTTGGCGCGCCAGGTAGGGGCTTCGTTGAGATCATCTGCATCAAACTTGATGGATCCAATCAAGGGAGTCGACGGCATCAACTTCTCCCCCGAAGAAACAATCACCTTCAGGAGCCTCGACTTCATCACCGATAAATTCGGCAACCTCACCCTTTCCGACTCGGACCCGATCTGATCGGCTAGGGACCAAGCCGACTCCACGCCGATTGGCGCACACAACGCTGCGGCAACCCTCGTCGACTTGCTGCGGCAATCTTCAACATGCCCGGGTCTCGGGACAACTTTTTCTTTCAGTGTTCGACTCGGATTCGGTTTTGCGCCAGCCGAGATTGGGCTAAGAAAGGAAGAGATCGTCAATCTCCTGTTCGGACTCGGCAACGCCGTGGATATCTTCAATCAACATCTGATGCGGCAAACCCGATCCCCTGGAGTTCCACTTAGATATGGCCCAGAGCCGCTCGAGATCGGATCTAGGGAGGTCGGAGTTATAATCACCCTCATCAACTATTCCGACTTCGACTCTCAGTCGAACTCCGACTCTAAGTCGGATAGCAGTTTGGCAAGCTTGTCTCCGCCACACGAAGTCTTCATGGTGTCCAAATGCTCTACTCCTACTTAGGAAGCACACCGACTACGCGAGTAGCAAGTGGAGGAGGCCCGTCGGCTGCGAGAACAATAGGAGGAAGAAGCGAGACGCCTGCACGCCCGTAATGACGATCTGCGCAGGGCTGGGCAGACTGCTCAACAACAAGTCCTATAGACCAGAGTCGGCGACCACGACATCTTCGTAATGCCTCAGCTAAACGTCGTAGCCGCTGCAACCCTACTGGACACGCTCCAGTTCGGGCCTGATCACCTGGCCACCCCGACGATAGCAAGGATTAAAGCCATGATCACCGCTGCTGCATGCCAGTAGCATCAACAGTCGGGTGACACACTCATACTGACTAACAAATCGGATTCTCCAGTGGCAGTCTCATCTGCCTCGACACGACGCCGAGCGACTAGCTCCAATTAGCCGCACACGGAGTAACGCCACACATCACTAGGCAACCACAATAATGACTGGCGGCGCTGGCGTCAAGACGACCGTCAGGATAACCAGGATGTCCGAGGCCGACTGCGACGTGATCTTCGGCAAGACATCAACGCACGACGCCACAAATGCGAGGAAGATGAGTGTTGCCGACTGGAAGATGAGAATGAGCGCTTCAGCCTCCACCACGAACGGTTTCACCGCCTTAGTCGGAGTCGGAGTCCTCACACAGATGAAGGTATACTAGCCTTCACCCATGAGATACAACAAGTCGACTGGCCGCCAGGTTTCAAGCTGACTGGAATTGAAAAATATGATGGAAAGACCAACCCCAAGTCTTGGCTCACAGTCTATACTCTGGCGATCTGAACAGCCAGAGGAGATCAGAAAGTCATGGCTAACTACCTCCCAGTTGCTCTAGTCGACTCGGCGAGGATATGGCTAACAAGACTTCCCAAGCAATCAATCGGCTCCTGGGGAGAACTCCGGGAACGCTTCATCGCTAACTTCCAGGGAACATACGAGAGGCCATCTTCCGAGTATGATCTATATCAGTTGCATCAAAGGAAGAACGACTCTCTTCGTGATTTCATCAATAGGTTCTCTGAGAAGAAGAATTCAATCCCAATGATCAAGGACGAGGTCGTCATCGCCGCCTTTAGAAAAGGAGTCAAAGACACCCCATTCATCGCTAAATTCACTCGGAAGCCTCCCAAGTCTGTCAAGGATCTATTCGACATGGTGAACAAGTACGCCGACTTGGCCGACGCTGTTGCTGAGGCCCTCGATGACAAAAAGGCACCATGACAGAAAAAGCGGAAGGACACCGATGACGCGGCCCCAACTAAGGCTAGGAACCACAAGCACAAGTCGGACGACTTCATTGTGGCAGTCGGTCACAAGCGTTTTCGACCTCCTATAACTGAAGATTATTAGAACAACAAGTGACATGCTCGGGGGCTAAAAAGCCCAAACGCAAGGATGGCATCCCCACTCCCAAATACCGAACAACTAAGTCGCTTTCTGATAAATATTTCCTCACTCGGCCTCGCCAATGCCACAGCCGCTTACACCTAATAGGTGTACAAGCTGCACATTTTTCTGTTTTTCTCTTAATGATTGCAAAAGTACTCAAGTAGCATAAATTCCGATCCGTGAAACTTTGCTCCATGAAAGACGAACTCAAGTCACCCAAAACGTGTGTCTGGGAAAGAGCCATGAGCCAACTCCCGACGCTAGGGGGCTATGACTAGTCGGGCAAGGTGCTTAAACGTAAGGGGTCAACTACTCAGAGAAACTAATATCAAAAGGAGGAAGAACATGTATTTACATATATTATAAAATATATAAATTTTCTTTGGGTGATTGTTTTCATCATCAAATGCTACTCATCTGATATGTTTATAAAGCAGGGCTAGTTCCGGATATGTGTGCAGGAACTCAGGGCTATGAGCCTATCTCCTACGCTCGGGGGCTAGACTAGTCTGCCAAGATACACTTGGAGTGCGACGCTTCAAGAATCACTTGGAATGCTCCATGAGAGCCATTGTCCAAGTACTTGCATTAGTCGGGACTCGTGTGTAGGCTAAAACCGACCTCTGGTGCCAGTCGGAGCTCGGGTACCACTCGGTTGGGTGAGATACGCCCCATGAGGGTCGCCAGCCAAATCCTACGCAAATGCTAGGTTTGGGTACCTTATTCGGTCACCACTCCGCTGGGTGAGGTACGCCCCATTAGGGTCGCCAGTCGAATCCTATGCTAATGAGAGGTTTGGGTACCTTATTCGGCTAACAACCGACCTCCGGCGCTAGTCAGAGCTCGGGTACAACTCTGCTGGGTGAGGTACACCCCATGAGGGTCGCCAGCCGAATCCTATGCTAATGCGAGGTTCGGGTACCTTATTCGGCTAATAACCGACCTCCGGCGCCAGTTGGGGCTTGTGTGCCACTTGGCTAGGTAGGGTACGTCCCATGAGGATCGCCAGCCAAATCCTATGCTAATGCTAGGTTTGGGTACCTTATTTGGTCACAACTCTGTCAGGTTGGGTACGCCCCATGAGGGTCGCCAGCTGAATCCTATGCTAATGCAAGGTTCGGGTACCTTATTGGACTATAATTCTGTTGGGTAGGGTACGCCCCATGAGGGTCGCCAGCCGAATCCAATGCTAATGCGAGGTTCGGGTACCTTATTCGGCTTTACCGAAGTCAGAGAAGACCTATATTGTCAAAGCGCATCCGGAGTTTTCATGCACTGCGTCACACCTGAGGAGGGTAAGCAAATCCCTGCAATATACCTACTCGGGCATCTGTGGCAACCATGCTGCATCCAAAACATAAATTGGAAAGGCTTGCGGACAAGGATTCCTCTGGCTGATTGCGGTTATCGACGCTGAAGTACTCATCCTGGCATGCAAGGGATGCCAATTTTATAGGGCTGCGCTGAGTAGGTTGGTTTAAGCTGGCTTATTCGGTAGTAGGCCAAAGATATGAGTTTCTCGATAGCACACTCTATTGGGCCGCTCGCTAACTGTGTTAAAATCACAGTGCATGTGCTATTTACAGAAACCGATTAAATAATCAGATATGCTTCATGCTAAGCCTACAGCCGGGTGTATACATTCAGGTATCTGCATTATTTACCAGTTATTGAGGATATATCCTTATAAGGATCGACAGTTGGTCTCCATTAAAATTGGGGATGCAGGTATCTCTCAAGTACACCTGACCACATATTGGGTTAAAGTCCATAATGTGGTACTCGGCCATGAGCAAAAATCATTCCAGCTGATATGATGCTGAAGAGTCTCATATACCAGTAGTGCACTACTCGGGAAAGACTACAAGGTTAAAGATCTTTGACTTTATGTTTAATTATTTCACAACTAAGCACAAAGTCGGGGGCTACACATAATAGGTGCGCCTATTCAGTGCACACTATTCATATTTCTACATGGAGCCCTTCATAGCCTCGTTGCCAGCTGACATGAAGCAGGACTTGGGAGAAGAAGAACTCGGACAAAGAGTACTCAGGAGCGATGCACTCAGGAATTTTTCACCGTGGAGGATGAGCACTTGGCATCAGCTGAGACTCAACTATGAAGGTCTCAGGGGCTGCTGTCGATGCCATGGGCCCGAGGTATCTCATGAGAAGCTATTGGGCCACTCGGACAGAGGATGGGCCTAGCCTTGTAATTAGGGATATAATAGGACTCGGCAGACTTAACCTTGTACGACAGGGAAAATATAGTCCTAGTCGGACACGTTGTATTCCTAGAAGGAGATCCCTTGGTCGTAGTCCGACTGGAACTCCTACTTTGTAACCCTCTCCCCCAGGCAGGGCACCCCCTGAGGGCAGAAGAAGGAGAGGATCACCAAGATCACAATCATTCATCCTTAAAGAAAATACACCATAACTGGACGTGGGGTATTACCTCATCTCGAGGGTCTAAACCAGTATAAATCTTTCGTGTTCCTTTGCAATCCATCAAGTTTCGGTCCGGTGAGTAGCCCTATATATTTATTATCGATACAAAACATCGACACGTACTAACGAAGAAAAGCAAGAGAAGTTTCTAGAAGGTTTGAATGATGAGTTGTTAGTTCAATTAATCTCCAGGGACTATGAAGATTTTCAGAAGCTGGTAGATAAGGCAATTCGCCAGGAAGATAAGCAGAACAGGATTGAGAACCGCAAGAGGTGAATGACTGCTTACAAGGGACTCTAGAGCAGCAACAAGAGACCACGAACCATGCCGCTTCAAATTGGTGGATTGTCCTCGGCACCACAAGTTCCTCTGGAAGCCAAACCCCACGGTCACGAGCAAGATAATAATAGCAACGAAGTGGACAACGCTCAAGGATCTCAACCTGCACCAGCTCAGCAAGACCAGCCTCAATAGGACCTTAACCATGTGTACTACTGATGTGATGTGAGTAAGCAGTTACAGTTCAAGTTGATTAGGCAAACAACCTAGTATGGTTACACCCCCAGATGTAGGCCATACCTACACACAAGCAAACAACACACAGGCTATTACTAACGTCACTACCTTCAAAGGTCACTAGGGAGGTCTAGGTTAGGATTGGTACATTGCACGAAGTCTTCGTTCCTTGCTGATGGCACGACGACTTGGATACGAGAATCTTCCTTGACACCCTCTGATGCTTGAAACGGCCTCAATAGGTTGACACCATCAGCGACTTCTAGCATCTTCATTGTTGTAGTCACCAGGTTTAACAACTAAACTAGTTGAAGGAGAAAGGGGTGAATAGATAAAAACTTTGCAGAGAATTCCATAGATAAGAGGAGAATTTTTTCGCAAATAGATTTTCGGAAAAGATGTCCTTAAGGTCTGACCGTTTGGCTTATTCTGCAGTCAAGATTGGCTCTGATACCAACTTGTCATGCTCAGAAATTCAGCAGAATTTTCAAAGCTAATTTGTGCAATAAATCCTCGTCTAGGAATCAGCCGAGGTAAACAAATTGACAATTTGATAAACATAACCAAAATGATATAATGATAAATACTTACAGAAGAGGCACTTAGTCCTCACACAGAAGAAAACAACAGCGGAATGGCAACTAGCGTAGCTTCAGCTCCAAGCCACACGCCACTCAACTGGGGTATAAGCCAAACACCAAACTTCTCCTCCTCGCAAAGCTTCACTTTGATGATTGCAATATCGCAAGACTGAGTACCACCCACCGTACTCAACAAGCCACACTTGGGAATGCAAAATAATGCAATAGGAATCCAAAGGAAAGGCATAGTATGTCTCATTTGTATAAACAACATTTTAAACTTTTGCATTTAAAACCATCAAAAACAGTGTAGTTTAATTATTATCAGCATTGAACCAATCTCTGAACAACGCTCCAACACAGTTCAGGCCCAAACCATATTCCCTCCAAACTAGAGCTATCAAATTCCATCATTTATTAGCATTATTAAGTAGTGTGAGACTAATCACAGAAAACATTGCTAGGCTCGCCCTTAACCGTGGGTACGGCTATTCGAATAGTTTTGTCGATGTTTTACACCGGCAATAAATATATAGGTCTACTCGTTGGATTGAAACTCAGTGGACTTCAAAGGAACACGGGGGGTTTATACTGGTTCAGGCCCTCGATGTGAGGTAATACCCTACGTCCAGTTGTGGTGTATTCCTTTGAGGAAGTATGATTCCGATGAATGTCTGTATGTCCTCAGGGGGCGCCCTGCCTCCCCTTATATACTGGAGGACAGGGTTACAAGGTAGGAGTCCTAGCCGGACTACGGCCAAGGGATCTCCTCTTAGAGATTTAACCCATCCGACTAGGACTGTATATTCCTTATCGTACAAGGTAAAGTCTGCCGAGCTCTATTATATCTCTAATTACAAGGCTAGGCCCATCCTCTGTCCGAGTGGCCTATATGCTTGTGATGAGGTACCCAGGGCCCATGGCCTCCACAGCAGCCCCTGAGACCTTCATAATTGAGTCACAGCTGATGCCGAGTGGTCATCCTCTACGGTGAAGATTGCCCGAGTGCATTGCTCCCGAGTACTCTTTGTCCGAGTGCTTCTTCTTCCCGAGTCCTGCTTCATGTCAGCTGGCAGCGAGGCTATGAAGGGCTCCATGTAGATGTATTAATAGTGTGTGTCGAGTAGGCGCACCTATTAGGTGTAGCCCCCGACTTCGTGCTTAATTGTGAAAACAATTAAACATAAAGTCAAAGATCTTTAACCTTGTAGTCTTTCTCGAGTAATATACTCTTGGTATATGAGACTCTTCAGCATCATATCAGCCGAAAATAATTTATAGTCTTTCCCAAGTAGCATGCCACTCGTATATGAGACTCTTCAGTTTCATGTCAGCTGGAAAAAGTGTTATAGTCTTTCCCGAGTAGCGTCCCACTCGGAAGTTAGACTCTTCAGCTTCATGTCAGCTGGAAGATTATTCATAGTCTTTCCCGAGCAGTGCACTACTCGGAAGATAGACTCTTCAACGTCATGTCGGCTAGAAAAATATTGGCTCATGGCAAATGTTGGCCAAGCATGTAGGCCTTGTCTACAAGCCTTTCCGACTTATATTCTGGATGTAGCCTAGTTGCCATAGATGCCTAAGTAGGTATATTGCAGAATCTGCTTGCCCTCCCTAGGTGTGACACAGCGCATGAGAACTCCGGATGCGCTTTGACAACGTAGATCTTCTCTGACTTTGGTAAAGCCGAATAAGGTACCCGAACCTTGCATTAGCATAGGATTCAACTGGCGACCCTCATGGGGTGTACCCTATCTAACCGAGCAGCACATGAGCCTCGACTAGCGTCGGAGGTCGGTTATTAGCCGAATAAGGTACCCGAACCTCGCATTAGCATAGGATTCGGCTGGCGACCCTCATGGGGCGTACCTCACCCAGCAGAGTTGTGACCGAATAAGGTACCCAAACCTAGCATTAGCGTAGGATTCGGCTGGCGACCCTCATGGGGCATTCCTCACCCAACCAAGTGGTATACGAGCCTCGACTAGCGTCGGAGTCGGTATGTTAGCTCACATGGAGCATAAGCCGGGGACAAGATGACGTCCCGACTAGCGCAAAGTACTCGGTCAGTAGCACTCATGAGCATTTCGAGCGTATCTTGTAGACCAGTCTAGCCCCCGAGCATAGAGATAGGCTCGTAGCCCTGAGTCCTGTTACACGTATCCGGAACTGGCCCCTGGCATTATAAACATATCGGAATGAGTAGCATCTGATGAATGAAAAGAATCACCCAAAGAAAATTTATTATTTTACAATATATGTAATTACGTGTTCTTCCTCTTATTGATACTAATTTCCTTGAGTAGTTGACCCCTTACGTTTAAGCGAATCTGCCTGAACTATGTCATAGCCCCCGAGTGTCGGGAGTTGGCTCATGGCTCTTTCCCAGACACGTGTTTTTGGTGACTTGAGTTCGTCTTTCATGGAGCAAAGTTTCACGGATCGGAATTTATGCTACTCGAGTACTTTTGTAATCATTAAGAGAAAAAAACAGAAAGATGTGTGCTTGTTACACCTATGTAGGGTGTAAGCGGCTGTGGCATGTGGCGAGGCCAAGTGAGGAAATATTTATTAGAAAAGCGACTAGCTGTTTCGGTATTTGGGAGTAGGGATGCCATCCTCGCAGTTGAGCTTGTGAGCCCCCGAACGTGTCACTTGTCGTTTTGATAATCTCCAGTTATTGAAGGTCGAAAACGCTTGTGACCGAAGAGGCTGTCACCAATGAAGCCGTCCGACTTGCGTTTGCGGGTTCCCAGCCTTAGCCGGGGCTGCATCGTCGGTGTATCCTTCCACTTGCTTCTATCAGGATGTCCTTTTTGTGATCATCGAGGGCCTCAGCAACAGCGTACGGCCGAGTCGGACTCGTACTTGGTTTTTTGCCATGTCGAAATAGAGCCTTGATAGAGTTTGGGAGGGTTAACTTCCGATGGTGTAGATATTTGGCGATGACGACCCATTTGTCGTATGATTTTGACTCCTTTTCGAAAGGCAGCGATGATGACCTCGTTCCTTGATCTTCGGGATAGAATTTTTCTTCTCAGAGTAACCTCATTGATGAAGTCATTGAGAGACTCGTTCTTCCTTTGATGCAATTGATTACAGATCGTGCTCAGAAAGATGGCCTCTCGTACGTCCCCTGGAAGTTGCGCGATGAAAAAGCTTTTCCGGAGTTTCCTCCAGGAGAATTGATCTTCTTAGAATGTTCCTATTAGCCCATGTCCTCGCCAAGTCAGCTAGAGAGACTGGGAGGATAGTTAGCATGGCCTTGTGATCCTCTCCAGTTGCTCGACGATGCCAGAGTGTAGACCGTGAGCTAGGACTCGATGCGTCTTTTCTCGTCGTATGTTTTCGATTCCCGTAGGCTAAAATCTCTCTCCT